>CAJFCP010000089.1:2196918-2207713 GCA_904066005.1 Synergus itoensis
ATAAGATTGCGTACAGAGCGAAAAAATATTTAGTTTCGATACTTTTTGTATAAAAAGAAGAATTCAAAATCTGACTTCAAAATTCAATATTTTCATTTTACTTAAAAAATATTTGAATTAGATATTTTCTCGCTCTGTGCGCATAATTCTAGTTAAAAATTGATTAATTCTACAGAGGGAAAAAATTCCAATTTTAATATTTGTTAAGTAAAATGAAGAAATCGAGTTTTTAGATTGGAACTTGGCTCCAACACCCTTAACACTCGTTCCTAAAGTAATTAATACCTAGACTTAATATTTAGGATTTGCTTTCTTCTTTCTTTTCTTTCTTTTCCTAATTTAGATTAGAAAGTCCCTTTCTATCTTTAAAAATCAGAGTGATATTTTCTTTTTACGCAGGCCTCATCTTTTATAGTCAGTATATTCCTAGATGAAAATTCAGATTTATGTAAAACATAATATTTCGCCCTCAGCGAATGTCTCATTCTATCTTGAGAGAGAGATAGCTTACATGTGCATAATGTCGCATTCGACTTACAGTCTTGTTTTTTTCTAGGTATTCGCATGCAGACTGTTCGGGACACGGAGTTTGCATAGAGGGGGTTTGTACGTGTGACGCCACGTGGACTGGAGAAGCCTGTGACGAACAAGTCTGTCCCAATAATTGTTCGTCTCACCATGGTCAGGGCGAATGCAATCGAGAGAAGCACCACTGTGAATGCGCTCGTGGATTCAAAGGTATAAAACCATGAAATCCTGATAACGTCAGTTACGTTTACTTGAATAAAAATACAACACCCCTCAAAGATCTTATTCTCTATTTTAATCTAAATTTATAGGTGGCTTGATTTGGGATAAGCGAGAATTTTATTTGTAAAATTCTAATCTTTCTAATTTCCAATTAAGTATCTATATTGATTTGTCCGCTGGAACAAATCAGATCTCTGCTGGTCAAACTGTAAATTTAGAAAATTTTTTAAGGGCGTTGGACCCAAGTGTTAAGCTCAAAATTCCATTCTCCATTTTATTCAACAAAAATTATAGATAAATATTTTTTCGTTCTGTAGCGCTAATCTTTTTTCAAATATAAGACTGCGTACAGAGCGAAAAAATATTTAGTTTTGATATCTTTTGCATAAAACGAAGAATTCAAAATCTGACTTCAAAAATTCAATATTTTCATTTTACTTAAAAAATATTTGAATTCGATATTTTCTCGCTCTGTACGCACAATTCTAGTTAAAAATTGATTAATTCTACAGAGGAAAAAAATTCCAAATTTAATATTTGTTGAGTAAAATGAAGAAATCGAATTTTTAGATTAGAACTTGGTTCCAACACGCTTAAGACTAAAAAGAATTTTCCTATCATTGACTCAGATATAAATCCATTATTTATTAGACATCCAGTCTTATCCCATCGCAAATTGTGCACTTAAACAATGCGTAAGAGTTTCAATTAACGTGGAGAAGAGTCTTATTCTTTTTTTGTCCCCTCATTAGCAGAAGAAACTCTATAGGATGTACGCACATGCGCTTGCAAAGAGACGCACAGGGCGAGACTAGCTTTTCAAAACTAGTTTTGTTAATACAAAAAAAAACAGCAATTATATTTTCACGGTTGTTTGTCAAAGAAATGTTTTTGCACTTGAGGGACCTTGTTGTTCTTTTCTTGCTTTATTTCTCCCTTTTCACATTTATTTTATAATTCCTTTACTCATTTTGCCCTACTGTTCTCTGTATTCTCTACTCTATATACACCACAATGACGTTGTAAAGTTGTCTCATCTCTTGTAAAAGCCAAACAGAGTGTTTTTTATTTTCCAGAAAATTGCTTTTATTATATTTAACATGTGTAGATTAAATGTATTTTTCATAATAGTTTCATTTGTAAATGTCATTTTATTTTTATTTAAAATATATTTATTTATTTTTATTTTATTACAGGCTCAGACTGTAGTCAGAGGAGCGAGCGAGGTTTCTGGGAATCCGTCACGTACAAGGACTTTGCCCCTGAAGGCTCGGCTAGTCACTGTGCAATAGTTTGGAGAGATTCGCTTTACGTGGTGGGCGGTGAGAGTTTCCACCGAGCGAAGATGATCTACGTCTACGACTTGAATGGAAACGTTTGGGAAACGCCTCACGTTGAGGGTAAACTTCCTCTGCCTCGTTACGGTCATTCCTGTGTTCTCTTTGGAGATAAGATTTACATGTACGGTGGAGTTATACAGAACTCGACGGTCACCAACGAGTTGTGGGCGTTTGACGTCTCTGCCAAGGTTTGGGAAAACGTCACCGTCCACGATGATTGCAATAATCGATCTATGTGTGGACCGCTCAAGGTTAATATCCCACAATTCGCTCATCATTGGCCATTCATTGAAACTGATATTAAAATTAAATTCATTTTTGGGATTTCAGGTGGCTGGTCACACAGCGAATCTAGTTCACGGAAAGAAGGAGAAAATGGTGATAATCTTCGGGCATTCGCCGCAATATGGTTATTTAAATACCGTTCAGGAATTCCACTTCGGTACTCGCGAGTGGCAAATCGTAGATGCGAACGGTTTTCCAGTGAAAGGGGGCTATGGACATAGTTCTGCTCATGATCCTCTCACGAATCTGATCTACGTCTATGGAGGCTGCATTTCCGAATCACAGCACACACAAACCCTAACAAATAGACTGTACTCTTATAATTATATCAGACAGGAGTGGAGACTCCTTACTTCCGCCCCTTCGGCTCGATTCTTCCACACCGGGGTTTTTGTCACCGGTGGCATGATGATTGTCTTCGGTGGCAATACGCACAACGATACACTTCACTCCCACGGCGCCAGATGTTACTCATCTGATACAATTGCCTATGATGCAATCTGCGACTCCTGGCATCAGTTTCCTATGAAGTGGCAGGGATTTCCTGACAAGTGGGAAGATCTACCAAGGGAGATGATCAACCTTCCTAGATACGGTCACAGTTCTACCGTTTTTGAGAAGTCGATGTATATCTACGGTGGATTTGACGGACAAATGCTCTTTGACATGCTTAGGTATTTGCCGATTATGTTTTTAGTTTAGATTTGAATTTAAATGTTTAATGCTTAAATAGCTAATTTAAAAATTAAATTGTAGATATACTCCCGGAACTTGCGAGCATCTGACCTACCAAAATTGCCTAAATGCCAGAGTTGGTGTCAAATGCGTCTGGGATAGGAAGGATAACAAGTGTATACCAATCATTAAAATTGATAAACGTCATGACGAAACGTACATGAAGTGCTTCGATGAAACACCACCTCGTGGAATGACTTCACTCAAAGAACTCTGCAGGCTCCTCACGGATTGTTCCGCTTGTGTTCAAACCTCCTATAACTGTGTTTGGTGTGGCAAAGTCTGTTCCCATGAAATTTGTCACATGCGAATTCCATCTGGACGTACCGTCGTCACTGAATTAGATCAGTGTGAGGCGCATACAGGAGTCGAGTGTTTTCAACTCCATACGTGTCAAGCTTGCTCTAGTAATCCATATTGCACATGGTCTTGGTCCAATGGACCCGACCGCTGCAAACCTCTCGCTAAAAATAGAGATGTAAGTTTTATCTTGATCAGAATTAGATAGTCCATTTCTATTTCATTTGCCTTTTTGTTATTATATTGAATTGATTGTATGTTTAACCTGAGTTTGCTTTTTCTCCGACTTTACATCATTTTTTTTATTTATCCAACCAAAGCTAATCGCCATCAATGTAACTCAGCCCCAACGGCTGACAATGGAGACGTGTCGAAGTCCCTGCGTGGAGTACACATCATGTAGAAATTGTACAGAAGCGGAATGCATTTGGTGCCAGAATGAGGAAAAATGTGTGGACAGGAACGCGTATCCAGCGAGTTTTCCCTATGGACAGTGTCGAGAGTGGACGACCCTCGAGACTCGATGCCGAGCGACGGAGACAGGGAAAGAGTGGTGCAGCTTTTACTCCTCTTGTTCGAGCTGCATTTCCGATCCGGGTTGCGGTTGGTGTGATGATGGGTCGGGGACTGGGAAAGGCAGGTGTATCAGTGGCGGAGCTAGGCATTGGAGTTCCAAAATTGATACTTGCGTCAACGATAGGTGGTACTTCACCGAATGCCCTAGTAAGTTTCAGGCTCATGGATTAAGTTTTTAATTGAAAAAATAAACATTTTTTAAATTAATGTATATTTTCAGCTTGTCAATGCAACGGCCACAGTACTTGTCTGCCGAACAGCAGCGTTTGCATTCAACCTTGCGCGAATTTAACATATGGACCCCACTGTGATAAATGTATCCCCGGATTTTACGGAAGTCCTGTAAATGGGGCAACTTGTCAACGTAAGTCAAACTAAATGAAGTATAATATTTTCTTTCAAAATGGAATATTAATTGGTGTAAATATTTGTTTATAGCTTGTTCGTGTAACGATCAGGCGACTCAATGTACGAGTGAAACAGGAAAATGTTTCTGCACAACGAAAGGTATCACTGGAGATCATTGCGAACGCTGTGATGTGAGTGGTTTGTACCATGGAGATCCTACGAATAAAGGATCTTGTTTTTGTAAGTATCATATTAGATTCTATTTGTTCTTACTCGCTTTTTAGATATTGTATTTTAAATATTTCGATCATCGTCTTTTACAGATGATTTGGCGATTGACTACCAGTTTACATTTAATCTTAGTAAAAAGGAGGATCGTCACTACACAGCAATTAATTTTAAGAATTCCCCGCCTAAGCCCGACGTGGATGCAGAGTTTACAATCACCTGTTCTGTACTCGCCAAAATGAATATCACAATTAGACGAGTCAATAGTCCTGAGAAGCCGCTACTTCAGGGTGCAAACTGCACTACGTACAAGCATCGTTTCAGTAAAGCTGACTATAATTTTGGAAGCGAGGACAACAGCACTCTCACGACCTTTTACGTTTACGTCTATGACTTCCAGCCACCTTTGTGGATTCAAATTTCCTTCTCTCAGTATTCCAAACTTAATCTTCAACAGTTCTTCATCACATTTTCTACGTGAGTATTCCTAAATAATGCCAATATTTTATCTTATTTATTATGGTTTCTTATTTCTGTCCTATATTATTTTATTTCTTGAAGGAAAAATTGAAAGGAAATATGTTTTAGAAAAATGGTAGGATCGGGAGACAAAATTCAGTGTTCTTATCAGTTTATAAAAGAGAACGCGTCTTTTTAGTTTCTCGAAATACGTTTCCTTTTCTGTTATCCTAAACCTCAGACAGTACTTACTTGTAAACTAGAGACTACATGACTCCGCACAGGTGCTTCTTCGCTCTCCTGATGGTAGCTGCATTCCTTTGGAAGATTAAGCAGAAGTATGACTTGTACCGAAGAAGACAGCGCCTCTTCGTCGAGATGGAGCAAATGGCCAGCAGGGCCTTTAGTCAAGTGTTGGTCGAAATTGAAAAGCGGGATGCGAGCGATTCAGAAAATGACCGAAATGAGTCCGAATCGAACAACTCCCGGAAAAAGAAAAAGGTTCGTATTCGTGAAGAATAAAGAGAAACATTTTTAATTTGTATAAAGGTCACTGATTAGAAATATATATTATTTTTTTATATAAATGTATTTAAAAATTTCCTTTCTGTTAAGGATGCACCAAGTCCAATCGCCCTAGAACCATGTTGTGGTAACAGAGCAGCGGTTTTATCATTGCTAGTCAGATTACCAACTGGTGGAGAACCTTATACACCACAAGGGCAAAGTGCCGGTCTGGCAGTAGCTTCTGCCTTAGTCACCCTTGGTAGTCCTCGAAGGCCGTCCCAAGAATTGACCACAAAGGAGCCGAAAAGATCAAGGAAATCAGCCAGTCAACATCCAGACTCCACCTGCATTTAACGGTAAATTCACACTCGCCAGAAGGATTAATTAGGAGACCTTGTGTCTAACCTTTCTCTTTATAAACTTACTCGCGTCGATGGAAAATCTCGAATTTCTCCAAATACGATCGCGACGCTTAGATTTTGCATATCACATGGAATATATTTTCAATTATACCATATTTGTGTTCATTTTTTAAGACTGTACATCAGTTTATAATAGACTTATACTTTATATAGACTTTATCTTACGTAAATTTCTTTCCTTTTTTAAATTTAATTTTATCTATGCGATAAGAACTAAAGCAACTTAATTTACTACAAATTGATAATTTTTGATGTTTTTTTTAAAAGTATTTTGAAGTTTGTTTAATACATTTAATTTACGAAAAATACGAGATTAACTATTTTAATGTAAGACTTTTTTTAAATTTCTTATCCAGCTGTTTATTATCTGATCTCGATTATTTGATTCCATCGACGCGAGGATTGTACAGAATTTGTATATAGGAATATTAGGATTTTGTAGAGAGAAAACGTGAAACATTTTAGTATCGTCTCATTTGAAAGCGGGCCTTTGAGTTTTAATGACGGACGTCCTGGCTGTGCTAAATAACTCATAGCATATGCAAGTATTTAAGAATTGCTCTATTGAGTAAACGAAGGAATTTAGCAGCGATTGGCAGAAAAAAATTTTTTTAGAGATATTTGTTTATACAATTGATTGTAGATATTCGCTTATAAATACCCAAGTCTATTTTTTTTTTATTTCGGTGCTTCGGACGTTTATAATTAATATGGTTAATATGTATGAAATAGATAGTTTAAATCAAAAAGAATAAAATCGCAGGACAGGGAAGTCGTAATTAAGGGACTTAAGGAACGAGGGTGTTGCAATAATCGAGTGATAGTCTCGTTTAGATTTACATTTTATAACGTCTTCTTTCCTCTTAACTTGAATCTAATTCATCTTTTAATACTCATTAAACTTTCTCCTTTCTTCGGTACTCTAATTTTTTTTTCTTCTTCCTTTTTTGAATATCTTAATCATCTTCTAAAGTCGATTCAGGATACCCATTTTTTAAGAGATAACTTTAGTTTAACTTTTTTATACGTCTAGATTAAGATCAATTATTTAAAACGTATCGCTTCAACATCTATTTATCGCTAGATTAAATTTACTGCCAGCTGCTTTTTTCGAAAATCCCTCAAGAACACAAATCTTCGGATATTTTGTTTTTGTGTTGTAGAGGCAACGATTTCACTAAAAATTGTTTAGCGAGTGTCTTGAGTCTAGAGATAATTGAAAACCATCCCTTACATTCCAATTTTAATGAACGACTGATTAAAAATTAAAGATTAATGAAACATGACAGAAAGAACAGGCCAAATTAGATAATTAAATCTTCACTTGTATTAGAATTGAGAAATCCTCTAATTTCTTATTTGAAAAAAATCGAATAATGGTAAGAATTAGTGTCAAATAATACGATTTGTAAGAACGAAATCGAATTCGAAAGTAGACTTAAGAATATAGTTATGTACAAAACACGGGCTCGAAATATATAGAAAAAGAACGATATTTAACATTTGATTCTCGATGCGAGTAGATCATTCGTAGAAGCAGATCGCAAACATTTTTCTAGAACTGTAGTTGAAAGTATTTATTTTTATTCGAGTGCGAAACTGATAAACGGAAGGAGAAAGGCCAAGGAATCTTTAATGAAACTCTTCGCTTCCCTTATTAAATTTATTATGTTAATTTACTGATATATACTGTAAATAGGTATAAAGAAAAAATGCGCACTTTTCAGTGATAAGACTCTGGCGAAAAAATTTCTCGGAATTTCTCTCGACATTTTTTTCTGATAACTGTACATAGGATAGAGAAATTGTTTAAACTGATGAAGAAATTTTTTCCCTGGAGGAGTGAAATTTTCGCATGTTCAATTGTGCTCATTAAGTAGCGAATCGTAAGCCTTAAGAATTTTTAAGGTATTTGGCACGTTTCTCGTCACAATTCATCGATCATAGGATAAAAGCACTTTCATTTATAATAATAAAAATGATGAAAAGTGAAAAGCCAAAAAAAAACCTTGAATGCGTTTTGCTTCGTCCTTATCGTCATTTTTTACGTTTAATGTAAGATCGACCCGTTTTCAAGATTACTGTAAATATTATAAATAGGTACATATAAACATTAAATTGCATATTAATTCATCGATTCATTTAAGAAAAACGTTTATTGTGACCATGTTGTGACGATGCTTTTTTTCATTGAGACTGTAGGAGCGTTTTTGTTATTTTTCGTGAAAATATTACTTTTGAAGTGACGATATTTCATTCAACTTTTTTTCAGTTATGTAAATAGAATCTTAGGAGTTTTCGATTGTGAGTTTTTTTCTTTTTCTAAACTAAGGAGTTAACAAATTATAATTTTTATTTGAATTAGAAATTAATTTTACATTTTCAGTCGGCCTAGCAAAGAAAAACGAAAAATTAATTTTCTTATCTTTAATATTAATACGTTAACTAATTTTAACGTTACTATAGTCCGCTTTTCTTAGTTATGTAATGAAGAGCAACAATTCATAACGCGAAATATCTTTTCTCTCTCGTAAATATTAAGTTTATACGACGCTAGGATAAATATTGTAAATTGTTTCACCCTTAAGTTAGAGGAATTTTATACATCGATTCAAACGAAATTTTTTCTTTTATCCCATTTCGACAAAGAAATTTCTTACGCACATACCAACTTCTTTGTGACAATTCAAGTTTGACAAAGAAATTAAATGAAATCAATTCATCAGTTCAAAAGGATCAATGCAAAAGTGTATATACACTTAAGCTCATACCACATCCGAATGTATATTCAGCTTTATCTAGTCTTAATGATGAACGAGATAGCGAAAGTGTGCCCAAAAGTCCGAAAGTGTGTGGTCAAAGCTATAAAGGAATGCAATTTGCCGAAAAAGCATTTCTAAAATTGTTTTTCGTTTTCAAATAATCTTCATTGTCAATGATCAAAAGCAAAAATTAATGATTGGTAATAAATACATTCGAACTAAATTTTTGCAGAATAAATGTTCACTGATCGATTTGTGATTAATTCTTCAATTTTTTAAATCGTGCAATTTTTGCTAGACAAACCAAATTATGTTTTTGTTCTTCCAACTTTTATTCAAACTCTTCCTAAAAATTTAAAAAAGATTTAAAAAGAAAAACTTTGTGGAAGTAGCATCGAGGATCGATATTATTTTATTAGATATTTTATAGATACTTTAAATGAAGTTCTTTGAGATTTTCATCATAAAATTTTATGAATCAATTATGAATTCATATTACATATATGTATTTATGAATTATGTTATGGATTGTGAATGATGAATTTTTTGCTTTGTTGTTTTTCTAAACTTAAGAGTGCCAGGGGTATTTTTGAAAGTTTTGGTTGAAAATGTATGTAACAGAATGAGTAAGAAGATTTTGTGAGATCCTCGAAGCAAAAGTAGAGTACCTTGTATGTAATTGTAATGAACTATACAGCTCAAACATTGATATAAGACTGGCAAATGGCATTTTCCTAAAAGAGAGAAAGAACGTCTTTCAAAAAAAAAAAAAATAAATAAAAAAAGAGTCAAGGAGAATAACACATTAACACCGTATTTTTATGCTAGATATCTATATAGTCCACACATAGTGAATGAGACCGAATGTCGTATGAATGATAACAAATGAATATTGTATTATAAAACAGATATTGTTTAAATAAAATTGATATACATAAAGACAGATTGTATATTCCTATTCCCTCGCCTAATCCTTTACATATTAAAAATAAGTTGTTGAACAGGTGATATAATGATAAAGGTCATGTGGTAATTACCACAAGAAGAAATTTGGTTTTTTCAATTTCAAGTCCGTAATAAGGGCGTTAAGGGTGCTGGAGCCAAGTTCCAATCTAAAAACTCGATTTCTTCATTTTACTCAACAAATATTAAATTTGGAATTTTTTCCCTCTGTAGGATTAATCAATTTTTAACTAGAATTATGCGCACAGAGCGAGAAAATATCTAATTCAAATATTTTTTAAATAAAATTAAAATATTTAATTCTGAAGTTAGATTTTGAATTCTTCGTTTTATGCAAAAAGTATCGGAATTAAATATTTTTTCGCTCTGTATGCAGTCTTATATTTGAAAAAAGATTAGCGCTACAGAACGAAAAAATATTTATCTATATTTTTCATTGAGTAAAATGGAGAATGGGACTTTGAGCTTAACACTTGGGTCCACTTACCTAAAATTTAATTTCATCATTTTATAAATATTAGAATCAGGTACCAAAGCTGGTATTCAAATAAATAACAATATCTTAATTAGCGTAAAGTGACCCCTTTTTGGAATTATTAATTATTAAAATTATATCATTCCGTTTAAAAAATTTAATTTTATATTCAATTGTCATATTATTATTATGTACTTCAAAAAAAAATTTTTCTTAATTTTCGAAAATTTAAATTTATCATTGATAATTAATAGTAATAGTATAGTACTAGCGTAATTTTATTTAACAATCACAAATATTAATATCAATATTTAAATAGTGATAATAGCTCTTCAGATTTCAATTTCCTGCCAAAAATTAAAGCGAATTTTCGTCAAAAACTCGAGCATTTCACCTTTTTCTGAAGTAAGTTTTGCTTTAAAAAATATATACATAAAACTTTCTTGATTAATGTTTCGTAAAGAAAATGTGATAAAATAGTTTTTATTAGGAGAAAAATGAATTTTTACGTTTTTTCTCTTGTATCTTTTTAAATCCAGGGAAGTCACGGAGGTGATTCAACGAAATTGCCATTTTTCTCGACACGCCAGTGCTGCCAACGCGGCAACGCGGACCCCGAACTCTACTGCGCATGTGTCGCGCTCG
>CAJFCP010000089.1:2208113-2220321 GCA_904066005.1 Synergus itoensis
CCGATTGGTTGCTATTCGCGCGTAATTTGAAATGCATAATATTTTTTAGTATTTCAAATTTCGCGCGAATAGCAACCAATCGGATGCCGAGCGCGACACATGCGCAGTAGAGTTCGGGGCCCGCGTTGGGAGCACTGCGACACGCGCAATGGAGGAAGAAGAGCAGATAGCTCCATTTTGTTATTTGGACTTGGGCCGACGTGGCCGTCGGCGTGTAAAACATTTTTCTTTTAAAAATGAAGATTCGTGAGTACCATTTTTTTCTTTATAGTTGAGATTAATTCCAATTATTTCCAGCAATAAAATGCTACCTTAAATAAATCTTAGCGAAAGGACCCCCTGTGAAAACGAGGCGATTAGTTAACCTCGTGTTCACTGTTCATCATTGATCTTAATATTTAATTATGTATATATTTACTTTAGTCTGGTGAACAAGTAAATTAATTTAATTAATTATACAGTAATTGTTTTGGAGGTAATTAATTTTTATAGGAATTTATGGTGTAGCAATATTTGGAATAATAACTTTCCTTGTATCTGAACGCCCATTTTATAACTTCCTGTAAAATATCTTAAAACTGTAATCCTTGTAGATATATTTAGTTGCCATGTACGTTCTTTAGTTTTAATTTATAGTAGAAATTGTTCTTTTTAATATTCTTCATAATCGAAAAAAATATGTGGCTATTCCATTCTCAAACTATTTCTTTATGTGTTAATAAAGTACTAAAAACTAGTTTTTAAATCTTTTTGTAGATGCATGTTTGGCGATCATTGCATTTTTTATCGTATCGGTGATCGCAGAGGCACCTTCTTCAACGAATTCGTACCTAACTGATGCAGATAGAGCTCGATTGAAAAAAGTAATCGAGCCAGGGTTCAAACTTGAGGACATATCTGCGGTTCATTATGCCGTTTTGGGATACACTTTAACTGGAGACACAATTCCGAGAACTGCCGTACGTTAAAATCCAAATTACTGGTTAAATAAAATATACCAAGTTATCAAATGATGAAACTTGCAAATGTTGAACTTCAGTGATACCTTGATTAGTCTTACTGACGATAACTCTTTTTTATAATTTAATTACTAGTCTAATAATTGAGAAGATGATCATTAATTGTTCTTTAATCTTCTTAAAGGAAATATGCAGGTACTTACTTCAATCAGCTGGGGATGGAAGTTCTTTGACTCCAGAATCCGCTTACCACATCATCACAACTTGGAAGACATTGAAAATATGTCAAGCACTTCCAGTCGCTTCAATCACAAAAGTTCGTTTTTTAATAATTTATTAAAGATTCTTAATAATTTTCAATTTTTGAAACTATAAAATGATGCGTTTGAATAACTTTCGTTCTACTGCAAGAACTTTGAAGACAATTTATTTACTGATTTAGTCATTTTAACATTATAAATAATTAACATATGAGAGAATACGGATTGATGGTTATATTTCTTTCAGACGTTAACTGCAGTTATCGAAAAAGACAGTTCTACAATTCCGGAATTGTACTATACAGTTAATTCTCTCACGACTCTTTCTCAAAAATTGTCTGATGCTGTCACTGCAAAGGTTGTAAAAACACTTCAGGCAGCATTGAAGAAAGATGACAGCTTACAAAAGTGAGTGTCTTCATTTTACATAAAAGTTTTTTGTTAATTCGAATATTAGATACCATTTCATTAACAATAGTAAGTAAATAATTACTTTTATTTACAGCCTCGGCTATTCTTTCCTCATTGCTGCTGATCTTGGATCTGCGGGTGCGTTTGCCTTCGATAAAATTGAAGATGCCATCGTCCAAGCAGATGAGGTCAACGGTCGCTTTTTACAATTTGAAGGAGGCCTTTCTGTAACCAGTAAGTTTTTTCCATCAATATACAATTTATATATTAATATTTTTTCGAAATGTCATTTATTCAATATTAAAAATGATTTCAACTTTTGATGACTTAAAACTAATAACGCAATTTTGTTTGCAGGTCTTGTAGTCAACGGAATTTTCAAACTCTCATCTTCCTTGAAGAAAAAACCACCTTTGACAGCTCAACAAACTGTCAAGCTAACTAACTATCTTCTTTCTCGGCGTTCTGTGCAAATTTCAAAGGGTGTTGTCTCCTTGCTCTCTTCTTTGGAAATTCTTGCTAAAAATGAATTTGCGAAACCAATTTCCATCACTCTTGCTGAAGGTGGAAACATTGTTTCAACGCAACAACCTTTAGTTCGTGTAAAAGTCTGTGATATTTTGGGAAAGCCTCTTCCAGCAGCTCTGAATGTTGTTGCGAATTCCGCTACTAGAGTCGGAGATGAGGCAGTTATTATTAACAAGAAGAATTTCCAACCAACTCCTGGTGATAAGTAAGTTTCTATTCATTGTTTGTTTCCTTAACTTCTTTCTTTAACATTGTAAAAGATACATTTTTCATTGACCCCAATTTTTTGCTGGACAAACATTTCTATTGTGGTCTCAGTTATACGCTTGGGGAAAACTAAACTTGTTGATTCACCGGCTTTTATCATCAAGGGATGATATAACCTTGTTAAATCAACATACAAATTATATAAAACTGTCGCACAGATTTTTAAATAAATTTAGTAATTTAATTATTTATGAAATCGAGACTAATCGATTGTTTTTCTCAAAAAGGACTTTATTCACAATGAATTTAATGGACATCAAGCCAGAACGAGGATTTTATAAAATATCGGTTTCCGCTGGGTCGGTTTCAAACACAGTAACGATTAAAGTTCTTTCGGAAGTTGCTGTAGATTATTTGGAAGTAGGAACAGCAGATGCTGATCAAACAACTCAACCTAAGCTCGTAAGGTAATAAACTAAAAATACTTATTGATTTGAACTTAAAGTATTTTTAACTTTTAAAACTAAAGTAACTAATATTAACTTGCAGAGTATCTTACCCAGAAAAACTGAAAGACAAGGTCGAAGCTGATTCACAGCAGAAACTTGTAATGAGATTTTTGTTGAAGGATTCCATAACTAAAAAAGCAATGCGGGTTCATCAAGCTTTCGTCAGATTATCTTTTATCGTTGAACCATCAAAAGAAAAGCGTACGCACGAAATTATCTTTGTCGCTGAACCTGATCCTTCTCATGTTTACAAATTCGATATGGTAAGAATCTGGATTTTATTTAACTCTGCAAATTATTTATTTTACATTAATAGATTATAAATTGATAATAAATACTTTCATTTCAGCCTGTAGGAACTGCAGCTAAGAACTTTGGCTACCAAAGTGGAGATTACAAGATAGAATTAATTGTGGGCGATGCTGTCCTTAGCAACTCTTTCCAATGGAACGTGGCGACAGTTAATCTGAAATTCCCAGAACCAACCGGTGTTGAAGCTGCAGAAAAATCTTTAGCTTTTAAGGATAAGCAAACTGTGTACCAACCAAAACCAGAAATCAAGGTAATTGATAAAATAATGCAAAAAGATGATCCAATGTTCGTTAGTGGTAGAAGATTTGTATGCTTCTATCACTTCCATAGCATTGGAAAAGCAAATGGTCTTTTTGTAATATTAGGTCTTATTAAGAATGTTTTTATTGAGATATACAATTTGACCAACAGTTTTAAATCTGATTTCTAAAAAAAATGATCTTCTGAATATTCTAAAATATCGACTATCAACTAATAATTAATTATTTTATTCCAGCACATGTTCCGAGAACCTGAGAAGCGACCTCCAGCCGTTGTTTCGAATCTTTTTACTGTACTTTGTTTAGCTCCAGTTCTTTTGTTACTTATTCTCTGGGCGAAATTAGGAGTCAACATTTCCAACTTCCCATTTTCTTTAAGTGCCGTTGTTTTCCACGTTGGCTTAGGAGGTAATTTTTTTCTTTACATTCTTCATAAAATAAAATTCATATAAAATAATTTTTTTTATTTGAAAAGTGCTCGATGCTTGACAGGCCAGATTATTTTGTGATCCAGTTTGCTTTCAATCGAGCAAAAATTAACGATTGAATTTTTCACAGATGTAACTTTTTTATTTGTTACATTTGCAGCCCGATATTCACGACAGATATGAATAAAATTTAATTTATTTTTAAAAAATACAATGGTTTCCAAACTAAGTCAAATTTTTCGTATATTTTTCAGGTATCTTCATTCTTTTTGGAGTTTTCTGGCTGAAGCTCAACATGTTTGTAACTCTTCGATATCTTCTCGGCCTCGGAATTGTAACGTTCCTTGCTGGGAGCAAGTTGCTCTCACAAATTGCTCAGAGTCACAAGCAGTATCGTTGATTTATTAAGAAATGTGAACTATTCGCGTTTTTTTATATTTCACAGGACGAGGTAACAGTCGTTTAACCTGCTCAGAGAATCGCCTCTCGTCCTGTTTTGTACATAAAGAGGGTGATAGTAATTTTAAAAGCATAATCACAATTGCATCAGCACGAATGAGAAAAGGAAGTGTTTACATTAAAAAAAAATCGAATCTAGCAATTACTGATTCATTGTATACGTTTTATTGAAAGTATTTACGTAAAATATAAATCCAGTATTGCTGACGGTGCCACCGAATTTATTTTTCAATTTCGAAATTAATGATTTATAGAATTATAGACTGCCTGAGATCTCGATTCGCTTTGTAGTATATCAATGTGATAATTTGATAAAAGATTCCCAGTTCTATGGTAAAAGAGTAGAAACGAAAACGTTGAAGAACGTTTACCAATACAAACGAATAATCGAAAATTTGTGTTTAAATTGAGATTTGATGTGACTGCCGTAAGATAAATATTTGTATTGGACCTCTTTTGCATTTTTTGGCTGTATGACTTGAGAGATATTTCAGAACATTCCTGCTACACGGGGTTACACTCATGCAAAGCTTAATAGCTTTATGGTTTTGTACTGTACAGTTTTTGAAGTGCATAATACATTAATCTTCTATTATAAAATAAAATCTTATTTATTTCTACCTTTAGAAATTAGATAATATCCCTAAATTGTTTGTCTATCAAAATCCAGAGTTCTTGGAAATTCCTTCAGACATGTAGTATTTTAAGCACTGACGTAGACAACTTATATCTTTTGAATGTGAACAGCGTTCTTGTTTTATTTCTGTCAATATTATTTGTGCGGCTCCTACACGTCTCCAAAAGTTTTCCAGATAATGAATTTCCTTAATGATCTGAATTTGAAAATGGAAATCAGATTTTTGAAACTGAAACTTAGGATCTTTAAAATATTTTTTAGAATATATTACTTCGCTGTGTTGTGTCCAATTGGAAGATGTTGAATCATTTTTAGGTAGTTCAACTTCGATCGGTATCGGAAACGGAACTACTTTTTCATCTTGGGTCTCGAACTTTCGACAAATCTGCATAAGTTTTAAGATATTTTCGAGCTTTTTCACAAGTTGATTCAAATGCTCTGTGGTTCGATTATATTCTACTGCCATTATCCGGACCTGATTTTTATCAGTAGTTTGTTCTGTAGTATTTTAAAAATTAGTTAACAATTTTCTCGGGAATGGAAAAGTAAAATTCAATAAATAATTCCTATAAATTTATACCATCCAAAAATCTATTTTTTACGGTCCAGTAAGCTTCCTGAAAAAAGTTTCGCTCCTTCATAAGATGGGCAATTTGTTTTTCAGTCGTAATATTAAAATTTGCTATTTTCTCTTTAAATTTTCGTATTTCTTCAAAAAGTGTTGCTGTTCGAGTCAATTGATGGTTGATAAGACTTCTTTCAGCATCATCTTTTTCTTTTAGAGCATCGTAAGCCCTTCGACGATCCTTCGTTTCTGCATAAATAATTATAATTGCCATCTACAATTATTAATAGCTAAGTAGAATAAGTAAGTTAAGAATGATTAACTAACTTTGCATATAGTCACTGACGATACTTTGAAGATCTTTCCACAAATATCTAACGTTTTTGTTCAAGAAACTGGCTTCCATTCGCCGTAGATTTGCGAAATCTTCCGTTTGTGATTCAATTTTTGCTGTCCAAGAAATTAAAAAAAAGCTAAATGATTAAACTTTTAAATTATGAAAGACTTAAGTTTGATTCAATATTTAAATAATTCTCTTTCTTCAACCAAATTATTCTCAAGAATGTTATTTTCACAGCAGAAATCTTGGTTTTGGAACCGTTCCTGACATCCTACTTAATTAATATTAATATTTTTTCAAATTCTTACTAAACATTGCGCTTTTAACATTATTTAGAGATTCTTCAAGACGTTGCTTCATAGCGAAAATCATCGCTTGAAGAAAAATGACGTCTTCTGTGTTTAGATAATTAATTTTATCTGTTTCGCTTTCCGCTTCCGTTAATAGTTCATCCAAATTATGAAGATAATTATCTTCCTGACTCGCTAGCCTCATTTTATAAATCTCTATAAATCTGTCAATATTCTCAATACGTGCTCTTTCCCTCATTTGATATTGTTCTTCCGCATTGTCTATGGCGTCCAATAATAAACTGATACTAAGTATAAACAAATAATTTTAAAAAATTAACTTTCTTTAACTTGAGTTACTTTGCATGAGATACTTTAAGATTTATGTAAAAGAATTAATTTTGAGTACCTGTAATCTTTAATATCAAGAGCACGATCGAAGGTATGCCAGGCGACCTCGATATCTTCTTTAATACCCGGCATTTTCATTTTCATGACCATTTCTCTCCATGATCGTTGAAAACGCATTGCATTTCGAGTACCCAGATCAATTTCACGTCGGAGATGTTCTCTTTTCAAAAATTTCGCTCTTTCCTCCAGCTCAAGACGTCTTTTTTCTTTCTTCTCTGCAGCCTTCGCCTTCTTCTCTGTTTTTTTATCCATGATTTCTGTCTTTATCTCTAACTAGAACCAATTATAATTATAATTATAATCAAAATGTTTAAAGATAATTTTCAGTATTTATTATAGAGAGTATTGTAAAATACCTTTTCTTAAATTTATTCCAGGAATTAAAAAAGAGAATAACTTCTTGATTCAGGTTTTGAAAATATATAAAGTTAATACCTTTTAGTCAGTAATTCAGAATAAGATTTGTAAATTCTAATTTAGAGCTTATATTAAATATTTAAAATATCGCCTAAAGCTGTTTTATATTTTGCCATGGAATATAAAATTCTTTGAATCATTTAAATTTAATGATACGTGAACAAAATGGAAATTTTTTCATACCAATGCTTTTTACTACCTTAATGAGATCAACCTGTTATGTAAATACACCTATGAGATGTGTTTTAAGATATGCTTAATAAACTGTAATCTTTTCGGGCTTTCCGTTAAAAAAATGGCTTCAAGAAATTTTCAGATTGTTATATTTCTTTTTTATGCACAAATAGCAATGTGCTAATGAAGCTCATTACTCACTTTTGGTGGCATTTTAATGCAATACACTATTAAATAATTTATCTAAGGCTCTGAAAAAATTTATAAGTAGAAAATTAACCTTTTCATTAATTTGTTAGCGCTATTGACATTAATTCATTCAAAACTAGCTTCATGTCATTCGCAATCGAACTTCCGCATTTAAATTCTTTAAAAAAAGTATATCTATGTAGAATTGATTATTACATTAATTATGTTAATTGGCTTATTAGTCTTATTTGTTTACACCAACATTTCTGTAGTCATTTTTATATAGCAAATATTTAGCATTTTATAAGAATTAGCCTAAGGGGAATTAGTATAGTGGACAAAGGTCTATCCAAACCCTAAGTTAAAATTTCTCATAACTTCATTTTAAATTTTAATTACTTAGAGTTCAAAGTTGAAAATCTAAAAATAATCAAGTTTATTTCAAAATTGTTCTAGATACGTTATTATTATATTATATTATTATCTTACATCATAAAAGTTTAAATAAGTTTAGGATACTAGAAGGTCTTTATGCCAGAGGATGATACCATATAAGGAGTCAAGTACAATATTCAAATTTCCTAGACCTTTCTAATATCCTTTCAGATCAAATTCATTACTAAGTCAATGAGCTCTTGGCAATGAAATCAAGTGGTTAAGCAATTAAACTGTAATCTCAATTCGTTTTCTTTATAATAAAAAGTGCAAAAAGTCAGTTATAGATACAAATAATTTGTTTCTTCCAAATAAAAACTACATCTCTGAAAACTGTTTTGAACCACAGATTAATATTTCCTTTTCATATTTTGAATGCTGAAGCGGATTAAAAGGATTTAATCCAATGTATATCAATATATTCAATCGTCCTTGATCATGCACACGTGGCTGTCTCACAAAAATATCAGAATACCGTTCAGGTTAAAAATCTGATCCAATGTGAATGTGAGGCCACTGGTGGGTATAAATTTTTCGTATTTTTGTTATTTTACGGCAGTCGCACTGACGCCTGGCTAAAAGAAACCTCTTATAACCATCATCCCATATTAATTTTTCTTTGAATTAAAAATTGGAAAGATATATTTATTTTTAATCAATAGGAAGATAGGCATTTATTTCTTATCAAGAAGAATTAATAAACATCAAGGAACAATGGTTCGTACCTCTAAATATACCTTATCTAATCAACAATTAAAACTTAATTAATATTCACTACAATTATTTATCATTATTATATTATTAATATTCTTAGTCATATTCTTTAAAGCAACAATGTTACTTTTCGCAAAACTAATAATAAAAGATTCTGTAACATTTTCTGTGGAGTATATTTTTTACCTGAACGAGGAATATGTCGAAATTTGGACTCTGAACTTGAATTTTGATTTGATTAAATTACAGAAGATGAAACTGGAAATAGTGATATTTTTGGCCAGCGTTTCGGCTATTTATTCAGCAGCCATTAATACATCTGGAAATCAAATTAATCTTCTGAGGAATCCGAGTACTAATTTATTACAAGGTGTGAATGTCCAGGAATCTGAGGCAAATTTGGCAACTCCTAGGTAAATGGTTTACGTTTATATTCTACGTTGGTGTTTAGTTTTGGTTTACATAACTATAATGTCGCTATTGTTATAGTGTAATTACATAACTGTTACTTACTTTTTCAGAATCTCAAACAACTTGAAGGACAGTACAAATACAGAAGTTCTCGGCGGATACAGGCCGCTATTTCCACCATACTTTCTTCTGAATTCTCCATTTGCCAGTAAGAAAATGTATTACGATAAAGAGTATTACACTCGCGGAAATGATGAGCTTGATATTCCCAACAATGGACGTCAAGATCGAGAGAATTTTGCACGATCTCGGCTTCTTGAGCATCAACCAACTTTTCCTGTGCAACAAAACTTTGCCACTATTGTTAACAATAATGTGAGATCATATCAACAACAACAACAACAACAACAACAATCAATGTCTAGTTCTATTACCACTAGTTCTATTCTTACGTACGATCCTTCTCCAAGAAATGTTGCTCAGTTACCTATTATTAATAGTTGGTCGTCCTCTGATTACAAGTTCAAGGACGATCATGAAGTAACTTTTATAACGTACTGATCCTAATTTAGTTTACGTGATTGTATTATAATAGAATAATAAACCACTTAGTCGATTATTGTATATACAATATTATTAGGATTATTATTAAGATAGTATTTAAGGAACTATGTAAAAGAATGAAATAAAACACCCTTTTTTTAAAATGGTTTGATAGACTTGTTTTATTATTTGTTGGTCTCATCCATGTAAATAATGCAACGTTATTCCTATGTAATTATTATATGAATTTCAATTTATTTGCAATTTTGTACTCCATTTGCGGTTTTTTATTCAGTTGAGTAACTAGTAGTTTTATTAAATCATATCCGTTTAATTAGGAGATGATTCAATATTATAATAAAAGGTAAAAATGACTGTTTTAGACTTAGCGTAACATTTTTATTAAGATGGCCAAAATTGTAATTCTGTGAATGGGAATTCCGACCAAACGGGTTTTTTTTACCTGAGGCTAAATATTCAGGTGTTCTGGAAATACTTTTGTTATTTTAAACCATAGACAGTGCAAGGTCATTGGTGTGAAGACTAGTTTTTATCGTGATTTTAGAGTTTATTCGTCTGCAAGAAATAAATTACTTGATGATAATTCAGGAAAATTTTCGAATAGGTGTTATAAACTCACCAAGAGTTTTTTTTCTGACATCATCTTTAAATTCCAATAAGTTTCCATTATTAAGTTTACTTTTAAACAAAAATCTCGTTTGATTCATTTGTAAACCATTTATAAAGATTCGATAATTTAATCATTGAATCCTTCCTCATTTCAAAGTGATAAAATAAGAATTAAATTTGTTACTAGTCACTCCGATCATCTAAATGTAAATGCACCACATTCCATAGATACCTTATTTTGCAATATATAGATATTTCGAAATTGAGAGACACCTGCGCATAAAAAATGATGGGAATTACCAATGAAGCTATTTTTATTTCAATTAGTATGTGAGAATGTGGTAAGAAATATGAGAAGTTGAGTCAACTCTGTAATATTTGAGCGAATAATAATTGACGATAATTTTGTTGAAAATTTTGACAAGTGATGAATAGAAATGAATATAAAAATTAGGAATATAATTGATTGAATAAATTGAAGTGTTTTCAATATGCCAAACATTGAAACTCCCAGTTTTTAAGATTCTAAATTTAGAATTTGTACAAAAAACAAGGAAATAATTTATTTAAAGAAGTTCGATCGATATAATTGTATTTTCGATTCTTAAACGCGATAATGACCTTTCAGGAAATCGTCCTGTAGATCCTGTTCCAAAATTAAATTCTTTGCTCAGGTTGAATAAATTATTCAAATGTTACTATGAACGTTTTTTTGAAATCTTTCTTTAAGTTTTTCTCCCAATGAATGTTTAAGTCGTTTTTTTATAAAATGTTGTTCCTATTTGCGGAGAACGGAAGAAACAAAGTCACTCTGGATGGTTTCAATGTCAACGATTGAAAGGAGAAGCATCTCCTCAAAAAAGAAGTACATCGGCGAAGAGGTATGAGAAAGATGAAAAGAGAAGACCTTCTCACTTCCAAATTAAGAAAATATTCTCAGAGGAAGGGATGCTTCAGTATCATCCTATAAATTCTTCTGTTCTCTCCCCGGTCGGGGACTTTTAAGAAGATATTCATCAAGGTTTGTTAAAGGAGATTTCTTCTATAGTTTTGTGAATATCAATTAAAAGAGTGAATAAAAAATTGTGCGCAACAAAAGTGTCAATTAAACTTTACATATTCAATACGACCTCTGAAATAATTTGTAGAATTTCAACAAAGTATGAAGAGATATGAAAAATTCGATAAAACATAAAGTGTATCATGCTAATCTTGATTAATCACAAAAATTTTCAAGTTCCAAAATCAATGAGTTTACATGTGTAAACTCATATTATCGTTATATGTAACGAGTTACTTTCGTAATTCGACTTTCGAATCACATGGGCTAAACGACTATTGTATAACAAAAATTTTCACGCGTGCGACTTGCATAGAATTTTAATTAGATGCCTGAAGAGTGAAAAGTTCGGTTTCCAAGAATTACAACTCGACGTAATGTGTTCGAATTTGCAAATGTATCTGAAACATAAGATTTATCACATTACTGTGTCAAAAATGATCTTTTATTTGCTCTTGATATAGTGTGTGATCCTGCAGAGAGAATAATCATTTTTATTTTTCTAGATGCGTTGCCTGTACATATTTCTGGTAGCAGCTCTCTTTGCTGTGGCATATGCCGCAACAGCAGCACAAGAATCATCAGCGGAGGTACCTTTGAAGGAATCGGAAATTCCCCATGTTCGTGCAAAACGAACTCTTCTCTTAAAAAAGAAACTCGCACTTCTTGGAGGAGCCTTGCTTGCCAAAAAAGTTATAGGCGCAGGAATATTAGGCGCAGGAGCCCTAGGAGCAGGAGCCCTAGGAGCAGGTCTTTTAGGCGCTGGTCTTCTCCAGGCTAAACAGTAAGTTCAACGTTTTTATATACATATTTTTAAATAATTACTTATATTCGTTCAATTGTCATTTAAAAATAAGTTAATCATTTTCGTGAATCAACGGAAAAACACATTTATATCTTGTTTATTATAATTATTTGTTCTTCATAAATTTTTTTAATGATTTCAGGAGTTCCAGCTCTGGATCGTCTAGTTCTAGTTGGTCATCTCCTTCTGGTTGGTCATCTCCTACTGGTTGGTCATCTCCTACTGGTTGGTCATCTCCTACTGGTTGGTCATCT
>CAJFCP010000089.1:2220331-2373709 GCA_904066005.1 Synergus itoensis
AATTCTGGTTGGTCATCTCATTCTGGATATGCACCATCTAGTTCTGGTTGGTCATCTCATTCTGGATATGCACCATCTAGTTCTGGTTGGTCATCTCCTTCTGGACATGCATCATCTAGTTATGGCTCATCTGGCTATGGGTCGTCCAGTTATGGACCACATGGTTGGTCTAAGTAAGAATCAAAAACTTATATAATTAAATAATAATCATATAATCGAAAAATCTATATTGTTTCATCTTACATATAAATATTCTAACTCTCGTGTTTTCCTTTCCAGATAATTAGTTACTGCAATGATTGATGACCAACGGAAATTTGTACAACAAATAGAAGACTTGATAGTAAATAATTCATAATGTCGCAACGCATCTTGACTAATTATAAGAATTCATTTTCATGTTCGTAAATTTTTTACACCAAGATAGTGCTTTTTATTTCATATACCCTTTCTGATTCTTTTCGTCTTTCTATATCAATTTAATTTATCCGTAATTTAAATTATCTGTCTATCCTGCGAAAGATTCTTCAAAGTGATATTAATGAAAGCGAAAGCGATGGCTGTGTGCATTGTAAATGACAAAAATCTAGGAATGGGGTTGGGCCAAGTTCCTTGATTCTATACATATGCATATGCGTGTCACGAATATCATTAGTGAGAGTACCAGTAAGTACGTACAACTCAATGACGAACGCAATAGGCTCTGATTTTTATGGTTACCGACATTTGTTGGGTGAAAACTTCAGCAAGGTCACAACAGAATCTTCAGACCTCCGGTTGAGTTCTACACGCGATCCAAGGCAAACAAGCTGAACAAGCCTTGTTATCTTCTCTTTCTTTACGGAGATCATTCACAACCTGACTGCTTCCTTTCCGTTTCACACGTTCATGACAATGAAATTGGGCTGAAGTTTCAGACGTCTAGTTTGACGAAAATTTTTATTTTTAATTTTTTTTGCACTTTTTAGATTAAGAATATCAAAAAAGTTCCCAAAATCATTTTATTTTTTTTTTATTTACATACTAGTAGAAATTTACCCGAAAGTTGCCCGGGTTTTTAAGAAATTTCAAGGGATTTTATAGAGATTTTAAGTGATTTTTCATTTTAGTGAATTTCAAGATATATCTTAAGAAACGTCACAGGATTTTTAAAAGAATTCAAAACAGTTTAAGGATTTTCAAGAGTTTTCACAAGATTTCAAGGAATTTTTATAAAAGTTTGAAAAAGTTAGCAAAAGAATGTTCCAGAGATTTTTAGAAATTTCTATGGATTTCATAAAATTTCAGTGATAAGTGATTGCAAGGAATTTCAGTAGATTTCAAAAGAATTTAAGAGAGTTTAAAAATTTTCTAATGTGGAGTAAGTCAAATGAAATCCCTTGAAATTCTTAAAAAAATTTTTAATCTTCTGTAAATATCTTAAAATTGTTTAACATATATAAAAATTCCTTGAAATTCATTTAAATCTCTTGAAACATTTTTAAATCTCTTTAAATTCCTTCAAATTCGTTAAAATCACTTAAAAATGAAATTTTGT
Organism: Synergus itoensis; assembly: GCA_904066005.1. Classification (NCBI taxonomy): domain Eukaryota; kingdom Metazoa; phylum Arthropoda; class Insecta; order Hymenoptera; family Cynipidae; genus Synergus; species Synergus itoensis. The sequence continues at coordinate 2,221,869 of CAJFCP010000089.1, forward strand.
CTTGAAATTTTGTGAAATCTCTGAAAAAAATGTATTGATAACTCTTTTCAACTCTTTTAAAAATCCCTTGAAATTCCTTAAAATTATTTAAAATCTTATGCAAATTCCTCTAAATTCTCTAAAATTGCTCCTAGTAAATAAATAAAAATTTTGGGTTTTGGGAACAGTGGAAACTTTTTTTTGTTATTATTCCAATAAATGTAAAAAAATCGTCAGACTAGACATCTGAAACTTCAAACCAGTGCCAATGAAGTTTTACTACAAGTTCTTCGGACTAATTAAAACATTAATCATCTATTTTGACAGAAGCAAATAAAAAAACTTGCTTTTCATTATCCTTTAATCTCTTTATTATAACTTATTATTTAAGCAACCTCGGAATTATAATACTAATAGGACTTGTTACATTTAATACAAGTGTACGTACAGCATCATCAATGCATGAATGAATGATTTTTGTATTCATGATCGTCTTGGCGGTAGGCTTTCGTCATCGTGTGCGGGTGCTCGTGTAGTCGAATACGTTCAACGAATGTCAATGACTGTCACGTCATCGTACATACTCGAAGAAAGTAAAAAATGTGAAGTAAAAGGAAGACAAGAGTGCAAGTCAAAAGCAAAGTAGACGGATTATTGGGGTTCATTTGCTACGTATGGAAAGTGCGTGCAACTCGCACTTTCGTAATCAAATGAATCGTGGTAGATTCACATCTATAGTTAAGCACGCACGAAATTTCACTAATGCAGAAGTAGCATACATCAAAAACTTTTTGGGATTAGCGAGAATTAGGAGAAAGCTCTATTTTTTCTCTCGGAATATTTTCTCTCTCAGGGCTTTTTCAGAACATTTTTTATTATGAATATAATAAGTAATATAAGTTCCTTTTGTTACTACTCGAATTTTTAGTTGTATTTGATCTATTCTTATAGTCATAAGTAATTTCTAGACATTTTCTGATTAACTTAACAAGATAGATAATAAATATAAGATAAACTCAGATAATTTTGCTAGTCTTTGAAGAAATTTTTAGAAAGTCTAGCCTATTTTCATGATGGGTGTGAGAAAATCAATACTTCTAAGAAAATTGATCCGTTTTGTAACAGAAATACGCGTAAATACCTTTCTAGGTTTAGATAAAAGCCGAATACTTGGTATATCAGTTATTTTCTTATGTTTGAAGTAAGAAATGTCGATTTACGTAATGTAAAAGAGCCAATATTATCACAATTCTTTTCTATTTAAGTATAGAAGATGTCTAATGCTGCTTTTTTAAAGACAATGACGAAACAGAGTTCAATTCGTCTTAGTACTTAGTATGCATAGACGCAGAACTCAAATGTCGTCCAACACCTCACTGTGAGTTATTTCATGCTTTTTTTGTATTCCTCACATGCTTTGTTCCAAAAATTTCACGTACCTAAATCAATTTTGCATTTTATTACGCAATGTGCAATCACTTTCATCTACTTGCGGCAAAGTTCAATGCGCTTATCAAATAAATTATCATATAAATTGGTATGGTTCGCTTAAAATTGAAAATGGTTTGATTAGATTACATCCCTTTATAGTCTTTATTGCGGATATTATACTGCACGTTAAATGAAACACCCAATTTGATTTCCATTCGAAATAAAATTCCTTTGCACACATTCCTTGTTTCCACGATCCAGAAACGTGATCATCATTGCAGAGAGACGAAATCAATCGAACTAGATGTGGGAATCCGATAAATGAATTTAATTTCGCGGTTTTTCAATTTCATGGGTTGTAAAATTAAATATATTAAATTAAATATTATATATATTCATATGTATAGTCATAAACTACCCAATTTTGATGTAGCGTATGTTGGTCCTTAAATAATAGCAAAAGTATAAAGTTAAAAAAATGGAAGGTGCTCTCAAAAATATTAATTTGTTCCTTTTGAAGAAAAAATTATTTAGTATAATATCGAGCTAAATCCAACATATTAGAAACGTTTTTGATACGTTCCAAAAACATTCCAGGAACGGTTCCTATGTCTGATGTCCTAAGGGCGTTCTAAGGACGTTTTTGAATAAAAAAGGACATACGGATCGTTCTTAGAAGGGTTTTGGAACATTCCAAAACCAATGGTGAAAATAATTCAATGGTGAAATTATATTTTTAGAAAAATTAATCCTAATTCGTTAACCTATGATAAAGTACCTTTTATTATAGGTTTTTTATTTATATTATTTTATTATGTACCTTTATATTCATTTAAAAATCATAAAGTGAGATTTTGTATCAGAAAACTATTTTTATTTTAAATATTATTTCCACCCTAATACACACATATTTCAATTTTTTTAAGGGCATATGGTAACTGCCATAAGAGCAAATTTATTTTCTCCAACTTTACGTAAACTAGACCATTTGCCTCCGGAAGTAAATGGCCTAGTTTTAGAATAAAATATTTATTATTGCGAGTCCGGCACAACAGCTATCAAAGATTTGCCTTTTTTCCTTCGGTTAAAAAAAAATAATAATAATCAATAATTAAATAATTAATTAATTAATTAATTAATAATAATTAATAAAATTAATTAATAAATAATTAATTAATAATTAATTAATAATTAATTAAATAAATAATAATAAAATATAATAATAAATAAAATAATTAATTAATAAATAATAAATAAATAATTAAATCAATAATTAAATAATTAATTAATTAAATTAATTAATTAATAATTAATTAATTAAATTAATTAATAAATAATTAAATAATAAATAATAAATTAATAAATAAGTAATAAATAAATAATTAATTAAATAAATAATTAATAATTAATAAATAATAAAATAAATAAAATAATAAATAAATAATAAATAATTAATAAAATTAATAATTAATAATTAATAATTAACTTATTAACTTAATTAATTAATAATTGATTAATTAATAATTAATTAAAATAATTAATTAAAATAAATTAAATTACTCTAAATTAAATTAAACTAAATTACTCTAAATTTTTCTACTCTTACTAAATTACTCTACTTACTCTACTATAGTAGAGTAAGTAGAGTATCCCTGCTTGAAGAACCTTGTTACTATTTCTTGTCATTATTATTGTTATTGTTATTATAATTAATATTATTATTATTATTTGAATAATGAGGAAACATACTTAACTTTAATAATTACTCTCGTAACTGCGAGAAACGAAAGTAAAATGAGAATGTAAAAAATCACATTTTGTTCCGTTTCGGTCGGATTTCTGGCTAATTGTAACACAGAACCACGCGCCGTACTGCGAAATGTCGAGGGGTTGTAGAGAAGTGGCTACTGTTTCTTTTTCGCAAGTAGAAGGGATGTGATGTCGCTATATAAAATCGTAATGCCCGCCTATCGATGTCACAGTACACACTACGACCCACGCGTTTTATCTAAATCGTTCTCGGAGTCAAGGTGAGAGTCAGGAAAATCGAGAAAATCAAGAAAAATTAACTTAAGGCGAGATCGATCACGATCAGCTTCGGGGAAGAGCGAAAGCGTCGGAAGCGAGTTTTCAAGCGCGCTACCATTACGAACTTGCGTTTAATCAATGTCCATGACCGGAAATGAATCGTTCGCGTTCATAGTCTTGCAACTATGCAATTCTACATTTCTTCCTAAAAGAAAGTTTTCTTTCATTCCTGCTTGCATTTCGCGTGTGCTCTTCGAGAAAATCTGTGAAGTGTTGTTTCCTTTTTTTTATTTCATCGACATTTATATTAGTCTGTTTATATATTCATGTTACTGAAAATATAGATTTTAATCAGATAAGGATTCTGATTTTTGAATCAGTTTTTATTTAAATGTTTTATATGAAAGAAAGTTAACGAATGGAAATTTCTATGCCATGAGGTCTCTTTATATGATCTAAATTTATTATACGCAATTTTGTGCTTCATTACTCAATCTTTGATGACGAGGAAGGTTTCTTGTTTGGTCTTCCGCACATCTAAATATTTTCGGTTACAAAATTTACAACAGTTGGGCAATTTTATGACAATCGGTCGAGCATTGTGTTCGCTAGATGTGGAAAAAGTCTCCCATAAATTTTCATCAAACTGTGTCAAGTACAAGAGTGAAAGCAATTGTAGTTCCATTTTTTAATAGCATTTTGGTTCGCTTATCCGGATTTACTCAGATCACTGAAATATCTTATCTTTTTGTGAAAATTACGTAAAATAGGAGTGATATATTTGATTGTTTACTTGTACGTTTTTTAAAGAAAACTCACATTAATAGATAATTCATTCAAAAATTCTATTGCAGATGCATAGCTCAGTTTTAATTTTCGCTACCCTTTGCTGTTTTGCTCTATACGCATCAGCGGAAGAAATACTTCAACAGCAGGAACAGTCACTTCCGGTTTCGGAAACTCTTGCAGATGAAAGCTTGGCGCATACAAGAAGTAAAAGAACGCTCTTCTTGAAAAAGAAAATTCTTGGAGCCGGACTTCTAGGTTTCGGACTTGGACTCGCCAAGGGGTAAAATAATTACTTTTTTAATCTTTCTTCACTTCGCTGCTGTCTAAATTTGTTCGATATTTGAATGTTCTTGAAAATCAACTGAAGATAAAAATCAGATAAATGAAGATAAATGAACAGAGGATGAAAATTGAGTTTTGATTGATTTAATTGATGATTTCTTTCTTGTTGCAGTTACAAATATGGATACCATAGAGCACCGGAAGTGCACCACGTATACCTCGCCCCTCCCCCACCACCTGTTAAATACGTTGAGTACGTGGAGAAACCAGTCTTCGTACAGAGAATTGTAGAGAAACCAGTCTATAAACCGGTGCACGTAGAGCACGTAGAACATGTTGAGTGGTCGCAACCTGATCCACCTTCATCTTATGGGTAATTTGCAGAGAGTTCAAAGTCCATTAATTACTTTAAAGGGTTTCCCTTCGCCGACAGACGTTTCATTAATTATACTAGACTTTAGTTTACGTCAGCTCACCGAAACCATATTTTCTTCACCTAATATTCATCCCCCTTTCTTAAAGAATTAACAATTTTTTAAATACCCTTGTCAAAAAATGTAATTCATTTTTTTTTTAATTTTTATCTTTTAAAACAATGAATAAGGATCGTTATTTTTTAAACGCGACATCATAAATCTTACCCCTTTGACTTTAATTACATTTTTTTTATTAAACTCGATTAAATTTACATTAAAACATTTGAGTATTATAATACTTATACAACAGCAATTATAATTAGAAAAAAATGAACATTATGTAATTTATTTAAAGAAAGTTTTAAAGAGTGAAAGAAGATTTTAAATTTTTATGAACTTTTGAATAATAATTAATATAATTCGAATTAAAAAATTCTAGAATCAATTGCAGAATCTTTGTGCAAGAATCGCTTTCTAAGGGGAGATAAAAAAGGGCAGAGCAATTCGCCTTCCGCATTCCGCGGTCAATTAATTTTCCGCTCTCTGAGACGCCCGATTAAAAGTTTCATGTCATCATTGACGACCCTGGGTTTTCCATGTTTTTGTTTTCCTTGACAAAATTCAATTTCTTAGTTCAGAGAATAATAATACAGTTATTTAATAACTCATATTAAGCACTCAAATAAATGTAATATCAATTTTTTCAGGGGTTGGTAAGGTGACGTTACCGGAAAAGAAGAAGTGGAGTCAACTAATTGTAAAATAATACTTGGAAGGCTACAACAGAAATGAAAGCAAAAAACGGGCATATTATTTTATAAGGCGATGATATGTATTTATTGCGATTTTAAGCTGACTTAAGTTTTTATGTTTCATTGTGTTGTGGCTATTTGTAAGAGTCCTTTTGTGTATGTCGTTACTACTGTTGTTGAATATTTTTTAAATATAACTCGGAGATATTTTTTTAAAAATTAGTCGTTTTTTTATATCCTTGTCGATCCTGTTCTATTTCCGATATAAATTACGAAATATAATAATATAATAATATTATATAATAATAATATAATAATATTATATAATAATAATATAATAAGCGCATTGCGACCCTATCGGAATACGGCCGAAACGATATTTGTTGATTTTTTATGAATGAAAAAATAATTATTTAAATATATTTTTCCTCTTTGACTTCAAATATGTCTTTTTAGGTATTTTTTATAAAATATCGAGGGGTTGACATCTCGCGAAATCAAATGTACACTTGCACTGAAATCTCCTGAATTCTCCTAAAATTCGTATAAAGTTACACGAAATCACATAAATTCGCCTAAAGTCCTCTAAAGTCAGTAAAATCTACTGAAGTAATTGAAATATCTTTGAAGTAAGTATCTTGTACGTAGGTGTGCACCTATTTGGTCGAGTTGTCAACCCCTCGTAAAATTTAATAATATGGTAAACAATAAAATGGTTTTGGGAACTTTTTTCGATATTCTTAATCCAATAAATGTAAAAAAAGAAAACACAAAAAGGTCGTCAGACTAGATGTCTGAAACTTGACGTTATTACGAGTTTGCGAAGCATTCATTGGAAAAATACTTGCACGCTTCCCCTGTCATGAGTGAGCGTTGAAATATTGTGTGAAGAAAAAAAAATAGTGAGAAAAAATACAATGAGTAGATAATTTAAACTGCTTACTTAAGAACTCTTTTAACAGTTTAGAATTATCCGAAGAGAACCGAAAATATTTTATCTATAACTGAAAGTTTATTAAATGTTTATTAATTATTATTATTAATCTTTTGTTCAGTTTATTCTTGAATCACAAGAGAATCCTTCAATCAAAAATCCATTTATAATGCTTTTGTTTCTTTTCGTGTTTACTGAAACTTAGATCATGAATAAATATGCTCCTTTAGATATTCTGAAGATGGCCTTGTAGCTTTCTACGTGCATAGACTTACACTTACTTGATTACTTTTGTTTCTATTGTACTTTTTAGAGCAGATGACATGCACACTTATAAGGCGCCTTTCTGGATACTAGAAAAATGGTTAAAATTGAAGGCAGTTCGAAACGTTTACTTAGAAAACTGTGTTAATTGACTTACTTCTTTTGCAATGGAAAATATCTTACTTCATGTACTCTCTCAATCTGAATTAGTAAAAAATTAAGTTTACTAAATCTAATCTACTAATAAAAATTGTTCTGTCAGTGTTTTACACGTAATGAAGCACTTTAACGTATTTTTTCTAATTTATAACCTTGCGATAGAATTGAAAGGCTTTGAAACACTAGTTATTTGAATATTATATTGTTTGATTTGATTTTCGACACACAGGCACTAATTTTTTTTTTAAAGTCAAGAAGCACGTAAAGGTCACTTCAGACCTAATATAAAATGTAAAACTAAAATAATGTAAAATGTAAATCAAGTGTTATAAATTTTGTACCTTAAGAGCAATCTTCATGCATTAAGTTCCTCTTTATATGGTAGTCCTTCCGGAACTGAGAAGTAAATCACGTTAGGAACAGAACTTATGACAAGTAGATATACAAAAAGTAATTACGTAGTCGGGAAACCCGACTACGTAAAAACATGTGTGCTTTTGTAGACATACTGATGAAGATGGATGTATGAACTCAGGATTGTAGGCATATATACTTTCAAGGTTGTGAATCATGCCCATTATCACGAAGAAAAATAGATATTCAACATAGGATCAGTCAGGGTAGCTTCGGGATTCTGAAAGTAAAAATTTTATATTTTAGAGAATTCCAAACTTGCAGAGATCCCTAAATACATTAATTGTGAGATAATAATATAATTCAGTCAATTATTTGACTCAATTATATTGAACTCAATTTATTGAGTTACAGTGCTTTTAAATCGATTCATGAATGAATTAATAATTATTTATTTTATTGATACCTGCTCGATTGACCTAGAGAAACGCTTTTAATTAGCATTCATTCATTGAAGAAGATGATAAACAAAGTAATTTATACATTTTTTCATATATCCTGTTATTAATATTATATTATTTATAATAATTTTTCTGAAGGGCGACAAATTCTAGACATTCAGCTTTAGTATGAGCTCAAGTTTGCAAAAGACATTATTTTTAAGTTACACATTCGTAATTGCTAGTGAAATTTCAATCTTTTATATAATATCTTATTATAAAATTGATAAAACTCTTCCAATAGTTTTTGAATCGTATGGTATTACTTTTTATATAAATATAAAAAGGTATTTCAAACCATTCCACCATTTCATAAAAAATTAATATTTACCATTGAAAGTGAAATTTCATAATAATTACAATTCTTGTACAATTTCGAAGACTGGATCCTTTTAAACCAGTTGCCGTTTCCTACTGTTGCAGAGGATAGCAAACTCAGTAGACGTTTATGCCTATGAATGGTTTTGACGTCTCGGCTTTTATGTTTGTAATTTGTTTTAGCAAGTCTTAGCCAAGTCTTTCTTGACACTGGTAGTTGGGCCTTGAATGACATTATCGAGGCGTGTCCAAAGTCAGGCCCTGTAACGACTATGAGGTGCAAGTGTGGAGACTGGAGAGAGAAAAATGAAAGGGTTAGAGAGAGAGAGAGGCTTTCGTTCAAAGTTGGGTGTTCAAGAATATAATAATTTCCCTACAGTAAGTTGAAGGTTTACAAAGTTCCCCAGGTATCCGCGAGACACAAAAATGGGGGATTGGGGAGAGGGAGGCAATGCTCACAAGAAGAATGGCACCTATCTTGAGTGGGAGACTTCTGAGACCTAGGTATAAGTACTGAGATCATTTTAAGAAATCGTCATATACGTCGTATTCTGTCCACAATATTCAACTATTTCGTGTGTGTGTTTTTTAATTAACGACAAAGGTGCGTGCAAAACAATCCTCACTGAAAAATATAACATTTAATATTTTTTAAAATTATCTTTCAATGTATTCAAATTTCACGTAATGTGAAGTTAATTTAGTGTTCGGTGTCTCCATAAAAAATTTTCGAAGAAAAACTAATAATAATTATTGTGATATTTGATTAAAAAATGATCTTCTGTTCTCAGATGAAGAGCCAAATTCTCTTTTTGGTTGTCCTTTGCTCGGCTGCCATTGTTCTTGCTGAAGAAATCAATCAAGAGCAAATTACAGAATTGGATCTGCAGAATAGTGATCTAGCATTACGGGAAGATGATGGTTCTCTTACGAGAGAAAAAAGGACCCTTTTTCTAAAAAAGAAACTTTTGGGTGCTGGAGCATTAGGATTTGGACTGGGTCTTGGCGTTGGAGCAGTTAAAGGGTAACATACAACAATTTTTATAATTAATTAATTACTCCATGTGTAAGTTTCGAAACCCGTTCGAAAATAATTACTAAAAGTTGACCAAAACATATTATTAAAATTAAAATTATTCTCTATTTCGGACCAAACATTTTAATTTGGCTTGTTTCGTTGTTCACATTCCCATAAAATATTAGACGACCTTAAAAAATAAGATATTCTTTTCTCTGGGACATAAAATAATTTAATGTCTCTTTTCGGTCAAAATAAAAATCTAAATTAATTAAAATTCAAGCCTAAAGATATATATTTTTACAAGTAAATGATTTTAATCAAAATGAACACAAAGGGCATGTAATTTTGAATAACAGAGCAGATATCCTTTTACATTATATTTCGCTCATAAAACTGAAGGTACTGGTGAAGCAGGTAGCATTTTCTACATTGTAAAATATTCAATTCCGCAAACGTAATTTTAAAATGACAATAATTAGGGAGATAGGAATAAATTCTTTTTGTATTCAGAGAACAAAAATTTGACATTCCTTCAGGGGATATCCGGACGTGATTGCGGTGGCCCAGACACATTTCATATGCATACTTATCATGTATTACTTACAAGTTTTCATCAATAAATGCTTCATTCTTATTCAAAGATCGTTCAGTTTTAATGAATCATCCAACGACAGTCTAGAAAGGGTTCCTAAATTTGGTTAAATTTTTAATCATAAGCGAGAGTATTACACTTTTTAAAAATACTACACACACTTTCGCACATCTCTAATTAGTATTTATTACTAATGAGTTTATTATAATACAATTAAGAATTAAGGGCGTTGGACCCAAGTCTTAAGCTCAAAATTCCATTCTTCATTTTACTCAACGAAAATGATAGATAAATATTTTTTCGCTCTGTAGCACTAATATTTCTTCAAATATAAGACTGCATACAGAGCGAAAAAATATTTAATTTCGATACTTTTTGCATAAAATGAAGAATACAAAATTTAACTTCAAAATTCAATATTTTCATTTTACTTAAAAAATATTCGAACTAGATATTTTCTCTCTCTGTACGCGTAATTCTAGTTAAAAATTGATTCATTCTACAGAGGGAAAAAATTATAAATTTAATATTTGTTGAATAAAATGAAGAAATCGAATTTTTAGATTATAACTTGGCTCCAACACCCTTAAAAATTAAGCAGGGTTGTTTTCGAATGAAAAATTCGGAAAGAAATATCAAAGCAAGAAAAATTATTGAAGAAGAATAAGACGTCAATGAGACGATTTTTGAACAACGGTGAAACGTTAAAATTCAAAAAGAAGGCTTGGGTGATACATATTTGTCGAATTCCAGAATAAGATATGAATGGCGCAAGCAGTTCGGCAAACCTATAACGAGTTCGCATATTTAAAGGTATACTAATACGACGTGCAAACATCTTTGTGCCACTTAAGATCTCTCTTACATAAAATACTGACGCGTGCTCGGGAACTTAAAAAAAAAAACAAAAAAAGGCCCTCGACCTCTTGAATACATATATGTATTATGTAAATTCAAAGTCTGCATAGAAAATAATTAGTTTGTCCAACAAATTTGGTTTGGAGGATGTACTTATAGCGCAACTAATTTGCTAGTAGAGGAGGTTTATTGAGTGATGTAACCAACCATATTTACTCGTTTCCATAATAAATTGGATAATATATCAATTTTCATGGTTATTAATACATGAAAATTTAGTAATGATTAGTTGCAGCAAACAATAATTAATTTATTGAAGGAGAGCTAACGTTGTTAAAAATAATTTATTTATTGACGTATATCAATCATCGTTGAAGAGACAAAAGGTGACTTTTTAAAATCTAGTTATGATGACGTTCTGCTTCTTAGGCACAGAAATTATCTTAAATAAGTTTTTTTTTCTGTCCCTAAGACAGTTTGACTTAATCTCACCGGAATAGTAATAATACTACATATTAGGATGTGGCAATGTGTATTTTTTTATCAAATTGTCTACAGGAAAGACAAATACAGCGTGAGTGAAAGTGTGTGTATCAGGAAAACAAAGAAAATCGAAAGCGTAAAATTATAGTATATAGCTATTTTAAAATATTTTATATTAAGTTCTTATCTGAAGATTTGTTCTGGATGTTAGAAAAGTTATACTCAAAATCTAATACTTTTTTTTTGCAAATTTATACAAATGGGAATTATTTGGTCTTTGAGGGTCATCAATGTAGGTCAAGCGCTTACAATTCCAAGCTTACTTTCAAAGACAAGCGTCCGTAGAAATAAAAAGAAAATACATATGTAAAAAATTAATTTTTCAAAATCATATTTTTCAGATACAAATACGGAAATAGGGGATACGGTGGATATGGCGGATATGGAGGAAATGGAGGCTACGGAGGTTACGGAGGATACGGAAGTCACTCAGGCTACGGTGGTTATGGAGGAGGATACGGAGGATATGGGGGAGGATATGGAGGATATGGAGGATATGGAGGATATAATGGCTACAGTCGCCCCAGCTATTCAAATTATTATACGAATTCTTATCCAAATTTACAAAGACCTTCTTACTATCAAAGACAAAATTATTACAATGGATATCCAAGTAGCTCTGGATGGAATGGGTACAACAATTATGCTAAAAGTAATGCCAATAGCTGGAGTGCTACCGGAAATCTTGGTCCTATTTCCGCTGGAATTTCCGCAAGCCATGCTAGCGCAAATGCTAATGCAGGATTAGGATTGTCCGGAGGGCAAGGATACAATAATGGAGGGTAAGAAAACAAAGTGATTCATTAAAAAATTGACTATTATGTTATAGTGAAAGATATAGTTAGTCATTTTCTAATCTTAATACATTTTTTTCTTCAAGATATTACTACTGATGAAAAAGGATCGAAGGCCATTACAAAAGGGACCAAAATTGTCTATTTATCAACTGTCATCAACAATTGATCCAACTTCTGCAGGAATAATTTTTTTAACGATAGAAAGTTGATTATTCTTGAAGAAGACCCCTGTTCAATCAGAACTTCATTTTTGAAAGTTAAACCTAGATACCTCATGAGATAGAATAAGTTAAGGGTTATTTAATGAAAGGATTTTTTTTTATTAAAATCCCATTAGTAAAAAGAGTTCAAGACATTGGGTGAATAATCCTTTCTGTGCCATAAATGTAATTTTAAAAATGAATTCAATTTCCTTATTATATGGTTTCCTTTTTGAAAAACAGTAAACATTAAACTTAAACTAAGATAAATGTATATCTTTTATATAAACTTCAATGAAGTTTAAGTAAAGAGATTAAAATTTTGAAAATGTATTATCAGAGGCATGAACAATTAATGTAATTATTGACTTAAGAACTTTTGTACAGAAATAAAACTTTTTCTCTAACAAACTTTGTCAAAACTTATTTATGTATTTGTGTATGCTACGCTGCTTGGATTTGTAGCTAATACTATATCGATAATTCGATTGTGGATACATTATGCGCAGCATGCAATAAAATTCAAGGTTCTCGATACAATAGACATCAAGAAGAATATATCCGGCAACAATTGAGTTTGAAAATTTCAGCCAGAAAATTACATAAATTATTTATCAGATTATTAAAATTTATGATTCATTGAATTGTTATTGTTATGTTATTATTTTATTTCATTTTTCGTTAAGCCATTTCTGTACTTTACAATATTTAAACAATTGCACCAAAAAGAACTCGTAATTCTAAATTATTTAATCTTATTCTTGGGTATTGGTGTATTTGTTAATAGCTTTGGCACCTTCTGAAATGGCATGCTTTGATAATTCTCCAGGAAGAAGAAGACGGACTGCCATTTGAATTTCGCGAGATGACAAGGTGGCTTTTTTCCCATAACGAACCAACCGTGAAGCTTCTGAGGCAATTCTTTCAAACATGTCATTCACGAAACTGTTTATCACTGCCATAGCTTGTTTAGAAATTCCACAGTCGGCGTGAATTTGTCTTAAAACCTAAAAAAAATTGAATCTAAAGAATCTAGATAGTTTATTTATAAAATTATAAATCCGTATTATCAAAATTCAATTGTTTTTTCTAACCAAAAAAAAAATCAATCTTGAATTTTTAAATTTAAATGTACGATGGATTATTGTTATTAAATCCTTTAAAACTGTATTGTATTATTTGTGAAATAATGAAAATTAATTATTCTTTTCTTCAATACCTTGAAAATGTAGGTAGAATACGTTTCCTTCCTCTTGAATTTTCGCTTCTTGCCTTTCGCTTCCGATGAAGTAGAGCTTTTTTTCTGTTGTACTGATGCTTTCTTACTTCGACTCATTATTTCAAGATATTGCGACTTTTCAAGAATCTAACTGTTAAAATATTCAGAAAATCTAAAATCGAGTTTTGGAAATTAGTTGGCGTCTATCTAAACGTTGAAGGCAGGCCCTCTCTTTACTTTATTCTTTTGTCTTTGCGATCGATAAAAATCGAAAATCATCCAGAGAATGAATTGTTTTAAATATATTTTGTGTATAAGTTGAAGTTTGACTTAGATTGCTATAGATATTTTAATATTTTTTAAGATACTGTTCTGCTTTTAATTAAGTAATTAATTTAGAAGTAAAAAATGACAAATAATAATTGCTTATATATAAATCTCAATAAATTTTTTAATCTTGATAATTTCTGCTCTATTTTTTATTAACTTTGTTGTAATCGATGTTTTTCGAAACAGATAATTTCCAGTGACGAAGCAATTAAAACGTAAATCCGGGGAAAACATCTATTTCCTTCTCACTCAGCTTCTTATATATAGTAAATTATACGTAACTTTTTGTTATAAAAAATATCTATAGCACTATTATATGTGACTTGCATAATAAAAATGCATTGAAACTTTATGATCGCTACAAGATCAAAGCGGGGAGAATTTAGACACAGTTTGAACGTAGGTATATAAAGCTTTCAGATGAAGTTTTATTTCAATCTCAAATAGAGTAAATCTTGATTCCGTTAATCATGAAGTTCCTTTTCGCGGGAAATTTAATTTTTCTTTTGACAGTGGTGCACAGTTTTCCTTTTCCACGCCCCAGTAAGTAAATCAGATTACTATTTCCTAGAAATCAATTTTGTTAAAAGTGTAATAACTAAAAAGAAATATTCAATTTTGAAGCTGGATCAGATTTTCCTCCCTTTCCACCTCCTCCACGTGGTGATAATTTTTTCGGTATGAAACTATAACATAGCTTCCTAGTTTAAAAATACAAAAGAATCTCTGATGAAATCGAAGAAATAGAAAAAAACTCATATTCAGAAAAATACAGAATTGAAAATCCTTAGATTTCATCAAAATATTTTTGAAATATACGGAACTCGGAAGAAACTTGTGAAATACCTTGTCTATGAATAAAAATATCTTGATTAAAACACTTCCACTCTGAATGAAAGAAATTGCGAAATAGATTTTCGTGGCCACCTGACCTAGTTTTTAAAAATAAATCCTTACGGTTTTGAATAGTAGATGTCTCCTCTATTTAAATTTCACTTCTAGGTGACAGTGAAAGCAGAGCGAATTCAGGTGCCAGTGCATCTTCATTAGGAGAAGGTATTGATGGCTTTAGAAGATTTGGAAGCGGATGTGCTGGAAACCCGGGCTTTCCTGAAGGACCTGATGGACATGATGGATTCGGTATGTCAGAAGGTGGTTTTCATAGAGAAGAACATCATGGATTTGGAGAAGGCATTATTACATTTAACTTCTATTTATAAAGTATTATTATTAATATTAGATATAATAATAATTTATAAATACAATTTGATATTTCAGGCCCTCCTTTTAATATGGGAGATGGATTTGATGTAGGCAGCATGGCAGGTTCTGATGCATCTTCGTTTGGTCGTGGAGGAGGTATTAGTTTATTTTAATTGATAACAAGTTTCATCGTCAAGACTGTGAACTATTATTAATTTAGCAAAAATATATATAAACGCTTTTTTGTACGTACCACTGTACACAATAATTGCATTTTAGGCCCTCCTTTTATGATGGGAGATGGATTTGATGCAGGCAGCATGGCAGGTGCTGATGCATCTTCATTTGGTCGTGGAGGAGGTATTAGTTTACTTTAATTGATAACAAGTTTCATCAAGTTAGACAAGTTTTCAAGCTAGACTGTTTAAGTTTACAAAAATATGTATGAACACTTTTTCTGTACGTACCACTGTACACACAATAATTGTATTTTGTAGGCCCTCGTTTTATGATGGGAGACGGACTTGATGCAATGTCAAGTGCAGGTGCCAATGCAGGAACCGGTGCAAATGCAGGTTCGCCTTTTTTAGGAGGTGGAGCAAATGGTGCATTTGGAAGTGCCACTGCAATTGCAAATGCAGGTGCTGGAGTCGATGCGGGACCTAAAAGTGCACAATCTGTGGCTCAAGCAAAATCTGACACCATCTCTTCTGGAAATGGAGTCGTCAGTTCTGCCACTTCATTTTCTGCTTCTTCCACTTCTTAAATATTTCTGTTTTTAGTGACAAAACAAGCAGTAGAATTAGAATAATTTATTAATATAATGAAATTCAAGATTTTTGTACCAAAACTAGGACAAAAAAAATCGATTATATCATAATAAGTAAAAATAAAAGTGATAATTTAAACATTAAAAGTTTAATTGAGTAATGCAGATTTAATTACGGATTTTTATTGCTATGAATATCGAAGATTTCTTTAACAGAGTATATCTAAAAGATACAAACACCCGACTTTCGGCGGATTTACAATATTCTACAACAAATCAAGTCAACATTAAAACACCCATTTCTTAGAATACAGTAACTTATACAATTTTCGTTCTGCGTATAAATTACTTTTCCGATTGCTTATTTTTTTCTGTGTTTTTATTCATCCTGCTTTTAAGGACACAGAGTTTGCAGAATTTTCAGTAGTCTTGTAATGTTTAAAACCTGTATATAAAAAATAAATTTATATTTGGAAAAGAACAGCAAATAGAAAATGAAACAACATTATTATTGACAAACATTATTATTATTGACGCACGAAATTTTAAAATACTTTTCTGAATAGACTCAAACGTTGGTTTGATAGCGAAATAATTTTTACTGAATATTCTGCATTCTCCATTCAGCGCAGACCACCCTGTATATTTGTTTCGAGAAAATTACACGGAACTTGCTACACAGCGAGATACGGATTTTCCATGAAACTCCATGTTTGAAAAAACAAATCAAATATTGCGATTGCTTCGATTTTTTTCCATTTTTCTTTCTTTTTTTTTTAAATCCCTGAATTTGAAAAACCGTATCTCACGATCGATATAACCTGTGAAAAATACGATGTCCCGCGTCTTTTTATAAAATACAACATATGTACACGAGTAATTCTAACATCAACCATTTAACAACATGTAAATATTTATAAACCTCTCTGTAACATTCACGAAGAGTTTATCTGCTCTCGAATTTCGTATCGATCTGGTGCAGGTACAAACAAATAACACAATTAATTAAATGTATAAATTAAAATGAACAAGTACTCCACAATAAATTCTGTATATATAACTGTAATAAATTGTATTATATATTTGTAAAATATATCCATAATTATGATTTAATTTCCTCGGTTATATAAAATCAGAATCCTTTTTAATTTTAGAATATTCAACTTCAATGCTGATATAAATTATTCATAAATTTAGCCCATATCATTTGAAATGCAATCAACTTTGATATTTAATCCAAAGACTTGTTTTAAATAAAATACTCTCAAATTTCAATATAAAAATTGAAGGTATTTTAATTTAACGTTAAATATATATTTAAATAATACCATTCAATCTTGGAATACATTCGAATGTTTTCTAAAAAAGTTTCGTTTTGAAATATCTTTTCTAGAAAATTCAAAATTTCATGGCACACTTTTAAACGAGTTTGAGATGAAGATTCGAGCATCTAAACTTCGTCCTTATTTATATCTCATTCACTCAATATAGTTAGGTGTAAACAGGTACCTACGAAGAAATGTGAGCGATAAAGGATTACAGATATTTGAAGTCAGTTTTTCTATTAAATCCCAATTATGTAACCAGTGTAATTAAAATTCAAATTAAAATACTCTTTGAATTAATTAAATCAAAATTAGAGCTTGGAACGTAAATTTCGAACTTCAGATACACTGGTTACAATAAAACGATTTGATTAAAATTTTTTTAAAAATCCTTATACCGAGTGTTGAACTAGAATCGGCATTTTTATGATTTGAATTCTTAGCCTAAGTTTGACAGTGGCGTAGCGCATTGGGGAAGGCAATGATTAGGGAATCTACGTGTCCACCTTATTAGTTTTCCTTTGCACATTTACAACCACTTTATTTGTCCTTCATCAGGTATCATTAAGTGTGATAAAAATTCATCGAATCAAAATCCGGAACTCGCAACGCCACTTGTCGATCGTAGCAACTATTACTTGTGTCTTTTTTACGATTGTCACCTATAATTTGTCAAATGGTGTTATTAAACGTCGAGAAATAGAAAGGTGACGCTTCTGAAATTGAATTTCGAAATACTTTCCATGTATTTAAATTTTCCATTAAAAACTGTAAAAACAATAAAGTCTGCAAATAATAAAAAAATATAAAAAAATATTTATTTTATAATCACTTTAAAAAATGCTGAGATTGAAAGTATCGCGAGTTTTAAAAAAAAATCTTCAGACGTACGACCTTCTAAATATTTTCTTTCGGCTAACATGAATGGACATAAAATTTTCAATCATATCTATTTATCCAGTAAAGATTTTATATTTCTTTTTTAATATTTGCCCACATGCGAATAAAAGCATGACAAAATCGCCAAGATCGTAGAAACATTTTATTGTCGAGCCGATCGTGATACGCCAGTATTGATTTCAAGAGATAGTACTCCTTTGTCTTAGAAATTAGCCTCAAATAAATTGTGCGCGTATAAAAAATATACGTGTAAGTCCGATAATATTCTGTACAGATTGAGCATAATTTAAGTATGAAGTAAACCACATCTTTGTCAGTTTCATTAACCATTTCATTAGTAAGAAGAAAAACTTTTAATTTAATATATACATACAAATATTTATAATACTTTACTCCAATAAATTTATCATTCCATTTTTTATATTTTTTATTGTAGAGAATTTAGATAGTCAAATTTTATTTGACTTTCATTGTTTTAACATTTATAGTATTCTTGAAAAAAAAAAAAAAAAAAAAAAAAAAAAAAAATTTTTTTTTTTTTTAAAAAAAAAAAAAAAAAAAAAAAAAATGAAATACCTTTTTCTGACTTTAAAATATGTCATGTAATGAAAAATGTTTATCTCCACGCAAATACGACTTACTCCTCTAAAAGGAAAGTTACTTTCGTCAATATTGACCAATTTTATGATAATGGTGGACTTTCTAAATTAATAATAATTAATAAAAATAAACTTAATTGAAACATTGATACAAACTTGTCGAGACATATGAAAGGAAGCACGATCGTTCGACGATCAAGCACGCGTCATATCCTCATCGTCATTATAATACATTTAATTATACCAAAAACTTTACAAAATAAAACTTACAAGATAAGAAATCGACGACGATTATTGACACGAGTTAAAAATCACGAAAATTTTAGGCCGATAGAAAAGGGTAACTATATATTTATTATAGATTCTCTTGAAGCGAGTTTCATTTCTTTTAAATATTTTATTATGTGTATTTAGTTAAAATCCTACGTCGTTTTCGTTAATATTGCGTTTCACAATAAATAAATTATATCTTTATATATTACATACCATTTTCCTGACGGTATCCTATATTTATTATATCAACAATCAGTGGATTTTTTTATGCAAACTGACCAGCAGTGGCAATATGTATATAGTTGTTTTAATCGAGTCGCATTTTGTAGAATTAGCGACACTCGAACTTCAGTCACAAAATAAGTTTATTAAATAAAGAAAAGTTTAACTTAGATGGCTCATTTTTGTTCGGAGCTCTTTGAATCCTCCCAATTTCGGATGCTGAAAATTTAAATCTAAGTTGTAAAAAATTCATTTGAACTAGACTTTATTTTCACAATAGCAAACTGGCAAATAACAATCTTTATTGTAATACTTCAATTTTTATAGAGAGTGAGATTAACTTTCCTTAGAATTAAAGGTATAATTCAAATTCTCAGCAACCCTTTCCGAGCTTCATACAACCCCTGATTTTCATTTTAGTCACGTATAATATTGATTTTAACATGGCACAATATTTTACTTCTAACAAAAGATGTCTTTTGCTACAAGCTTTTCAGTGAAATATTTCTTGTGTAGAGACCACAATTATTTGATTAGTTTTCTTTAAAGTTTTTCACTTTTTAAAGTTTTTTTTTTATCTTTTAAAGTTCACTGAAGCTTTATTTGTTCTATATCTCCTCTAACATTCTTCATTTTTCAAAAAATATTTTCTCCTTCGCAATCAAAACCAATAAAATTTATAAAATTCAAGAATGAGCAAAGAATTAACTATTAACTATTAAATTAACTATTAGTTAATGAGAAAGGAGGTAGTTTAATGTTGTTATCATAAAAGCTTGAATGCTTTCTAACATATTGATCACAATCCCTGAAATTTGTCACTGAACACCTGTTTCGGTGATTAGGACAAGAATTTTTCATAATTTGATTTCAGATATTAATTTTTCAAAATATAATATGAAAAAATGATATTATCCTACCGGAATTATGCAGAACGGAAGTTGTTGCCTACTGTTGAGTCAAGGATTCGACGGAGAGGGACATGGAAGCAGAATGACGGTATAGTTGAGGACCTGGAGTAGATGGAATCTCTTCTATTCTCTCCAAGTCATTCGCAGCTCCGGCACTGTTTTGCTTGTTTAGTCGAGGAACTATTCTCTGTGTGTGTTGGTCGGGAACTATTATTGCTGGTTCATCTGCTCGATCGAGGCTGAACTGTCTTTTTAGTAGACGACAGGCAGGAGTTTTTCCTGGAAGGAAAAAAAACAAGAACTATATGAAAACCTTTTCATTAAATATGGAAGAATTTTTCTTCCATTAAGGAGAGTATTTCACTTGAAATAAAATAGTTCAAGACTGAGAATGACACCCTTCGGAATGAATTTGACGATAAAATAAAAAATTGAAGACAAATTAGAAGAAATGTTAAATAAGACTAACCATGCTCGTGTGGCGAAAGACATCTGTAGTGATTGTATGGAGTGCTGAGATCATCTTCATCAATGACTCCCACTCTCCTATGTCTTCGAAAATTTGACCCTGGTATTGATGCCAAAGATGTTGTGGAAGCTCCCATAAGTGCTGCAGCAACCTCAGTAGCCGAAACTGGCGTTGCTAAGGTTGATTGATTGTCACCAGACGTGCTTTTGGTGATGGTTGCACTGTTATACTCTGGAGTTCTAACAATGTCCCGGGGTAATTCTATCACTTCACTGGATCTCAAAGAGTAGCTATACGTCAGAGTTCTTTCATTATGGACGGAAACTGCTACCTTTTTCGTATCCGTTTTCTCCACGGGAGAATGTTCGATGGTCGGCACTATTGTAACAGAAGGGGAGCCTTGATCTCCGGATGTATTTGCGAAGGAACAATTCTGCTCTTCTGAGCTATTGTCTTCTGGTATTGGTGATGGATGTTGAAGGCTTTCAGTCTCAGCATCCTGATTCACCAAACTTCCCAGGATCAAACTTTCCTCAAGTCTAGACATTTATGTTTACGAAATCAAAACATAAAAAAGATACCAAATATTGATTTATTATATTTAGTTTCAAGTAGATCGCTATATAAGAAAGAATAATTAATGAGCAATCTTAAATTAATATTATGGAAAATTAATTATTTAAGGGAATTATTAATTATTATTATTATAATTAGTAAGTTGAAACTCACCCGTGGTTCTCTCTGATTTAGCAGCAGTGTAACAGATTTGGAATATTATTACCCTGTAAGAGGAACATGAAAGCTAAACAAATTCCGAGATATGATACTTTCTAAATTTAAATTGCGAATGTTATAAGATGAACTTGTGTGAGTTAGACAAGTTAATTTTGATGAAAATAAGGCAATCGGTCAAAGTGAGGACACTACTCGACTTTGCTCGATTGCTTTGAGGACATGAAAGTTAGAAGGTCCCTTCGGATGTGCTCGGACGGATATATTTCTTTCCAGAAGATTAATCGTTTATAACGTAGAGAAGCTACAGAGAAGTTCACTCAGCCGTTCCAAAATGACAGCTTACCCAAGAGGCGGTGGTGTTGGAAGCTCTTTGTCGAACCCTTGCTTCCCCAGGAGCCAATATGTAGGCATTTTCCCTTTTCCTTTTATGTCTGTCCTTCCCCGATATTCTATGCAGTATCCGCCAACTTGTGTTAATCGATCTTTGGTTGCTTGGCTCATGTGAATTCGCCATGGAGCTCCAGTAGACTCCATCCTCGAGGCTGTGTTTACTGTGTCACCGAAAAGACAATATCTGGGCATTGTCAAACCCACGACCCCAGCACAACACGGACCTAACATAAAATATAGGAATATCATCAATTTAAACTGTAATTTTTAATTTAAATCCATTTCCTAAGTTACCCGCGTCTGACTAAAAATGCATTTTCCACTTACGCAATTGAGTTTTAGGATACAAGTAGAAAATTATAGTTTTGGTCAGACTTGCATATATTCTAAAATAAACATTCGTAGTTTTGAACTATCGAAATATTCATTCTTTCATTTGAAATTATTATAGGTATAGAATACATAATAAGCAGAGGTTTGATGATGATTTATGTATGCAAAACTCACCAGTATGAAGGCCAATTCTCAGCCTCAATTGTGTTTTCGGGAGATGCTTTAGCTTGAATTTTCCACTTTGATGCAGAAGATCCAAAGCCATTGTTGCTACTTGCGATGCATGATCTGGTATCCTGACAGGACATCCTCCGACGACCATATATGCATCTCCTATTGTTTCAACCTAGAAAATACAATAAATTTACATTATAAGGACAATATTATTTCAATATTAAATTATCCTTTTACTATTTTTATAAAAAAAGAGTGAGAGCTGATGAGCATAATAAAGCAGTGCATGCTTTCGTAGAAAAGAAGGATCTGATGAGAATTTTATTAAACTTCTACTTTGAAAAAGATGCATGAAATTGATTCAGATTACCTTGTAAACTGTGTAGGCGTTTATGGTCGCATCGAAGCAGGTGTACAAGTCGTTCAGTAGATCAACGACTTGAAAAGGAGTAGAATAAGCTGAGATCGTCGTAAAACCCACGATGTCGGAAAAGTAAATAGTGACCTCTCGAAACTCCTCGGGATCGACAGGCATTCCTAACTTTAGTTTTTCTGCTACCGAACTATGAAAAAGTCGAAAGATGAAAGAATATTAAATTATAAAGTAATTTCTCTAAGTTTTGAATCTTTTTAATAATTAGAATGCTATGTGCCGCGAAATTCTCTTTACATGAGTTTAGATGAGATAATTAATTTTTTTTTGCTAGACTTTCACTTTATTAATTTTTAATTAACTCTCTTTCCCTCGGATTTACCATTTACCCTATATTGAATGAAACTTCTCAGGAAGTTTCATTTAAGTTTCAACTTAAATATTTTCAACTCATTAAAAATGTTTTATAATTCGACGCTTACAATTTTAAATTGTACAATTTTATAAAGTAATCATATTTTGCAATTCAAATTTTACGGGTGAACGATAAAAATTGTTATCGAAGGATAATTTTTTTTAACGATGTAGTCTTTTCCCGTTTACGAAGTTGGTAAGTGGATTTGGCTTATCACACAAGGCACACATTTTTCTTTCTGTGATAAGGATTACGTCTTTATGATAACACGTGAGCAATGTAGTAAAATAACTGGAGTTTTATATGTTCCGTTTTTGAGCTTTATGTGGAAAAAGGATCTTATTCAGCTTCGTGCTTGTATTCCGCCATATAAAAGCTATTAATATAATACTGTTCCTTACCTTGGCAGCATACGGTTGAGCAACTGCTCAGTCTTCTTTTTTTCCATGTCAAGCTGCTCGGTCCTTTCGCGAATTAGTTCCTCAAGATTGTTCGAGTACTTCTCCAGCATTTCGAACATTGTATCTACGAAATTTACCTTCCTGGAAATATTTAACGAGTTCTCAGTCAATTTAACTAAAATAAGATAAATTTCTTTCCCCCTTTCAGTTTTACATTTTTTATTCAATTGTTTATTTCTTTGAAAGAAGACTTGTAAATTTGCTTAAAATACAAAAGTCCAAAGTTTGATCCTTCAGTAAAATGCGGTTATTTTTATTCCGTAAAAGAAGAAAAATAAGTTGGTAAAATAGGTCAATAATGAGAAAAATAATCTATAAAAAAAAAGGAATTGGATCATTTATTTACCTTCCGTGATTTAATTTTTTGAATAGGTCATGAACAGCATTAAAGTCTGGCCGCATTTCTGCTGCCTCTGCCCAACACTGGCGCATGATGTTGATGGCTTCCGGTGGCGCTGCCCCTTTACTGACCGAGGGCCTGATTAATGGTGGCGGTTTTTTGACCTTTTCGATTATATCTGCGGAAAACATGCCAAGTAGAAAGAACCAATTTAGAAAAATTAGGGGCAATAAATAAAAAAAATTCTTGCCGAAGTAACTTCGTATGAAAATTTAAATTTGGATCAAAAATTTGGATCAAAAATTGACACTCTGGGATTTAGTGTGAAAAATTTAGTTTCGATTTACTTTCGGGACTTGATTTGAAAAGATTGTCTAAACGATAATTCGATTAACGTCATTTTCAGGGGTCCAGGTCTGATGAACGCTAAAATGACAATGTAAGCCGAAATTCATTTAGAAACTTGACATTAGGTGAGCCTAAAGTTGCGCGCGATAAGCACAAAAGCACGATAATTCTGCATGACACCGCAACACACGAAGCTCATTACGAAGCTTATAATGTAGCTAGTCGTTAATTAAATCTCGAGGATGCGCCGCTGATGATATAATTAAATTAGATCTTCCTTTGTATCATGAACTTGTCATCCGTTTAATGGAACTTTAAAATCTACAAAAACAGACATTTCCATGCAATTAAAAGTTGAAAAGATAAATTGCAGAGGTAATAAAAGAAATAAAAGATAGGTAGTATTAAAGGGAAAACTTCATTGACTCATGAAAAATGTAAAGGACGAGAAAATGGTTTCTGCAAAAAACGTGCCAACTCAATATTTATGGAGAAGTTTTTAGTCTCTTTAAGTTTTTATCCTCGAAGTAAAATTCACGTGAGAATAAATGAAACGTATTTAAAAGATAAAAAGACATAAAATATAGAACGGAATGAAGTAAAACGTTATTCTTTTATATGACTTTAGTTGTGAATTGTGAAGCCTCATGCAAAATGTAAAGGACGAGAAAGTGTTTTCACAAAAGCCACTTTATAAGTTGACGTTTATGAGATTTGAGAAAGCTTTTAGTCTACCTAGTCTATAGTTATTTTGGCTTTGGGAAAGCTCATACAGGACTTACCTTCCGCTGTTAAAGCCAACATGCAAAAAGGCTCGCCTCGGACGACAACTTCTTGCATCACTATGCCGAAACTGTAGACGTCTCCAGGTTGAGTTCCTCTTTTTCGAAGGCCAGCGTGCCTCAATAATTCTGGAGCTGTCCATAACAGATCTGAAACAATATGGTGCTTACCTCGTCGAGATCGTAAACTGCTTCTTCCCACTTTCGAAATCTCTTGTGCAATATTCCACCGCACTTGTGGGGAAATCGACAATTTCAATAAAAATAAAAAGCCGGAAGCATCCTTCCTCTCAACCACAATATTGGGATTCAAGGATTCGAAAAGTTCAATTTCTATCCAAATCATTTCGTATTTTATTCTCAAATATGCTCGATATGAAAATCATGTAATTTTCACCATTCGTATCAAAAAATAATAAATAAATGGTATGCATTGAATATTCAATCAATTTTTCGTTTAACAAATTCGCTAAATGTGGTACATGAAGAATCTCTGCATTCGCAATATACGTTTTCTGCAATTTTTACACGTTATGAATAATTGGTAAAGAATCTTCTGTAAGACCATCTTTTAACCAATCATCTTACTTAGTAGCTTTACTACAAGGAGAAAGTTTCTCCTTAGCTCTAAACAATGTTATTCCCAGATAAATTTGATACAAATATAAAAAATACAAAAATAAAAAATATGAAATATGAGTAAAAGCTTATTAAAATTGATTTCAGAAAAGTACAAAAGAGATAACCTTACCCCGCGCTGTTTTAACGGGCGGTACGATATTCTGGGCCTCATAAAAGGCCGGAAGTCCATAATCCGAGACCTTGAGGACCCAACGAGCATCGATGACACAGTTTCTTGAAGTTAGGTAACCGTGAACACGAACAGGAGTGCTATGAAGGTACTTCATACCCTTAAAAAGCCAAAACCTTTATGCTTCAATTTCTTCCCATTTTAAATTTTAGTACAAGTAACTATTTTACGATACATGTAAAATGTATCAGTGGTCGAATGAATACGATCCAGTTTCGGATATTAAAATGCGAAGATATTGAAATTCTGACAATGGCCAAGTAACGAGTGTAACCTATTTTAGTAGTATAATATTAAATATTACTAAAGGATAATAAAATGAAGATACTATCTTTGAGTATGAATTAGGAAAATAATATGTTTAATTATATATTTCACGAATATAAAGCAGAGGATTAGTTCCAATTTAGAAATAAAAATATAAATTATAAAGTATTATAATAAATTATAATTTTATATTGTACACACTGTCACTGAGACTTCCATTGGTTTGCGACAGTGTGCGAGGTTTCATTGTATGTATATATTTTTTCAACAGGTTCTTTATGTATGGTATGCTTACCCGAACGAGGTCCGTGAGCAGAGATAACCGGAAGGACCAGTCCAGCTTGATTTCATCTTGGACAAGGACATCCTCCAGGGAGCCTCTGGAGCAAAACTCGGACACCAGGCAGGGTCTCGTCGGTTCGTTCAGGCACCCAATCAGAGGATTCAGGTTCTCGTGTCGAAGTCCATGAATCTAACGACAAGGAGAGTCACTCTCGTCGATGTCGAAGGATCAAAGGGTCTAAGGTCATCAGGATAAACGAGCAGGAAGATCCTTACCGTGACCAGCACGTCAATGGCTTTGCTCTTCAACTCGAAAGTTCCTTGGAAAGAGAGCTCCTTCAGCTGAACCAGATCTCCCTACAACACAAAAATAATTATTGATTAAAATATTATTCTTGAAATAAATTAAAATAATTATAAATCGCGAGCAAAATTATGCAGAAATCCCGAGTAATTATTTTTATCCTGAATACCTCTATTCGAAGATGTTTAAAATTCAAGTACCTAATTCGAGAACCATTAATTAAGGCCAAACCTGTCAGCAAAAGTTGGAATAAGTTCAAATTATATCACTCCACAAGTTTGAAGTCATTAATTACAATTTCCAAGCCTTTAGTACTCAACAGTATCTATTCTAAAAGTATGTAAAACCGGGTGTGAATTTGAATTTCATATAAGGATATGGAGTAGAAGTATGTGAAGATAATTAATTAGTATTCAATTTTCAGTTATACAATTGTAGAGGGTATTAATTAATGGGGAGTGATGTCTAATCCTGGCAACATTGAAGGAATTGAAGAAACATTATTCCTACAGAGTGTCTTCTTTCGGTGATTCGACGCCAAGATTCTCAATCGAGATTGCAAAGATAATTGACTAGACGTCTTCTCAACCTGGAAATAATCTTATTATCTCCCTTTCTGCACTACAATATCTCGTAACTAGGTCACTCACTTTTATCAAAAGTCTCTATTTACAGGATTATTAAATAACTTTTAACTTCACTCAGAAAAAATGTACAAATTCTAAATTATCGATATTACAGCCTCAATTTTGTTTACGCAAAAATTCTTAGCGGAAAAATCTCACGAGGTAGTTTCTTTTCATCCTTTTTATTTTTGTGAAAATAAACATTCGAATAATCAAGTTTTTTTCTCGGTACTTTTGCGTCAGCGTTTTTCGAACTAAAAAGACGAGAAAAAAAAATAATTGCTTCCGCAGTTTATGTGATTTTATATTCTCTGAATATTCGTTGGAAGGGAGAAGAGAAGATAGATATATACTAGAGCAATATAGCCATTCAAGTTCTATGAAGACGAAGCGACGTTTCCGTAACTGTGCTTTGCTAACTTTGTTAGCTAACATTTAATTATGCGACCTCGCCTATAATTTTTTTCCCTGGTTCACACTTCCCTTCTCTGGAGTCTTTTAATCTACAATTGCGAGGCCAACAATGCTTTTACACAAGACTAGTTTGATTAGCATTTGCAACCGACACTTTGAGGACTATTTTCCCAAGTGTAATCGGACGACCTTTATCAGCTTTGTTCACTTCATGACTCTTTAGGACAACCTTGAGTTCCACAGTTCTCATAAATGACATTAAATGTCGTCATTCTAAAAAGTTTCAAATAAAAAATTCTGACATTTTATATATTTAACCATTTATAATGGTATATAAAACAGAAGCCATTTCATGATGCTTTTAAAAATGACCTATGTTTGAACTTTACGATACGAATTTAATGTAGTACCAATTACCAGTTTTGTGGTTCCAAATAACGTTCATATATCTCAATCAGAATAGAGGACAGGACACATTGATATTTATATTGCAGATTTAAAGCCGAGCTATAAAGTGGTCGGTATGAATTAAACAACGAATAGAAAGTCATAAAATACGGGATTTGTAGGTCGGAAATTAGATTCTAACCAGTGTAGAGGATTTACATAATTTTTCTGATCAACAGAGTAGCTCGTTCTACAATTTGAGGTTCTCCAGAAAGCACTTTTTCTGAGACCACAAACGGAATAAAGCTGATCATTTCAATGCGAATTAAATCACTTGAAGAAAGAATGAAGTGACAAAAAGGGAGACAAGTAAAAAGAGGGAAAGCAGTAAAGAACAATTCTCCTTTCAATTCTTTAATCTCGTCTTTAATCCAGATTTGTACCTGTCTTTCAGAGGTAATTAACTGAACAGAACCTTGCATCTTGTAAGAATCTAAGCTAAGCTGCCTTTTGTCTACTTAAAAAGATCAGAACAATTTAGAAGCAAATAAAAGTAGGAGTAAATGGAATTAGTCGTAATAAATTCATTCCATCATTGTTCCCCTTTTATTGTAAGCACTCACGAGAATTTCTTAGAGAAAATACATATTTTTACCAGATAAAAACGTTCATTTCGTCCCAAAACCTGATCGAATATTTATTTTTTGAGGGAATGATTTCTGAGCATGAATAATGAAAAAAGTCGTTTCTTATTTATTGCACGTAGAGAAAAAAATGTTTTCCTCTAGTAGTCTTATTTGTAAAATATCGTATCTTTCATGTAGGTGTATTTTTGTTGTGTACTGCTTTCAATTTTAGATTTTAATTCTTACTCATACAAGAAAATCGAACACTTATAAATTAAGAACACTTGAAAAATTAAGAAATAGTAAGTCTCAGGTTTCAATTGAATTTCATACTGAAATTGAGAAAAGACTGAATGAAATGCATGGATTGAATCATTATAGCAAATGCTAAGATGCAATGAGAATAAGGTACAATCGGAAAGGCAATGTTCCTCCATCAGACTTGTCCGATTCGAGGCACTTACGACAATACCTTTTCTATCTTACTCTCTCTCTCTTTCTCCTTCTCTTTATGTTCCTCTTTCTTTTCAACTCGTAGGATTCAATTTCTCACTTGGGAACGTGCAGATAAAACGTTATCAGAATCGAAATGGACCTGGTCACATGGACATAACGAAAAAATCAAAATTCTTTTCGTAATTTTATACTGGTTTCGAAAACCCGTGATTATTTTTATTTTCGAGAAAGAGAGTAAAACGAGAGAAATGCTACAGTTATTTTATTGTTCAAAAGAATAATTGAATAGTATAGGTGAATAGTAATTACGTGATCGATTGAAAATTTGATACTAGATTGAAATTTTAATACACTAATATAGCAAAGTAGATTCGAGGTTACCATTGAATATAAAGAAGGAAAAGCGGTGAACGAATAAGCTCCTTATACTTTATTAAGTATCGATTTATTTGAAATATTTCTTATATCTTTCCTTAACGAAATACCCGAGGTATTGTATTTTATGATACAGTGCTCGTTTTGGAAAACGTTTCGTTTTAAACTTATAAAGTTGCTCTCTCACTGTGCTATTTTCTTTTTAGTACTTACTTAAGTCGCGATGTTGATTAAACTAAATGGAAACAACCATTCTGCTTGCTATGTTCTAGAAAATTTTTAGAACTCGAGATTATTTAATAATCTCGAGTATCTTGCTTGTTCTATTCGCGTTTAAATGATTTTCAGTCGAGTACTTTTAATGAAAGATCGTTTTTATAGAGTAAAGATAACTAAAACTGCATTTTATTAGTTTACTTCTCCAGTCATATGCTTTTTTCTTCATTATTCATTAAACGAATATTAAAAGTTTCAGATATAGGAAAGCAGAGCGATTTCAAAGAAAATAACTTCTACTTTTTCTTCTTTGACAATATAAATATTATACTATCCTTTACATATGTAAAAATGTATCTATAGAGTTATAAGGATTGAAAATACTCACGTTATATCTAACCCGAGGGTCGTTGAGGATAGTGTGCCTGGCAAGACTCCCATTGCTGGCTTGTAGATGTGGTCTCAATGAGCCAACGCTTCCTTGTAGAAGATCGGGTTTTTCGATTTCCGGCCCACCAAACTCCTGCAGCTGTTGTAACCAACAACACAGCATCGCCTCGATGCCCTCGTCAACCTGCAAAATTAGCACATCATCTGCATACAATTTTGCCTTAACTCCAAAGATTGATTAATCAATCAAATACTTAAATCAAATACTATCTTAAATCACATACTATCTGAAATCACATACTATCTTAAATAAAATACTATCTTAAATCAAATACTAACTTTCCGATTTAATAAGTTGATAACTATATTCTGGAGAATACACTTTTCGGTCAATATAAATGACAATAAAGAAAGATAAGTTTACTTTTTATAGACAAAATATTAAGTCTTTTCTGTGTAAGATTTAATGCATTACCCTCCTGGGATCGGGTACTTGTGGGAATACAAAGTCGGATGCTGTTAAGATTAGCTTATATGGACCCTTCGACATTCTCTTCTTCAACAAATGTCTCCTGAAAGAAAACTTCTTTTAAAAGATCAATTTTTATAAGCCTTTAATTTAGCAAACTTTGATCCATCTCTAAATTCAGCTTTAATTTAACATGAAACTATTACAATAAATATTTGTATATCTCCACAAATATCTGTAATATAGCAGTGGTTGATTCAACATCGAAATGTCTGGTTATTCCATAAATCCCAATGTAAATTAACATTTACATTGAAAAATAAAGCCAGCATGCATTTATCTCATGAAGCATAAACTCGTTCATTCTGTTTGTTTTCAGCAATTGACTACAAAATAATTTAACGTAAGTTGCATTACCGTATCAATGCTGCGGTAATAATGGCGATGAGGCCGAATAGGAGAGAACTCATTATGATAGCTACGATATGTGCAGTTCGTAATGGAATACCTTGTAGGTCGCCAGCTATTACACAAAATAATAATTCTAATTAAAATCGCGTCAAAATTCTGAAATGATAATTAGTCGATAATTGAATCCTAAATTATAATTACAAAACTCTTCAAATAACAGAAATTTGATAAACATTGAATTAAAATTTTCCACAAAATATTCTAGATAAAAATGATTGAAATAAATGACTATTTTTCAAGTATTTCAATATTGAATACATTCTTCATTGATTTAATTATTAAGGAGATTGAAGTATCAATGCAAATGAGGTTTAGAGTTTTTATCATGCGAATTGTTTTATTGATTACTCACAGGAACATCCGCCTGGGTTTTCGCAAACTTCGATGCTCTCTTCATCAGCAAATGTGTTTTCAATTAATTCTCTAACTATGAGTTGCTCTTTCTGTTCAACCACAGTGAGAATTGGTTGCCAACTGTTCGTACTTCGAAGCAACAAAGTGTAGGTGAACATTTTGTTCTTCAAGGAATTAAAAGTCGCATTGTATCGTGTCACAATATCCAACGATTCCTCCAGGTGTCCTAATGTGTTTGGTACCATATAAATTGACTTACCATTAAATATTCCTTGTACGTCGTACCTGAAATTCAAATCCATGTTACATGTTAAATAATGATGTAATTCGTCAACAAGATTCTACTGTTTCAGAAAGCATCTCCCTTTACTTGAATCTGAATTCAAATATATTACACCAGAATGGAATGTAAATCCTCAACCCCTCCGTTATTTGAGTTACCGTAAGTAGGGTTGTCAGCGATTCAATAAAAGGAAAATGTTGATCTTTTAAAGAAGATAAAATATGATTTTTACGTTTGGTCGATGGGTACGACGGCCAATAAATTTGTCAGCATGGACTTGCTGAGATTTAAGGGTGGTGTAAATCGACTTGACGATTCTCTGCCCTTCTGTTCTTGTGGTGCGTTCGAGCGAGCGTGGGATGCGTTCAGGGTAGAAAAATTGGAAGACTGAGTGCTCGTGAACGGTACCAGGGTAGGAAGGGTGGACGAAGATACTGAAGTATTCTGGGGGATAAAGAACTTTGAATTTTCGGGATGGATTATCAGGATTACGGGATGTGGTACGCGTGCCTCCTGAACAATTGCGTCCATCTCGACTAGTATGCGACTCGTGTAGTCACCCTCCAGCGGCAAACAAAAAACTATCGCTGCAACAAAATACACCAGTAAATACAAACCAGTAAATATAAACAAGTCGTATTTTGACGGCGTGAAAAAGGATGAATATAAAAAAATTCGTTTTTAATGTTGCAATACTCAAAACACTCAAAAATTAATATAGCCAATTTTCTAAATAAGACTTCTCTCTGTCCTTTGCAATTCGTCTATTTCAAGGTGAAAATTACCATTCAATTTAAATTTACTAAACTGAAATGAACTCACAGTTCGTGAAACACTTAATTGCATATTCAAGCTTTATCTTACGACAGTCTTTGTCTTTCAAATTCACTTTACGTAAGGGAAGTCCTTTTAGTATTTATGACTGAAATGGTTAATATTGTCATCAAGTTATTTTTGAAAATTTTCAGTTCAAGTCCTAAAGGTATTATTATTATTATTCTAATAATAATAATTTGTTCATTATGTTTTTAATATTCGAAACGTAGAACAAATAATATGTGTACGAAGTGCAGTGGATAGAGTCGAGTTTTGTCAGCCACGATCAAAAAGTTATAAATCATTGTGTTTTCGTTCGTAGAAAGTTTTATTGATCGTGGTAACTTCTATTTTCTGATTTGATTTCCGAGAATTTTATTAGTTTTTTTATAGATGTTCATAAACATTGTAATGCTATAATCCAAATAGCACTTATTAACTCTTGATGTAGAGATCAAAGCTAATCAGTGCTAATGCGATTATGGAGTGTCCTCCATTTCCTTTGTTCACATCAATTAAGCTCTAAATGCTTACCTCTACAGGGTATAGTACTCAAAGGTCTTAAGGAATCCTGAATTTGCTTGGGACTATCGGTATATGGTAGTACGATGTGATGCCTAGGGACAATTCCAATATTTCCTAGAGCAACGACCACGGCTCTATCCAAACTTGACCAAAATGCATTATCTGGAACAATTAATAAGAGAGACATTTTCACTATATTGATAATAAAATTTTTAAAAATTTGAATATTCCTCTTTATATTTCCATCAATTCTTTTACTTTTTATTGATGTATGTTCTACTAATCTTCTAAATAAGAGTTTCGGAATTTCTCAAATGAAGAGAGAATGTAGAATACATAGTGCATAATGCAAGATTAATGACTCGCACTAATTTAATGGTTATGCTCTGAAATTCTTTATCACGATATATAAAAGGTCTGGTATAAATAATTTAAATTTTGGTATACAAAAGAATCATAAGAATAAAAATGCCTATTACTTTCCATTTCCCACAAAAATATCTTGTCTCGGTGTTACGAGGGCTACGAATTACAGCCCTCTCTTTATGCAACCAGATGCAGCACGTGGTTAGCCGAAGGGTGAAATTGGGGGAGGGGTAAGCCTTTAGATAAATGGGATCTTCTGGCCTACCCTTACTCTCGGTAATTAAGAAGAGATACGTCTTCCAGATCACATCCCATCCTAAGGCCAATTTGACTTCTTGTCTAACCTTTTTGACTTAGGTCAACATGGGGTTGCTCCAACATTGTTTCATTTCGCAAATAGACATTGGGGAAGAAATTCCTCGTATTCAGTGCTCACAATATGTACATATAACGTAACAATCAAATATTTATACACGAGTACGATTTAGGGAAATGTAAAACATTGAAATGGATACCCTGTTCTTGGAACAATAATCAACGAAGATTTTTTTTTATTTCCATCTTATACATATGAAATTCATACACTTCCCTGGTGAAAGTCTCGAATTGGGAATTAATTCCAAAACAATCCGAATCATTCCGGAATTTTTATTCGAACCAAACAGTTTTATTCCGATCTAATCCGAAGAATGTCTTCAGTCTGAATTAATTTGGTCTATCCGAATAAATCCTAATAATTGAATAGGCCTCGGATTGATTCGAATTGAAAACTTCCTTCGGATTAGATCGGCGTGAAACTGTTTGATTCGGATATAAATTCCGGAATGATTAGGAAATTTTCGGATTTGTTCAGAGTGAATTTCAATTCGTATAAAGTGTGAAGATAAACAATTAGTGCAAGTGATTTATAATCTAACTTATACAATGTTCAGAACTTGAGGTTAGACTAACAGTTCATAGAATGTATAATTGAATATCGATTAACCCTGGTAAACGGAGTTGATCTAGTGCAGTATATAGTTGAGACTATAATAATGTCGACAAAATAGTCTTTCACGCCTATATGTATAATCCAGTTCACATATATAGTATAAGTGGGATTTGATTAATGTCTACATTAAATTGCGATCACTCAAATTCAGAGTACTACTACGATTTAAATATCAATTGAACTACTAGATAAAATTATACTATCTACAGTTTAACTGTGTATTAAATTTTGCTATGATACACTTTATGTGCATATCATCACAAACTTCATATATCGTAATAAAGTTTCTCAATACGATAACTATGAATAAATAATCTTGAGCATGAAAATTACTTTCCGCTTTCACATTATTTTATTTATTATGATTGATATTATCGTAATTCTTACCTGAACCTATAATTGCTACCGATTTCCATCGAAAATGACGAAAAATTTCAGCTAAGGCCCTCGCAACTGTCAGTATTGAAGGAGAAAGCCTGATAATTGGTGATAATTTTGCTTCTTCCTGTGATTTCTGAAACATTAAATCGTGTAAATCATATTACTGTTAGTATAGTCTAATTGACTTTAATTTAGATAATATTCTTCTTTTTTAAATTAAATACTCTCTAACAATACTACTAGAGCTTTGGAGAATGATGAAAGATCTTTGCGTTCAATAAACGAAGCAATGGAACAACAACACTAGATATACATATATAAGATATAAAAATGGCCTTTAATAACAAAAATGCTGAAAATTCTCATAAAAGTTCACCTCGGCATAAAAATTCTCTTTTATTTTGCAAATCGTGTAATAACTTTCTGTAACCAGGAGATAAAATTAAAAACGAAGAGCCTCACCGGCAGGGAACATAGATTCGAAACTTAATTTCGTAAATGAAATTTTCCACGAAAAAAACAAAGTTATGTTTTGAGAGTGACAAAAACTGTATGGAAGCTAACGTTGAGAATGCTTTTTTAGGAAATTCCGGGCATTGATTAATTTAATACCCTGTTATACATAATATGTGGGTCTCTAACTATATCACAATGTTCAAAGAAGCGTGTACTTTTCTCGTGTTATGTCGCTTCGAAAAGGGAGCGAAGAAAGAATATCCATTATGGTGGAAACTTTGTTACTCTGTTGAGCGGAAGATAAAATGAAAAAAAAAAGAAAAGGTAGAGACTAATCGCATCACTCGATGGAGGGTCGGTTTTCCCGACATGCACCCTGCTGGATTCCTTCTGCCCTTCCCACTATAATAGCTCAAAATGTAAAGACCCTGTTACGAATCACAAGATTATACTGATGATAAGACACACTCCTTATATCCTTCTTGAGCCACGTGTGTATTCTTCTGTCAATTACACCTTTACCCCTGCCATTATTTCCACAAAAAAGGCCAAAACGCAACAATAATCTGTCAATAAACTCCAAGAAATCGGCATATTTCGGGGATTTTACTTTTTATTTGTAGCATTATAAGAAGAAACGAAAGTGGAAATGGAACTGTTAAAAAGTGTGATTTTCGTGGATGGGTCATTTATCTTACTTATGCGCTACATTAAGATAAATGCATTTCTGGCGAAGTGGAGAATATAATAATGTTTCGCGTACTTCTGATAAGAAGTTAATGTTTCGGTTTGTAAGATGAAGAATTTAAGAAGTAATTAATTTAGAAAACTTATTTTTCACGAGTTAGTTCCGAAGCCATGAAGTAACTACGTATGGAACAAATTTCTCATTAAAAGTCTTTGCCAGTTCTTAAATGGTATTTGAATTGCTCAGCTTCTGTAAGGTATACATTATTTATCGAGTTAACTTTTTCAATTAAGCCAAATTTTTTTTAAAACTCATTGTGTCCGTAAAAAAGTTTGGACGATATAACGACACGGGTGAATGAATACGTTACTCGAGCGGAGGAAAATCTAGCGAAATCCATTTAAATGGTAATAAAGTGTAGCGCAGTTGCCGCATCTGATATACACTATAGATCGACCAAACTCTCTTTCGATCCACTAAGAGCGTGATAAATCATAACGCGAGAAAAATCATACAGTGATACATTTATATCCAATACAGACGCATGTATGCATATAATGAAATTCGTAGCCCGAGCATGAAAATTCGCTTCCATTAAAATTTATTGCAGATTTCGTTTACTCATTATATAGTTTTGCCGGTATAAATTATGCAATATTTTAATACTAATAAAAAGCTAAAAATTCAGATATTTTATCACTTACGTGATAAAAGACGTTGTATTCTTTATTTAAGCTGGTACACCAGTAAAACGTTTAATACTACAGAAAATGACAGAGAGGCATTAAAAGTATTTTTACTTTTTTCATTTCCCCAAGCGTAACACTTTTGAAAATTTACTCTTTGGCGTTAAAAATTCAGCTATAGTAAGCTGCACGTGAAAAATCTGCTCGCCTTGAAAAGCGAATATCCAAGCAACATACTTGTAAGCGGTCGGGTTTGGGGTATTAGAAGAGAGCGAGAATGGAAGCTTTTCATCTTTCAGGCGTATATAGTGTATATATATACAAAAACATCAGTGTATGTGTATTTATGAATGAATATGTGTAGCTAAACATATAAGAAACTCTACATGGGTACGATAGATATATCTTCCTCTTTCGAGATTAACTTGCCAACTTTTCCTGACACAACCAGCCAAACTAGGTCGGTAGTATGGAGAGTCGCTAGTTCGTTTAATCGTCGGCCCATCTCGTAAAAACAACTGAGATAAACTATCTATGTATTCCTAATATCCAATATTCTAAACAAAAAAAAAATAATTTTCTAATTAATAATAATGTTCAATGTTTTAATCATCTTCTTACACTTCTTTCAACTCTTCAGTGTCCTATTTTTATATAGTTGCGATATTAATTCATCTTTTCAGGATCCTTTTGCAATAATTGACATTGAAGAAGAATTCATTAAAACTTAAAGGTACCCATGTGTGCCTATAATATAAAGTATTTGAATATTTTATCATTTGGAGGGTTTATTCTATTATTTAAAGAAGCGTTTCTTTAAATAATAAAAGCAACCCTGAAAATGATAAAATATTCAAATTCAAATTTCTATTACGCTGTTCCTTTTTGAATTCAAGTCTACATTTATTAGAATGTGTAACGTTTCTGTATAAAAAATTAAAACCAATTATGAAACAAAACCATTTATGAAATAATGTTTTCTTTTAGCAAGAAATGACAGATAAGACATTTTTTCAATACTATGATCAACCCCGATGGAAAAATTCATCTCACTTATTTCGTTGAGCATGAGATCGAAATAAATAATAGAA
Source organism: Synergus itoensis (assembly GCA_904066005.1). Classification (NCBI taxonomy): domain Eukaryota; kingdom Metazoa; phylum Arthropoda; class Insecta; order Hymenoptera; family Cynipidae; genus Synergus; species Synergus itoensis. The sequence goes on from CAJFCP010000089.1 coordinate 2,259,388, forward strand.
CGAATTCCATATGACGAAAAAAAGGAAATTAGATTGGAAGTCTTATCTAAATAAAAAGTAAAATAATGATAAAAATGACAGTTGCTAAATACCCAGAAAAAATGATTTCTTCTTTTTGAGGTCCAGAAAATAACTCAGAATATTTTATATCGCTTTGGGGGCGGAATCTTGCCTTCGTAGGCAGATTTCACTGCGAAATGTAATAAATCTTGGGATTCGTGTAAATAAGACGTTATGGAGAGACACGTACATTACCTTATTCCCGCCAAAAGTTATACTCTCGAAGGGTCGAACTTTCTGCACTTTTCTGATTAGCTCATCCTCTAAACTTTATGCTTCCTTTTTCCAGCTTTATTTTCACGCAAGTCACGGTAAATATTCTTTGCCTTGGGGTATATTCTTCCCTAATAAGAATTCTTAATAGGGATTTCTGATCTTCTTAGAATGACAAAATTATTCCATAAGTATTATAAAATGTAGACATTTTTTAATATAACTTGTACTTCTCCTAGGTCTTCGGAAATAATTTAATTCCAAGTTTTGAAACATCGAAAATTCATTAATCTCGTTTTTATTAGAAAATCAAGAAGTACCCCCCACATAATAAGAAAAAGAAAACAGTCCAAGTATAAATAACTTCCTTCTCAAATACTTACTGGACGCATTCTTTATGCTAGTTTATTCTCATAAAAAGAATGCGATATGGCTACATATGAGGCGTACAATTCAATTGCATCTTCACCGTGTACACATATATATGCACATATATATACAGTATACAACATACATATGTACATATTTCGAATATACGTAGAACACATGAATCCACTTTATCTCTTATATTTTGATATATACGTTATGGATTGGATAGAGTACCATATAGAGACGAAATTTGAATTGTCATTTCCACATCCTTTTCCACTATTGTCGCGTTTGCGTTATGGCTGCCATAAAGCATTTACAGAAGTACAAAGGGCACTCGCTTTTATTTATGTTTTTCTCGTTTTTTACGCCCACCGGAATAGTTTTACCGTCCAAGGGTTGACACAGCAAATCTCTTATTTCTCAGTGTTATGGGCCTACGAAACTTTTACTGTTCTCAGCGGGAGCATTTTTACTATCCTGCAGGATGACTGACAACAGCCTTTTAGCCAATTAATTAAAAGGTATTCAAGTATTGTTTCACGACTATAAAGAGAATTTTACACAGGGGAGAGCAAATGGTTATTTTTATTACATAAAATATTTGAAATTAGTCTAGAGATTATAATTTTTCTAGAATGACATAAGGGTCAAAAGCTAACATTCCTTCCCTGCATGGATGTAAAATTCCGATAAAATTTTTGTAAGTTATAACACATTTTGAAGCTTTACCCACCCTAGCTTTTCCCTCTTAAAGTAAATGGGAAATTTCAAGGGGATGGAACCCTTAAATATTATGCGATTGAACTAAAAATTTGTAGAGATTTTTATCTCATATGTGACTTCACAAATACGAGAGATAAAGTTTTAACATTTCAAATGTTTGAAAAATAAGTTTAAAAAAACAACTGTATAATATTAGAATTCAATTCAGAAAAGAGTTTTTCATCGCACGAGTCCAAAAATTTCGTCTCGTCTTTATTATCGATTCAAAATGTAGGATGAAAGCTATTATACTTTAATTGAACAATATTTTGAACGATCGATCCGCGATTCAGTTGAAAGGATTGACGCATGCAGTATGATTGAAGAATGAAATTGAAAAGCAATATCGTTTATATCTCGAAATCTCAAGTATAATGAAGTACTTTTTTTTTAACTCTAATTTAACGTCAAAGTCGATATTCGTTTTCGTAAAATATTCGCAGAATTGATAAAATATTGAGCTTGTATAACTTTTATTGAAGATGTAATCGAAAGACATTTTCAAGATTTCTGGGTATTTGTGCATAAACCGAATGGACTTCGACCAGATTTACTATATTGTCGCTCTTGCTATTCATGAGATTAAAAAAGCAAATTGTAAATGCTCTATTCATTCTTACTGGTAAAACATGCTTGAGTAGATATCTTTATTAAATCTTTACTGGAGGCAGTTGAATAATCAATTTTCTTCATTTTACCAAGTAATATTAATTATTAAATTAAAAAAATTTGCTGAGAGTTTAAGCTTACCTGGGGGCAACTCCAGGTGAGCAGCGGTTTGTTCCACAGATGAGCGAGTTTTACAGCCACATCGCAAGTGTTTGGGTTGAGGTCTGCGATCAAAGCTTTCGTCGTGTTTTGCTCCAGGGCTTGAACTAATGCTCCAAGACCCCAAGATCGCGTCTCGCACGCCTCTAGAAGAAATAAGATAAGCCAATTTTCAACACATTTTCAACTGATGATTTAATAATTAATGATATTTCTGAATACGAGATTTATACACATAACAAATATCATTTTGAAATCTAAAGTCTTTTGTATGAGGTTCTCTAGAAAGATTTTCTTGATGCTATATTCAAACTTTTCATTGTACAATATGAGTAGAATCGACCTCGTTATTTCAAAATCTTTTGTCTGTGCACTTGAAATGTTTGATATAACATTCAAGAGTAGAAGCTTTTGCTCTTGAACAACAATGCCATGTATTGCTATAACTATATCATTTCTAAATTGTTAGAAGAGTCCAAAAGAAATATTTGTATTTAAGGAAAACATTAGAGTCTAGAAACTGTCGGCCTTTTGAGAATTCGATTGTTTACTTTTGATCTGAATACTTTCTATTCTTATTGAAAATTCTATAATATTGAATTAATGCGTGGCTGAAGAAAAAATTCTGGGCTTAAAAGATTCTTTTATCTTCTTGAGACGGATATGTAATGTAAAAGGGACGAATTCAATGACCTAAATAAAGTTCTATTTCCCGTTTCCCAAATGTAGGATATCTGATCTTCAAGTTCTAAATGAGTGAACCTTCCAAATCCTTTTACATCCTGTGTGAGATACTGACCACTATTTCAGTAGATAAGAAAATTCCCTATCAGACTCGCTTTCGTCTGAACATAATCGTTTGGTCTCACTGAAGCTTACGAACGGATTATAATTGCTTTCTTTACAAGTACAGTTGTTTTTATAATCAATTTTGCAAGCATGTTATGTTTATATTTAGCTCAACGTATTTTGCTGGAACATTGTACTGATACATTGAAAAAATTCAATTTTTCTATTTAGGTGGTGAAATGAAGTAGCGAAATTAGGGCGGATATAATAGATTCAAATCTGAAATGTGGTAACTGGCCGTGGAATAATTAATATCTGTGCTGAATCGCCTATATATTCTGTTTCCAGGACCAGATTTACCAGAATATGGCTTTGGCGTGGTGGGTGATGAATACATAAATACGGAATTTATAGATCAAAACGCGTTTTCCGCATATGCGAAACGCGATCCGTAACGTGTGTTCTCGATATGGATGCGAATGGCACGTAACGAACTCAACAACGCATTCATTCAGGCTGTATCGATCGATCCACATTATCGTGCTGGCACCTTCTCTTTCGTATATGTATTACAAGAGAATTGGATAGAGAATAGCATATAGTAAATCTGTTAGTTATCGTCAGTCACCACAAGCCTCTATCCAAATTTTGGTTCCATAAATATCTTTTTTCGAACAAAATAAAGCGGATCAATCTATCCAAAAGTGGACAAAACGCATTGATCCACTTTTGGATCAAAAATGACACCCTGGAACTTAGTGAATATTAATATGCGATTTCCTGCTCACTTAACCCTAACTCCAATCGAAGTTAATAAAGATCAAACTTGGTTTATTAGTGCTTGAAGCAAGCTTTTGAAGTGAATTGATGTCGAGGTTTAATTAGGCGATCGACATTGAATGCCATTCCCAAAGGAGAAAACTTGGATGCAGGTATATAGAAATTTCGCAACGTCTGGAACACATTCGAGCGAATGGAAAATCGAAGTTGCTTTCAGCCGATCATTACGAATTTCCGGCAGCATCAGCTACCTGGCTTTTATTCCCCGCAAATAACGTGAAATAGGATAAACTCTCGAAAATAGAGGAGATAATTTTACGAATTCATGAGGCATGAAGATTTACTGTAGAAGCTTTTACAAAGTCAATTTTTTAAACCATTGAGAATAAACTTTCTTCTGAATTTAACGTAACAAGTGACATTAAACAATTTTAAGTAAATAATGATGACATAGTGTATGGTGTATAAAGACAAAGGATAGTGATTAAGCAACCTAGAATTCTCAAGAGACTACAATTGTAGAAATGCTGCTCTTCAGATAAAATGGAACAATAGTCAGCCATCATAGAATTTATAACACAGCTACAAAAGCTACAATCAATCAAATAATATTGTACATAAAATAGAAAAATATTTTTGATATAATATTTTCAGTTCATAAAATCTAGAATGATTTATAGATTCTGCTCTGCACGGATTCAATTTTACCAAATTCAGATCTGGTTGAAAAATCAACGCAGGTTGTGATAAGTGAATCAGAAAAATTCAGAAAACCACCCGTGAGCCAGCTGCAAGAAATAGCTGTAATAAAAAAATATTGAAGGAAAGAAATGTAGAATTCGGAAACTGAAAGTTTTATCGCGGATTCTCTGCCATTGGCAAACTTGCGCCGGATTGCGAGAATTGCTGACTTTGAAATATTCACCATAAAGTAAACTGTCTCAATAAAGATGCAGGAAGGGTCCGTCAAAATCAAAAAAAGATGACAGGTCTCACTTTGTTTAAAATCAATCTTGAAAATATCAGTTTCCGGAATGCATAAAAAGATTTGAGATGAGTCGTTGATGCAAAGGAGCAAATTGTTGAATACTAAAATTATCAATATTATAATTGATTTATTCATATTCCCTTAATTTAAACTTCACATCCCTAATGTTATTAATTTGTATGGAATAAACTTCTATGAATTTACCCGCGTATATATTAATTACTGCGATAATTATGAAAATTATATTTCCTAGTTGGAAGTATATTAGGTACAAGAATCTACTTGAAAGAGTGTAATGAAGAATTTTAATGAAATATACAGCACCAAATTATTCGGTTGGATTCTCGTGTATAACGAGAATTTTGAGTCATCTCTTGATTATGATTTTGCTACCCAGGAATTTGAAACTGAAATTTCAAAATTCTATTTAAATTAATTGTTGCAAAATTTATCAGAATGAAATTTATTTACACAGAGTTTAATAAGTTCTTGCCTTTTAAAATTAATTCTAAAGCATACAATTATTCCCGTAAATGCACGTGTACCTATTAACTAATTTTCAAGAATGAAACTCATGAATTATCTTCTGGCTATTATTTCAGCAATCCAGCTATGCGGAATAACGAGGATGAGATAGCGAGAGGCAATTATAGAACAATAAATAAAATCGGATTATATATCCTCGACTCTGAAATAACGTATTATCGACTTGCAGACAGTGCAATACATATGCAGGATTCCTTTTGAAAATGCAACCACCGCTTGGGAAGACACATTGTCAGTATATAGATGCCTGGATAATAGAATTGTTGAATCAAACAAATGGCCTCACTTGAACAAATATATTCGAACCATGTCAATGTTGCTCCTTCGAGAGAAGCCAGATTACACGCATCAGCTCAGTTCTCTCTTACTACATGAATTATTTATTTACCGATCTTGAATTCAAGCTAAATTTTACTCCTACCATCTCCAAAATATGTCCGAGAATTTTTGTTATACCGAAATCAATATTCCCAAGCGAATATTAATTTCGTTATAAAAGAAAGTAAAATACGATTTTACAAAATAGGATTAAAAATCTAACTCCTATGAGAAATAAGCTTTGAATGTTGGTGTCTTTTTTTATATTTTTTTATCCTCGCTTCAAAATAAAACGGGATTTAAAAGATTTCGTTTTTTAACTTTAGGTCCAGTTGTTTTTTCGAATAACTCTCTTCTTTTGTTTCTTTTTATATAGTATAGCCGTAAATCCGAGAGGATTACGGCTTTTCAAATACTTAATCGAATGCACATAGTATCACCGAATCGACTTTATACGATTAGAAACGTAAATATTCTCTTTACTTATTCACCAAGCAAGGCATTTTTTTGAGAACTGATGCCGACTTTTTTTTAAATTTTTATTCGTGTTGATGGATATTAAATTCTTTCAGTTTGACTGGATATTAAACCGTAATATCTAGCTATTTAACTATGGGATGACTATCTAGATATTTAGATATAATATTTTGATATTAAAATATATAATCCAAATATTCTAACATCCAATATTTTAATATCTGGATATTAAGTTTTAATATCAAGATATTGTATCTAAATATCTAGATATAGTCGTCCCATAGTTAAATAGCTAGATATTACGGTTTAATATCCAGTTTTCTCCGTGTAACCGGGATCATCAGGCGAGCTCTCGTTCAAATTAATCTGTTTAATTGAATCAATTATTCCATAGAGTAAAATTACTGAGATTACATTTTCAAATGTCAGTTTCTGTAGAATCGTTTGATTTCAGAATTTTAATGACTTAAACTCCCGTGAACGATGAAATGGTGTAATCCCCTGAGTATTTCTATCAAGTTTAAAATCAAGCTTTACAGATAAAGAAGATCAAACTAGAAATATTTTAAAGAGAACCTTCTGTAATAAAAGTCAGCCTCATTACAAATAACGAACGTAGTTTCCTATCAGTTCATTAAAATACTGGTTCCTCATTAAAATCTACGATTAATTTAAGAGAGTGAATTCTATCTCTGGTTGACTTTCTTCAAAAATGTATAGAAATAATTGAATGTTATCTCTTTGAAGTGATGTGGTTCAATTTGACCTACAAATTCTATTATTATTTATAATATCAAAAAATAATATTTTTTAAAGCCATACTCTGTAATATAAAAAATGAGACATTTAATTTATATTTTTTTCATTCAGGTATGAGAAAATGCAGTCGCGATTATTGAAATCAATAATTTTGCAATTGAATAAGGGAAAACATACCTTGGAATCTTTCCTTTAAATGTAAATCTCGGCAAATATTAGCTTCTGCGTGAATATATGAAATATCATTGGTTTGAGGGACTGCAGAAGCATGGCAAAGGCTTCTGAATAATTATCAAAGTTTTATTTTACAAATGCAAGCGAGGTGAAATATGTTGGACTACAAACAAACTGCATTGTTTGTGGACAACTCATATATAATCATAGCACAGTCACCTTTGTGTGTTTGATGAGTTTAAGAACAAAGTTTAATCAACTCTTGCTCCCAAATGTGATATTCAAACCGGACTTTGCTATTCATCATATGCAGATATATTATGAACAGAATTTTAAATTTGACTTAAAAATTAGTGCATGAACTTAATTTATTTGATAAAGTGAATTACTTACGAGTCTTTGGAACCATGGCAATGGTAATCTTTGAGCTACGAGAGCTTAAAAGATCTTGTACTATGGAAGTGTTGAAATCTTGATTGCAAATTTCCCGTAAGAAGACTAAAATTTCTGCACCAGCTTCCGAGTTCGAGGATGAATTAGCGATAGAAAGAGGAAACCATCCGAGAAAGGTAACGAGCAGGAACCACCACCAGCACTGGTGCAACCAGCACCGGGCCATGGGCCCTAATAACCCTTTTATTCCAACAACGGCCTCTGTAATAAAAAAAAAATACTAGATTAAATAATTTAATATTAATGAAAGAAAATTTGTTCATTAATCTTCTATAAGAAAATTCTGTTACTTCTTAATACTTTTTTATAAATAAAGTTGGTCTTCACATTCTTTTAAATTTTATACTAAACATTCACCTCGTGACTGGAGGATATAAAATATTTATTACCCTCTCGCCCTCTTAGGAACTGTTATATAAAAAGCACCTTTATTTATAAATACGTATAATCGATAATCAAAAGAGTGAGCAATTAACTAATAAAAGAGCTGACAGGTCAAACTAGTTTAATTTTCAATCTTAAAAAAGAATGTAATGAAAATCTCAAATATCTCCATTCATTGTTGACAGAAAGTTATTATAATTTGTAAATTATAAATTATCATTGCATGAGCAGGAAAGTTTGTTGTGCACTAATGTTGTTTGTTAATTTCACAGAAAATAAATGATTGGATTAGAAGTTGTTAAATTTTATAACTCACCGCTGACAGGTCGTTCTCCGATGTCTTCCGCTTCACCTGTGAATCCTCGCTAGTCTTCTTCTTCTCATGTTGGTGACTTCCGGTCTCTCCACTCCTGTTCCCTCGGCCACCGTCGACCCCTTGATATTGTTGTCATACGCGCTGCGGTATTTAAATTAGCGATTTATTACGATTTACTGTCAAACAGTTCCCATTGGGACTCGAGGCTCATGTAACTTTTAGGAGTCGTTATTAAACTGTTCGATTTTATATACATTGACACTTTGACTTTATAGCTCGTATAATTTAATGCTTCACTCTAAATCGAAGTTGATTTGGCGGTTGGCAATTTCACGTCATAAAATAGCTTCTTGTTGGAAATCCGATCCCCGAAGTGAACTCTGCCTACTTATCTGTAAAAAAATAAATTCTTGTAATATATATTCATTAAAAAAACACTTTCAATTTGCATTAACTTCAAATATTTAAAAATGAGAGACGACAGATACTATTTTTCTTAAAGTGTTATTTCGAATACCAGAGTTGCCAAAGATGGAAGCTCGGTGCATATTTTAGGGTGCAACTAGTCTTAAGGTAGATTGACGAATAGGGGTAGCGGAAAAGAGAGGATAAGCGTTCAGAATACATCAGTACAGTGTAGCTCGCAGCAACAAAGTACGTACATATATATATATATATATATATATATATATACACAATATATACACGCAATGGAGGCAATCTCTCTAGGGTCGTCGGTAACCACCATTAATTACGGTAATTGTTCGTAATAAGTCACTTCATCGAAAATAGAATTATGATCGTAATGTCAGAATACACTTCCTTCGAGAGAAAACTCCGTTTGATCTATGCCTACGGTTTTCAACCAAATTTCGCCCCTAACTACATCTATGAAACTTCGTTAACAATTTACCATTCACAAAATTTCAATTAAATGGATTTTTTTAACGGAGTTAACTCAATTGCTTGTGGAACTGTTAGTGACAATCTCTATAAATAATGATTATCCAAACAAGTATGACATTGAGCTTTTTAATTAATATGAACTATTAAGGAGTTTGAGGAAGGATTTTTTACTAATTAAGGCTATGTCTATGAAATAATAAATAATGAGATTGATACTGAACTACAAATCTCTTTGGAACAATAAATTGATCAATGAAAACTTTTTCTAAATCAGCGAATCCAATAAAACTACTTTTATTGTCAGTTTTCTTTTGAACATAAAGACAAGTATTTCATTATACTGCACGAGCAAAGGAATAATTGGATAAAAGTGAGGTATTTGGAGTGCAATAAGTCGCATGAAGATCGTATATCTGGAAGAAGGCACAAAAGAAGAAATTGGAGAGGCAATCAGGTCTGGATTAGTTTTGTTAGGAATTTTTCTTGTATTCTCAATATAAATAAATTCTTCTTGCATTTTCTTATGCTGTTTTTAAAAACAGTAAGAAAAAGAATCTTAATAAATCGAGTGCCCAACATTCGGAAGTGACATATATGTATAGTCAGGAAATAAATAAATCTAAACCCACCAGACCATACAAATAGGGAAAGGTTGACGTCGAAAAATTAGTAAAGACCCTTGTTTGTAAAGGGCAGATAAAATTTCAGCTACAAGTTAATAATAGAATAGCACATATATTTCTTTGTCTTAGGACCAATGGAAAGCCTTTCAAGGATTGTACATTATCCGAAAGGCGATGAGTCATCAGAGCCGATATTCGTGCGGCGCCGGAAACGCAATTTTTCCAAAAAATCAGGAAAGACCTATTGATGTTGACGCCCTACAAACTCCAAGAAGTGGGATTTTATATTGGCTTTTGCTTTTCTATACATAGATATATACATTATACGTACACCAGTGAAACGAGAAATCCCGGCAGTCGAACGAGCAAACAAACAGGAAAAACTTTTCTTTCGAGGTCTTGCCTACGTGAAAGCTCTAGAAAAGTTATTCGTGAGACTAATGGCCTTCTGTATAATGATTTAATTTACTTTTGAGGGAGGAACAATGAATCCAGTCAGTAATATAATCGCGAAGAAATCACGAAAATATTATAGGGAACGAGATTAATTTGTAACCCTTCGCTTCTTTTTTTATTAGGTCTTTCCAAATAATGCTGACTGAAGAAAAATCGAAAAGATAGAAAGTCACTATTATTTCAATAATATAATTCCTATTTTTCTATTCTATGTTATTTTATTCGAGATTGTTGCGTTCTCTTATATTTGAAAAGATAGCTGTGATTTGAACCAGAAATTGGATATGAAATGGTGAAATATCGTCTCGAAGAGGTTGGAATGGTTGCAGTAGTGGTCCATGTCACAGGTTGACCTAGGCGGAAATACGAGCTGAAGAACGTGCAAAAACTCTATAACAGGAGCAACCTCATTGTCAGAACTCAAAAATGCTGCGAATTCGAAAAGTTGACCGAAAGAACAGCGTGCTCCAAGTGAGTACTTGAAGAAGTGTTTTTTTCTCGTGATTTCTATTTTACGATTCTTGAAAATAAGTGTCTTCTACCCATATCTTTTCCTAACAATAAAGTGCAAGCTATTCTTCTCTGAAAAATTACGTCCCGAAATACCATCTCTATAGGCAATTTGCTCTATTGTTGATCAGTAAGACGAAAAGCATTTATTTCTCTAAATTATGTTATATTTCTGCCGCAAATATATTTTTCATATATAATATATGTCACCGCAAATATAATTTATGTCCTAGTTTTGTTAAAAAAGCCCTTTTATAGTAAAAACATATTGAAACTCAATGTTTACCACTTTTAACTTTAATTTCATATTTCAAAGTAAAACGAGGAGTGTCATTCCAGTGTCATTCCAGTTTCTATAGACGAAACACGCGCGCCCAAGTGCGCGCCTAATCTCGTGATAATAAAAGTGAATGAAAGCTATACATATGGTTTTAATACCTTAGCCTTAAAAGTTGCACGCGGTAATGCATTTTTCATACTTATATATTTGCTAAATATTTTTTCATCAATTTGCAAACATTGAGATGTATGAAACCGATATTCTGCTGATTCCATAAAAGAAGAAACATGTTTACAGACACTTGTATCAAATTACATTAATATATGACATGATGACAAAGCACGAGCTCTCAGAAATTAATCATATCAGAAACACAAACAAATGTTTTCTCAAAACCCGTCCGAGCTCCATCGATCCAACTATTATATAAAATTTTCCACTATTTCAGAAGTGACCTAGTATTATGCTTATGTGTGTAGGAAAAGTTTAAGAATCAGTAAAGCAGGCCGATTAGGTCGAACCTTTCCGGTCATAAAGTTTAAGCATTCGGTACTCGGGAATTTCAATTAAAGTACATAGTCTTCCAAGAGAATTGGCAGATATTTCTTTCCTCGATCTACAAAGTGGATCCGAGAACATGCAAATCTACATCCGCGGAATTTATAAAAAAATTCCATGTAGAAAAGGTGTTAATTAAAACGTGCGCGTCACAGATAGGCGTGTTTTTCTCTTATCCTACCATTTTGATTCTGCTGCGACGGAACTTTGCAAATGCTTTGAATTTTAAATGCCATTAAGATGAAAACTTCCACTACTTTCATGCCTTTCTTTTCCAGGTTTATTCATTTCCGCGGAGCGGAAAAAATGTCTTGCGTGCTTCACTGCTCAGTTTTATGCAGTTTGTACATAAGGAAAAAAAATGCCTGGGTTGAGAAAAGAAGAACTATAAGGAACCACTATTTTCATATACTTAAAACATCAAAATTTGGAAAAATCCCAAAATTAAAAGAATTTCATCATCTCTGAAAACTTTAGAAATATAAGGACTTACAAACAAATTATAAAATCGGAAGTTTCCTAAGTTATATCTTCGACAATTGGAAAGCTTTAAAACTTGGAATTTTGGAAGATTCCCAAATTTAAAAGGTTTCCTATTTACGAGAGACTGCTTTCAAAAGTCTTCTAACTTTTAAATTATATTCAATTATAAACGTTGTTTATAAAATACTCAGACTTTTAATAACTGATATTTAGCATTCTGGCTTTTAGACAATTAAATGTATACTGGGCAAGTTCGAAACTCAAACAAAGCTAAAACATATTCCACTTTAAAGCGCTTTATGTTTGTTAAAGTGTTATTTAGCTTTGAAGTTTATTTCATTGCACGACACAACTTAACCTTAAGAGTCACTTAAAACGGACTCTCGGTCGTTAAAAGTAAGTTGTCGTGTGAAAATGTGCGTTTTCCGTCGTTACAATTCAAATGAGAAACTTTGCAACTCATTGTCAGAAAATCTGCGAATCACGAGAAACGCTTGCGAAAACATTCTTCTACTTCCACAAACTTTTATGTAATAAGTTACAAATACAAGAATTATTACTGTATTATTACTGTATATTCCAATCATTTGTGATCAATCGTTGGTCTCTCTATTTCTAAGAAATTTCCTCTCTTATATGTACTTTTTTGTGTTTTTTATTACCTTATATATAATTTCCGGGTCTGAGGAAAATCTAATCTATTTTTTTCATTAAGTTGAGCTAAATTTTTAGGATCCTCTCGTTTGTCTGGCTATCCCATGGCGAGCATATATTATACATTCACTTAATCCGGATTTAATTGAAAACTACGTGTTGCTATATGCAGGTTCAGTCATTATGGTTTTGTTTGCTTAATCCTACTTTTAGATTCCAGTAACATTTTAGAAAAGCTTCCAAAGTAATCGTAATGCTAGGAATAATAGCCGACTACTTTAATCAATATTTTAATTATTTTTTTTTCTAATAAAGTAGTTAATAACTTGACTTAATTAAATCACATTTCTATTATCTCCGCCAATTATTTTTGCTTAGTTGAGTGTTTCATGAGATAAACCATTTTTCGCCGAGAAATAACTATCGTCAACGGAAAATGGGATAATTGGTACGTTCTACCATAGCACTTAAGTATTAATGGATCAGAAGATTTAGTACTGTACAAGGTCGAGATTTACACGATATGCTATAGAAGTGGTAGGGAGATCAATTGTTATGGACTATAGCATCAATTTTGCAGTAAATATAACATGTGCCTTGAGGGAAGGCTGTTATCTTGATTACTCAATCTTTTGATACATCAACTTTATTTATTACGCTATAAGTTTGGTTCTTCGATTAATTAAATTTACTTTGTGTTATACCTGAACAGCAGAATAAAAAGTATATCCAGAGTTAGTTTTTTTCTATCTATAATTTACATTCACGGACTTCATAAATTTTGTAAATATTTTATCGCACACTTTTCACTTCTACATTTTTAGTAGAAATCAACAACGCAAGAGAAAGATAGTTGAGGATTAATATAGGATTTAAACAATTTTGTCGTCTAAGAAAAAATCAATATAGAAAGATCTCTGCTATTCAACTAAAGTCACAAAATAGAAATGTTTTCCTACATTCCTGCATGAGCTAAAAATATTTATAAAAAAAAAAACCGGAAAACCATTTTAATAAAAAATGTGATTGAAGTAAAATCTAACGGAAATACACTTTCCGGCTTGTACTTGACGAAAATAAATATAATGTAGCAAACTTTTCTCGATAATAGCTTGAACTTTTTTATATGTATATGTAATCGGATATACGGGTGAATTACTCTTCATTTTTCCATTTCTTTTTCCATTTCCTTTCTGCTCTGTGAGCTAATCGATTTTCCATATATGTACCAAACAGTGTCCTCGTAAATAGAACATTGAGAGAAACTCTGGCAACGTTAACAAAACAGAGTTTATCTCATTTGAAAAACACAAATTTCCGCAAGATGTCTAAGAGAGATTAAAAATCCTCGACAATTATCTCCGAAGAAGTAATAATTCTCTTGAAAGTCATAAGTCAGATTGCACTAACAGCGGCAAAATTTTCAAAAATAAATTGGTTTCTTTGGAGATTTTATTTGAGAAAGGATAGATATGATCTTATCCTTTATACAGTTCGAGTTTTTTCTCTGACGCTAAATATGCTGAGTATTTCATGATTATCAGATGAAGGATCTGAACTGAATAGAACAAAGGACAAACTTTCCATTTTGAAATGGAAATCATTAACTCCAAACACAGATTCAGTCTTCGCAGTTCATTAACTTAACTCAAAGTGAAATAATTAAAATACTTTCAAAATTGATTATACTAGTTGCATTACTATATAGATCCCCTTACTTATAATTGCAAATTAGGTACAAAAGGATAGAAAAAGAGATTCTTGCTACTTGCTATATATCTGAAGTGGAAAAATTTTTCTTTTTGAAAGTCAAAGTTTTTCTCGCGTTTTATTTGAAAAGACGAGGTCTTATTAAAGCGTGAGTCATTTTTCCTTTCTTTGAGCAACTATTTGTGAAGAAAAGCACTTGGATATTATGTTATATAATTTTCAAGAAAAGACCGAAGGAAATGAAAATAAAATGAAATGTGGATGTGTCACCCCAATCAAAAAAATGTTTTATGATTTTCAGGCGAATAATGATTGCAAAATCAATGAAAATGATTCTAAAATTTATAAATAATTAATAAAATAAAGGATTCTAATAAATTCGAAAGTAAAGCTAAATCCTGGCTTTATTATTCTAGGAGGCTTCAACCAGTATAATAAAGTACATAATAAAGATTGCGACTATAAATCCCTTCTCACAAAAGATACAAAAGCGAATCCCTAGAAATATCCAATTTCGTTTCCAATCCACCTTAATTTCTAAGCCGAACTCTTTTGATACCAGATTGCATTCTAGGAGACTAAGCTGCATTTATATGAGCGAGAATCACAGAAGAAAAAGAAATAGATCCTCTCATCTTCACTGTAAAGTCAATAAAAGACAAATATATCTTCGATCCTTTCTTTCTATTCAAAGATCTAATTTATATTGAATCCTACAGAAAATATGTCGATAGAACAAATATTGAAAAAATCATTTTCTAGTTTCCATTGTTTTTTGAAAAGTTTTCTTTCTTTTTGTCAATATCATTGTATAATATTTAACATATATACAGTTTCAGAAATACGAAAAATTCCTTCAATATTATTTACAGCAAGAAGAAAGAAGAACGACTTCAAGGATTTCTAAATTTAATTACTGGAAAATGTTGGGAGGAGATGAAGCGTCATTTAGACATTTGAGATGAGCTTAATTAAGATTATTAAATAAGTAAGAAATTTATGATTGTTTCAAACTTTCGCAAATTGCGCGGCTTCTTGGCTGTTGGAAAGCATCACAAACTAAAGAACAAAAACAGCTGTAACGAAAAAGAAAAAATAATTAAACTTTTGTTTTTACGATCCCATTCCATCAACGAAGCAATTTTGCTTGTTGTAAAAAAAAACAGAGATTAACTTCCATTTTTATCAGAGTACACATTTATTTGTAGATGGAAACTAGGAGAAATTTCTCCTGTATTAATTAATTTACCTCACCAAATGACAATTAATATTACTGTAGTAACATTGATTGTCATTTTAATATTAATTGTAATATTGATTGTCAATTAATATCACTGTAGTAATATTAATTGTCATTTTTTAGTGTATTATTGATCATAAAAAATCCCTCTCCCGTGGCATTTGTCCATTATTTTACAAAGACTTTTTGAATTGAGTGTTTTCGTTGTGCTGTATTATAGTTGCTGGGCATGCAAAAAAAAACTGGATTTTATTGTCCAAAGGCGATAACAATGTTGCACTCTAGGTAGTGGTATTCCAATAAGCGCAGAATCGATTTCAGCTTAATCACCGACAAATGCTCAACTCTTCCACTTCGTCTAGCTTGATGGTATAATCCGACAATGAGATGACACTCAAATCATGATTAACACCATTGTCTCATTATTGTCATAATAACCTTACTGGTAAAATTTAAATTATAAATTCAGGTTCCAAAAAATCAAAGAAAAAGAAGTACATGAGAAAGGAAAAACTAAAGTTTATTTCATGGAGAACTCTAAAGTGTAAAGTGCAAAGAAGCGAAAAGGATCTCTGTAATTCAAAAAAAAAAAAAGAGAAAATTGAAGATTTAGTAGATCAAGAAAGTGGAACATGAAAATTCACAGCTCCCTGGTTTCAAAATCTCGGTTTCAGCAGAGATGAGATTTACTAAGCGAATGCACAATGAAAAACTTGCCATGAGAAAAATATTACGGAATTTAACTGTTTTTGCCTTTTTTCTGTATCACCTTATACATATGCAAATGGAAAGTGGTACCAATTGCAGAAGTTTTTCTTATTTTCATTACAAGGTCTACTTAAAATGAAGTAGAGGGTGTTTGACAAATGAATTACATGTTTGCAGAGATCAAAGTTTGACCATCAATAGAAAATAAAACGAGTTATCAGACCACATCAATAGCTCTATAAGGAAATATTTACACTGGTGCTCTTGGTGCTTTAAGACGTGAGTTCCTTCTACGGATTGAGAATGGTAGAAAGGGGAATAATAAAGGAAGAGGATAACGAGCTACATTTACAACATTACCACAACACGGACAATTCCTCAAGTAGACAAGCAATACACGATCGTGAGCGCACAACCTGCACGTGAGTGCCATTGAAGGAGATGTCTATTGCTAGTTTCATGAAATCTCCCGGAACATATATGTGTATATATGTATACGTATGGTATATACCTATATATCGTATGGCAACCCTCTGCTACTAACTACCAGATTTCCATTACATTAAATGTAGTTTTAGCTTTCACTTTCATTATATTCTTAATAATTGAGGGTGAAAATCAATTTCTTCTTTCAGTATAACGCTATACACTACACAGGGTAGGTAATGAAAATTCCAGAGGCTTCTAACTAAGTACATTGATGGATCGACAGATAAAAATTTGTTGAATGAAGCAGTGCAAGTCATGTCATAAATATTTGCTGCGAAAAATTAAAAAGTTTACTCACGTGGAAAGATTCCACGAAACGTGTTCTATAGAAATTCCATGTGGAAATTCCACTTGGAATTCCACTTGAAATTCAATTGAAATTTCGATACGGTAATGAACTCTCTTAAACTCTCAACGTCAAATTCAAACTTAAATGACCTTTTCGTGGAACATTTCCAAACCATATATATCTAAATAGAAATATTATGCTTTAATTCCATGTGGATATTAAATTTTCAATCTGTATTTTAAGTATCTAACTAATTTTATACTTGTATAATATCCTATATTTTTATGTGTGAAACACAAAAAAGAAGAAGAAATTGAATAAAGATATGAAGCAGGTTGTACAAGAATTGAATTACTGAAAAAAGATTTCAGAAGCGATAAAACGGGAAAGAAATGGATAGAATTTCTGGAAGTTGAAATTGGAGATAACAGAATGGAAATTGGCACAGTGGAATGCACTTTTAGAAGTAATAATAATTAGAAAAGACGGAAAAAGTGAATATATTCATATTTCGAAAAAGAAAGTTGTCTATTTCTGCTTGCCTTTTATCTTTTCTTACTCTCTCCGAAACTAATATAAATGGCAATATAAGCATCAGTTTTATCTTAAGAGCATGTGATACATTACCATGAAAGCAATTTAGTTTCCCCAACTACGTTTGCAATAATAAATATTTTTTGCTAAAACTAGTCCATTTATCTTCATTTCGTACAGACGGAGATAAGTAGCTTGTATTTAGTGAAAAATATTTATTATTGTAAACGAAAAGTTGGCGAAACTAAATTAATTGTATGGTAAAGCATCACAGGCCCTTATAAAGCTTCCTCCTTATTCAGATGTAAACAATGCAATGTCAGCATTTTTGGTGATCTCTCAAACAATAACAATGTGATTATAACACAAGATAAGCTTTCAAAATGTAGCACCATACCATATCATAATATAAACCTGGGATCCGCTCTGAACCAAAAGGACGATAAATTTATATGCTTGACAGGTGGCGCCAAGGACTCTCGTTTCAATCCATTCCAGGATTCCCAGGAAACAAATTTATCCCCTATTTTACTGTTTAGTCTCTTTTCCACATTTCTATGACACAATGGTTGGAGGTTGGCTGAGTTGAGCTTCAAAAAAGAAGGAATTCTTTACAGATCATGAATATTGAATGAAGCGTTCTCTGCTGGAACTTGATCGTCTTTATAAGGGAAATTAACTCCGCGACAACGAGGTCGTAGCTAAGCGTTTTCCATTTCAAAGAAAAGAAAATCTTTGCGATAAACGACATTATTAGTATTTTTAGTGGAAATTGAACCTTTTCTAAGCGGAAGTGAATTTATCGATCGTTTTAATTATTGTAATTTCCTTCCTTGTGTTTAATATTCATTTACTTTTCTGTGCGTAGAATATACGTACAAAATTTACATCACTGATAGCACACTTAATCCCAAAATAATAGTTGTTTGCAGCTTATTTAGCTTTTATGTTCACGTTTCTAAATTTAATTTAAATAACTTTCGTTCTTCTCTCCTTGGAGGTTCAACTCACGTATAGAATTAATTAAGTATACATTTTCAGAGGCACTAAAGTTTTGAATCCACTTGCTACAGTTAAAATACTTTTGTTAGAAATTTTAAATACGAAAGTATCGTTTAATTTATACTTAATCTCCTTTGCATGTAATTAAATTAAAATCTAGTCTATCAAAGTTAACTCACACAATTTTAAAAACTTACTTAAGAAGAATAGCCGTTTTAACTTACTGGAATAAGAAATTGAGCATAATTTTCGTTTATGATGCCAGTAATATTAATTGAGCCACACATAACTTAATGAACAATCAATTTTAGAGAGCAGCTTGCTGATGCATCTGGGCTACTATCTAGTAATTGCGTAATGAACTTAAATCGTCTGTAATTCGAATTATAGTGGCACTAAAATTTCTGATGGGAAACTGTGGACTATGGTTATGTTATTATTATCCACATGCTGGAATTATTACGAACGTTAGTGATACTGAAACATGAGCTATCCGTCTATTTTGGATCATCTGCATGTTAATATTAGATTTGGAAGTGTGAAGAATTATTATAACATTTAAAATGTAAATCAATTCAAATGAAGAAAGTTGTCCGACGAAGCAAAGTTTTACTGCTGCGGGCTGACCTCTACCGATTGAAACTACTTGGACTCTGACTTCATAAAGAGAACCTATTGTCTATTATTCTCATCGACTTTTCATTGAAGCTTGCGGCAGTTGTTCTGTAAACAAAGGAAGAAAAAAAGATGAAGAGTGAAGTGATTGGGGGAGGGATGGGGTTGCTTGAAGGACGCCAGCAGTTTTTATCCATCCCTCACACGTGTGAATGTGTATTAAATTGATTGTATTTTTCCTTTTGACCCAGATAAATCGTAAAACTTATAGAAAGTTCCTTTTATAAACTAATGTTCAGCTCGTTGATCAATTGTATACATTTCTGCAATTCACTGCAATTTTTAAATTGCTTTTGCATGCACGCAGCAAAGCTAAAGAAAATTATAAATGTTTTATATCTATGGAAATTAAAAAATGGAAATCGTAGTAGTGTTTTATGAAGCATAAAAAGAATTGTGTTTAAAAAGTTGAGCAATTAACAAAGAAAAAAGTAATTTATTTCACAAGCCCAATGTGTAGGCAGTAGACATCCAACGTTTATCCACTATTAAAATGAATAATGCGCTTGTCCTGCAATTTGAATTTAGGTATTGCTTTTTTGTGAAAATTGCGGACCGAGCATAATTTTGTCGAAAACGAGATAAAGAGAGGTCGAAAAAAAAATGAGGAGCCATATATTTTTCTGTGAAAAACGGATCGAGAACAGAAAGGGCAGATAATGGATAGTTACGAATAATTTTTGTTTTACGAGACGCAACTCCACACATACATTTCCCCGAATAGAATCTCTGATTTAATCAGTAGAAATGAAGCCCGTTTGAACAATATTTCACCCATCCGGGTGTGTATATATATGTAATATACTTGCTGCGAGAGTAATTGATTTCATCAGAATAATTCAGTATCAATTTTATCATTACGAACGCAGTAAAAATCAGAAACTTTTATTTTACTCGGAATTTATTACTGATTTTTCAAAAAGCGAACCTGCTATTTATTTGCCTTTTTTTTTTTGAAAAAATACTGATGTTCTTAATTATGATAGGAAAAACTAAAAGCTTCAAAGTGATGAACTTTTTTAAACTTTTAAACATCAAATAAAATTCTGTTTACAGAAGAGAAGGAAAAATGAGTAAAATTGCATCTATTTAAGTTATGAATATATATATACATATATATATATATATGTATATATATAAATTGATACTATGATATTAATATTTCTTTCTAGGACAAACAAATGAATTCGCAGACTGATGATGAAGAAAGGTGGGGAATTTATTTTGTGTACCAAGTGAAATTTGTTACTGCGTTCTATAAAAAATTATTTTCTTTTCATGGATTGTTTGCATTACTTTCATCATTTCTTCCGAATTTCAGACGATTTTTCTCTTCCGCATCGGTACACTCTCGATTCTGCTTGCATTTCTTCCTGTACCATAACTTATGCCATTGTGTTCCACTCTCTCTGTTACTGAAGTTAGTTCACGACTGCCAGAACTTAAGACCAGTGGGAAACGTGGTCTTAGCCTTATACAGTATAAGGTCTTCAAATTACAAGTTTGAAAATTGTTCTCGTCCTCAAATGCGAAATCGATAGTTAAATTCAAGTTTAATCTGCCAAGTTTGATTGTAAATTACAAACAGATTTCAATTTTCGTTAAACAAATTTCAGAAATTTGTGGTAAAAGTCTTTCGAATTCGCAACGCAGATCTAATGTAAGAAGGCGAGGTATTAACGTAAGTGCCTCCCCTTATAATCGTGATGCGATGTATCGAGCAAAAACCTTTCCCCTTCAAGTCCCACAGCATCTCCGACAGAATTCCATTTAATCCTTCTTACCCTAGTTCGGTTACGACTACTTCAAGACGCGATTTCTATCAAGTTGCTTCATTTTTACGGTTCTCTTAAGTTTCTGGGAATAAAGACAATAAAGTCGTAGACACTGCTAAAAAATATACATAAAATAAAGCTCAAAAGCTTAAAAATAAAGCTCTTATTCTATTTCAGGAGCATAAGGTCATTCAACGAAATGTACTCATAAATTTTCAAGTTATGAAATAATTTACTCAGAAAATATTTTTTGCTAAGAATATTTTTCATAATAAAAAATAATTAACATATTCTCACTGATATAGAAATTGCAATTTCAATCTTCAGACTTAAATAAAATGTTAATTAATTTAGCAAGTAATTAGAAACTACCATCTGCAATAGAATTAGCTTTTAACTCAATTCCAAACTACAATTTGCTGTCACTGAAATTCTAACGCACGAAATTAAGTAATAGAATAACAAAATTAAAAGCTAATTTTTGGAAAACTGGATTGACCCAGTGGGTAAAAGTAAAGCCTAAGCCGACAAATAAAATGCATTAGATCTTCAATACAAGTATAAATCAATGTGAAATTCGCATTACTGAATCATTAATATTAAGGTTTATGGCTTAATAGACAATTACGAAGTTTCCTGTCAGGTACTTAAGAAGACATAATTACAACTAAATCGTATTAAGTTCACGGTAGTTGTATAGTCATAAGCAATCTGCTCTTGATGCACAGTCTTATTAAATCAATTTTCACTAAAATTTCCGAGGATTTTTGTAAAAGACTGGATTCGATTCCTGATCATTATAAGCATCCTTGGCATTCAGCCAAGCAGCATTGTAAACGTCTTCGCGACTATAAGGTATGTTTGCAGCTTGAATATGGGTATATTACTCAAGAGAAATCCTCCGAATTTTTCAGAAAAGTGTACTTTCGTCCAGGATGTCATGCATTTCAGCAAAATCCTCACCTTTCAATGCCGACGTTAGTTTCCGAGTTATTTATTTTATTTGTTCAAAAAATGCCTCAAGTGAAAGATTGAGTATTGACAGAGCTCTGGAAGATGAAATATCAAGTTAGGATGCTTCAGAAGTCGCATATCAATAAATCAACAACACGAAATAATCATCAATATTTTTTCAAGAGCTTCAATAAAACCATAAGGTGTTTCATTGTTACACTTGCGAATAGCAGATAAAAGTGCAGTTTCCCAAAGTGTTATCTCAGTCATCTATCCATTTGTTTCTTCAACTTTTATTACAACTTACTAGGATAGTTCGACACTTTCTCAGAGAACTATTCGAACAGCTCTCTAATCCCAAAGTACGAATTTTATCTCACAAAGTTATAAAATTGCTTTCTCGATTATCGATGGTAAAACAAAAACTCGAAGATAAATTATATTCTAATGATTCAATTAATCCAAGTTTTACTAAACAAGATTGTATCCAAACTTCCCATAAATGAACCTCCGCTTGCAAAAACTTATAACAGAAAAGTATTTTCATTTAAAGAGAGATAATAAAACTGCTTTAGCTAGTAGTTAAATTTTATGTTTATTTTTTATAATTTTTAGATGGGAAAGAAGTAAATATTCAGAATTATGTGACTCACAACCCTGTAATTACATATCGAATTGATTATGATGCATAATTATTAATTAAGCTCAAGCTTAATTCACCAACATCACCAAATTAATATTTTATTAATTAAAATAATATTTAAATTATTAGTTCATTATCCATGATGTTTTTTTACACAGTTTTGGGATGCAATTTATTTCAGAGATAATGATTATGCAGCTCATTTCACAGGCATTTTTCTACTAAACATTAATATACGAGATATTTCGAGCTCTTGTTTTATTGATTATTGCCCCCGGCTAGAAACGGAACTACTTCAATGGTGGTGTTTTACTTTTGGTTTTAAAACTTATAAATCACTTTCCTGCCAAAAAAGAGGTCTCACGGTGCGGCTGCACCAAGTTTAAATAAAAGCTGCATGCTAATGAAGTTTTTTGATTGTGGTGGAGTCGACGAAGATTTTAAGATGGAAATTTAAAAAATCGGTGGATTTAAACTAACTAAATATACTGCTCTGCTTTTATTTAATCAGAAAAATGAGAAAAATGAAAACTGAGAAAAATGGAGTGCCATGCCTTTTGGGATGGCGATATATAGATGTGAAGCATAAATACATATTATTATTGCTTGGAACATAAAGGATCTATTTTTCCCTATCGGTTGAAACATCTTGGTTGCGGTTATGCAAAAAGGAGCAGGATGAAATTTGAAATGATGATATTATCGGTTGAACGTGAACGACCTCTCTCTACGACACTAAAGCTCTCGTTGAGAATTTAAATACGTCACGATCTAAAAGACTGAAACTGCTCACTTTATTCGAAAGATAATGTTCCAGGAAGATTCTGGTACATACCTTATAGCTATATTCGCAAGTTTCGTGAATATCTTTCACGACAAACGGAAATAGCGAATGATTTCCGTCCTCAAATTGATGATTGTTGACATTTTCTCATCACTTATTACATATAACAAATAAAGTTAAGAATGGACATAAAAATTTAATATGTAAAAGTTAATTTACATACTACAAAGTTCAGAGACAAAAGGAAAATTTTCAAATTAAAGGAATCTTTTCTCTTCTCAGAGTTTCCTCTTAGCCCTCTCGCATAAAAACCATCAATCAATCAGAATCTTCGCACTTTCAGGAAATACCTATATCCTTTTTACACCCTCTCCATCAACATTAAAGATATTACGAGCCAATATTCGAGCATATAGAGAGGTTATCTTCGTGTTGGCTGTCATATAACATCATATTATCGATAGATGACTCAGCATAAACACACACGTATCTTCTTTCTTTTTAATGGTGTGACACAAAAAGAAAGGTTTTTTATTGAGAAAAAGTGTTAGATGATATTCATAGAAGCAGATTAGTTTATAAAAAGCTGTCATATCAAAAATAAATTAGGACTTCCTGAGTACACTTTTCAAAGAGCTTTTTACACACATTTTTTCTCACAAAGTTTTGAATTGAAACAATTTGTTGAAACTTTTGACAAGTAATAAAGCCCAATCAATCAAACGTGAAATATCTACGTCAAACTGTGTGCGGCTCTTGATTCACTTTTCACTTTAAGAAAATCTTCAGAAAGTTAACGGTTGAAGCAGATAAATTGCGTATAAGGGAAAAAATTGATTTTGAAAAAATATAAGAGAATTTCCTTTTGTCATTCACTTCCAAGAATAACCTTTTGTTACTTTCTATATATATATATTTTTTTTCATTGAGATCTATAGAATAATTCAATGTTAAATTTTATTTTTAGTTTTTATCCGAGTTTTTCATTAAAGTTTTGAGCATGTACGTTTCACGTGAAAGTCTCGTTACGTAAAGCCGATTTACTTTTAAGTTCAATACGTTCCGCTCAATTCAGCTCTTTTCTCAACGGTTAATCTTTGTAATAATCTTAGTAACAACTGTAGTGAAAAAGGATTTCAGGATAATCAATTTATTCTTCTGGTCTTTTGTATCAAATAGTTCTTGAAATTTAAAACTAATTTAAAATTGATTTACTAAAAGTTGCCCTAAATCTTTTGCTACTTCAGAATCACTTTTTACAAGTACTTTTGTTATCCTGGCCAAATATGAATAGTTATAAACATTACTTTTTTTTCATTTGTACATTTTTACATATATTTATTTTCCCCTTGAGATTACCCTCAAAAAGTGAAACGAATAAAACGAATTCGCTTTGTCCCCATTTTTATCTACACGCTATTCGCTTAATTAAACTCCTTTGATATAAACGTGCAACTCGCTTCTTAAAATCCTGAGTTACATATCAATTGTGGTGTACATAGAACTTTACTAAACACTTAAAACGGATATTAAACAATTTACTTCTATTTAATTTAACATTTAAAGTCGTCTGAAAATTTTTGTACATACTGCAAATTAAATCACCAGATGTTATTTCAGTGTAGAAAAATCTTTGTAATTCAAGTATATTTGAAGACAATATCACAGGAAAGCTATTAATTTCTTAAGCAATCGTAAAATATAGCTGACTTGACACTCAGGGATATTTCTAAGTATATAAAAGAGAGAGAAATTGAGGCATGACCTCAAGTTGTAAAAAACTTCTATTCCATTTTTATGCATTTTATACTATTTTTTATGTGTAGAAAAATACTTCATCTGTAAACTCAGAGAACTGCAATGACCAGAAAAATTCAACCTCTCAAATATTTCTTTCTAAAAATTACTTCGAATAATAACAATTTTTACCCTGCCTTCCGCAGTCACCCCAGTATATATCATAAGAAAAACAAAAAGTATACATTTTATTTCGGTCTTTCATAAAACATGCCTTTCTCTCTTTCAATATATATTGATTTTCCATACTTTTCTGATATTTATTAAAAGATATATATAACTTTCTTGACCAAGTTCAACCCCTATTAAAGTCAAGAAATAAAATTGAAAAATACCCCCAATAACTCATCAAAATATTATGTAAAAATATGTAATAATATGTAAAAAGTTCTGCTAGGGGGTTTTTGATACATTTGCTCAGCAGTGTTTTTCTGCAGTTCATTCAATGGAATTAAATTTAAATTATAAATTTCCACAGAAACTCATTCATCTAATATTTAAAAAAAAAAACTCTTAAAAAATTTAAAGAAATTACTTCACCTTCCTTCTAAAGTTTAATCAGTTAAATTTAACTCAAATTTTAAATAAATCCACTTGCATTCAATACATTAACACTAATAAAATTAATTTTAAAAAAATATGTCACTGAAAATCAGTGATACATTAATTCAATAAATTATAAAATAAAACAGTTTTTCTATAATTGAATTAAATTCGACGTTTCCAATAAATTTTCATTGAAATTCAACTTCGATTATCACTGATTAATATTGACATAGAATTCTCACTGATTTTCAATGAAAAATCACAGAGAATTGAAAATATTAAAAAAATTCTTGTTAATCTTAAAAAAAAAATTGTTGAAATGTCATTTCTTTTTAGGAAAGTTACGAACCAGGATTTTCCGGTTGAGATGCAACGTGTTAGGTTTGAAAGTGTCCCTCACGTTGGTAACACACGCGTTGGTGAGCGTTCGATGTCATTCTCGCGCAGATGGAGGGAAAGATAGCTCTTTCATTCTCCCTCTCTCTCTTTCTCTCCCATGAGACACAAGCGGCAATACGCGACGAGAGAAACGCGAGAAAAGCGGCACCGGAAGTGACGCGACTCTTGTAACGTCCGGTATCGAACTGAACCCGCAGACGTATTCGCGCTGTGCGCTGATTGCGAGGAATGCGCAGTAGGCGTCCCGGGAGGCGATTCTCCACACCCCCACCCCGACCTTTGCCCCCCATTCTATGCGTATATGCACCCCTTGTCCTTTATCTCTCTCTTACATGCACTATCTGCATATATACGAGAGCTTCACGTTAATAGGACGCCTAGAAAGGTTCAGCGGTTCAGGACGTCTTAACTCCAACATAAACAAAACTGCTTGATTAATTTAAATCTTAAGCCCGGGACACACCGAAAATTCCAGTAGCTTAATGGAGTCCGCTAGTGTCGAGAGAAAATTGCATCAAATCCAATTATATTCGAGTAGAGAAATGTAGATAGTGAGAAATTACTAGTTTTTAATTAATAGAGTCTCTTAATAGAGTCAGACTGACTAAAAATTGCTTGCACTACTTGACAACCCATAAGGGTTGTCAAACTGACTCTTTTGCTATTTTAGATCCCTTTTGCCGAGCATTAAATGACTATACTACTTGATACCACTTGTGGCTGACTAACAATGATCTATACTACTTATTACCCTTTTAATCTTACTAGAATGCACCCCTCTGCCCTACAAATGGAAATAGCGATAACTACAGTTCGGATAAGTCACCTGTCACTTTTTCATATCTAAAATAAAAATAAACTATATATATATATATATACTGTTTAATTGAATTTGAACTTCTTGAAAATCTTTGAAAATATTCTGATGAATAATTTCTCTGGAGTTACAAAGATATTTTAAATAATCTTCTTTGTAAAGTATCCAAAGAAATTCCATGGAACTGTTTAACGTGAGTGGCGGAAAGGATGAAAGATTACCTTGTTCCACTTCGTTTTACTCTCTTGCTGCATAGAAGACTGCATAAAGCGTTCTCAGTAGCAATTAAGGAAAAGTGTTACATATGTTTTTACTATTATTACGCTTCTAAAAGAATATATAAAAACTTAAAATTATTTCAGAACATCTTGGTATTAACGGCTTTAATACCGCTTTGTTAATCTGGCTTTGTTAATTGAAGTATAAAAGGAAATGGGTACGAACAATTAACAATATAAAGATTCCCTTTTTATAAATAATTAAATATTCATTATTATTCAACGTTTTCTAGATATATAAGCTAACGATAAAATGCAATCTATTTCTCATTTACCTACTTTCTTGCTCCATTCAGGATTTTTCATTCAAAGTAAATTCCAAATACCAGTGAAGACTGGAAATGATTAACGAATTTTTGCTTTTTGTTAGTGTCAGATATTTCGCTAACAAGCTTTCTACAAAGAAAGTAAAATAGGTTCCCTGGGCAGTAAAGCGGAAGGGTGAGAGTTCGAGGGATGAAGTTGAGTTCTCGTTGTATGGTTGTTATTGAATCTCGCTTCCCCAGGAGAATGCTCACGTACATAAGCTCACAACATCCCCAACGCAATGTTGACGGACAAAAGGGTAGGAGGAGGATCAGAAGCAAAGTTTGAATACCACAGCACTAATGTAACTCTCTATGTTACTTAACAACTTTGTATTACTTCTACGAAAGACTGATTTGTTAAATACGACATTCAGAGAACAACGGAAGTCTTGCAAATATTTACTGTTGTTAGAAATTCGATATCAATTCTTCTGTTAGTCAAACTTCCTTTTCCACGTATTCATGTTTTATTATTGTAGTTATATTCTATTGCATCAATAAACTACTTCTAATTCAGGTGTAGTGAGTAAATTCCGAAATAACGAAGTCTATCAAAAATCAAATTATCTTCATTGCAAACATTAGAGAAATTTCGAGGTAGAAGCTTTAAGTATTCAGAGCACGCTTGCTACTGAACTTTCTTCAAATAAGAGAAGGTTAAATCTTTTCAAGGATAGTTTAACGGTGGAGTTAAACAATTTATTTGATTCTCTTCACTAATTGCTTAATAAATCACCTTACGAATATCTCACTGCATTAAATTATCATAATCAGAAAAAATAGTTTTAGTTACATGCATGGAAAATCCTAAAAATTGACAGTGAAAACTCATGGAAAAAATATTTGTCAATAAAGAATTTTCCATTGCCACGAATCTGATAAAAAGTAATGTGAAATAGCTATAAAGCTTTCAGGTAATGGGAGTGTCATTAGATTTCGGAAAATGGACCACTCGAGTAGGTGAGGACTAGATATGAGAGTGAGGATAAGATGAGCCCGGGAAATTAATTCATTCACGAGACTGCACCATGCAATTGACAATTATGTTGCAATCCTGACCTGGATTTCTCGTCACACGAATGATCAAAGCCGGTGACAAATGTCAACACAGCTTCTCTCATGAGATATGCACGCTCACATACACGAAATACCTGAACTGTTATCGGACAAAATCAATTCCTGCCGACACTGGTTGATTTAACACATCTACAATCACCGATCTAATCAAACCAATAGCTCGCATATATTTAAGAATTCATAAAAGTTTTTCAAGTTTTTATTGTATAATATAAGGTAATCACATCTTAAGTATTAATAACAAATTATATATCTTCTTTACAGATTTTGAAACCTACTAATAATTAATTAGTAGTTTGCGATGTCTGGATTCAGAATTTGGTTAATTTCGTCTACTTTCTCTTGAACCGCGTTTTGGAAAAGCTTCTGTACTGTTAATGTAATAAATTCCTTTGCAACGTTTGCGACAACTTTCAGCGCAACATTCAAAAATCTGTCAGTAAAGTGACCCTCAAGTTCCAATTCATATTTCCTGTGAAACAATAAAATAAATATGTAATGTATTTATTCTAAATCTGGTTATAAATCTAAAATTTGATTAAAAGATTACAGGAGTAATTTTCTTATCAATTCGCAAAACTAATTAAGCCAAAAGTATTTTTTTTCCTTAGAACCAGTTCGTGCGATTTTTTTTATGCGAGACACATGATTGCAATCTTTGATAGCTTTTATCTCTTCACAACAGCCAGGTGTAGAGTCTTATGTATTGATTAATTCATTATTGACCACTTGAAAAGAATTTTAATCTTACCCAGGATTTTTAAATTGAACGGTCTTCATTTCAACTTGAGAGGTATCAAAATCTAGAACGAAGACCAATTGAAACTCTGCTTCACTCACTTGTCCATGAATATTTCCCTTCCTCTTCACTATCAAGTATTGGAAGAGATATCGATAATCAAACTACAAAATAAAAAGGATATAATAACATAATAAAATATAAATTATAATAAAAATTCAAATGTTCTTACGGTTAAATCCGTCCATCCTATATTGAGTTCTACAGTGAGTTTCTTATCAGAATAGGATAAGTTCGATTTTCCTGCACGTCTGATGTGCGAAAGATGTTGAAGCCAGCCGTTGTCCAAATCAATTTGTCCTTTTAAAACTCCTGGCTAAATTAAAAGTGATTACACTAATAAAAGATTGAGATAAGTTTAAGATTACTTTAATCTTAATTTTATTTTAGTCGATGAAAATAAATTTTAATCCAAACATACATTAGCAATTCCAAACGAGAAGAAATTTAGCCCGAAGTTAAAAACACACGAAAAAGAAATAAAAAGAGTGCTAAAAGCGTATTTATGTAGCTGCGTCTTTTAAACAGTGTCCCTTTTAGGTCTGGCTAACCAAGGCTGCTGCTTGGAATGACGGCTATAATTTGTGATAAAGACCGTGGAAACTTTGTCCAGATTTTTAATAACGGAGATGAAAAAATCTTTTTATAATTACATTTATTTTTTGGTATCCTCAGTGAAAATTAAAAATAATTCAAAAGGCCTTTTTGAATTGTACACTTTATATACAGACATTCAGATACATGTACAGTGTTATACTTTTTCTTTCATAATCTTTTTAAATTAATTAAATATTGTGTATTTTTTTTGTAAATTTAAATTTGAAGAAATGATTTTCTTAAATTAAAATCCTTACCAGTCCAGTTACTGGAAGTGACATGTCCTGCATTTCCATTGGATCCATGCCATTCGCAATTATGGCTCCGCGAATTTTAGGTAAGTTTTCATCTACAAGTTTGTCAAAACTAGCCTCGACGACAACTTTTCTCTCGAAACTTCTGTAAACCCAAAAAATGCAGTTATTTTAAGAAAGACGAATATATTATATAAATTGCTTTGTACTTCTTTTTCTTTCGTGTAACTTTTTAATGAGATCGTAAAACTAAAGTAACTTGCAGTTGATAAACTTAATCCGGAGAAAAATCCGTGGCAGCAATTAAAAATTTTCAAAGAAAGTTATAATTTTCTAATTGTAACCAAGAACGGAATAAAAAAGACGTAATCACTTACCGGAGAAGATCTAGCACAGCATGGGGTTCCTTTCTTGGTAGTGTATTTCCGGCACAGAAAAAAAACGCAACAACGCAGAGGATTAAATAATTTCGACCCGGGGAAGCCATTTTCGTTAACGAACTTATGGTCGAATACAAAGTAGACGATTGAATTATAAGTCTTGTTATTTATTGAAAAAATACTGGACCTTTTATCTTATCGCATGCATTCCAGATTTAATAGAGATGGCCACCGGAAAATATAATCGAAAGTAGGTATAGATATAAAATTTAGACCTTATCAAAATTCATTGCGCCATAAGTAGTTGTTCGAAATTAAAATCGATAAATCGGAGAGAGTAAAGATCAAACTGATATCTTTCGGTAGATAGATAAAGCTATTTAGGTAAACAAATTTATACTCTTTATATTATTACAATAATTAATATAATATTTATTAAGTTCCAAACCACAATTCACTCAATTGGCTTAACTGTATATAAATAACATCTGAGAGAGTTTCTTCGCTAATTTGCATAATTTTCTTCATATAAATTGGTAATATATAATTAACAACTTTAGACACAATCCTATCAAATACTAGTAAATTATTGTCCAGAGTGACATCTATGGACCTGTAGATTATAAAATAAAAATTTACAGAATATATAAGGAGAACTCTTTTATCTGTTAATTAAATTTTAATGAAAAACTTACTCAATATTCAGAATGGTTAATTTTTCTAGGTCAAGTATCTTTTTTGTTGTATCTAAGGTTAAGAGCAAATTCGATGTTACATTATTTACACGTGCAAATAAGTCTCCGCTTTGCCATATGTAAGGAAAAATTGTCGCTTCAAAATTGTAATGGAATTTGCACTAAAAAAATAAAATTGATCGATATATTCAGACTAAAATAATTTGAGCTATTGTAACTTTCAAAAAAGATTTAATTATTTATTTTTAAATGATGCGTAATATTCACTTACAAATAAGTAAGAATTCCTCACAGTGATATTTAATTGCAATAAATTACCAGATGAAAATGACATAAATGCATCTCCTTGTCGTTCTAGGTTTGAAATATAGCTCATTTTTCCGCCAGTTAAATTGAGATTTGCAGTAAAATTAAGAAGCAGCGCATTCTGCAATTAAATATTACAATTTTTAATGCTATTTATCTAAGTAGTACAAGAACCAATATTTGTCCTCCATTATTGTTGTGAGAAATATTTTTGATACCAGACAGCACAACAACAAACATGATTACTTGATTTATTATCATATATGAATAATCACTTGCTGCAGTCATAATTCATACGTATTATTGTACTACGGACATCTTGCGTTCCATTTTCTTTAGCTGTGACACAATAGATACGTCCTTCAAAGGATTCGCAGGATTAACGCACCCTCAGCTGCTTTTTAGCCAATCATACGCATCAGAAAATAGTAAACAATATTTTTACTTTTAAAATTCTTTTCTTTCTCTTGTTGAATTTCAATAATAAAATTTACTATTATTACTAAAATTGTCAATCCCTTTAGTCAATTGCATCAATTAGCATAAATTTTATTAACATATTATAATTAATTGATTGTGATCACTGATCAAGTCTTTAGAAAAAAAGTTCAGTGACTTCATTCGACTTCACTCGACCTTGAACTTGCAAGGCTATTATGTTACGTTAGGTTAGCAATCGAGGAAGGCCTTTCGCTTTTACTTTTACACTTTCACTTTCAGCGAGAGCCTAAAAGTCTAGAATTTCACTTTCAATGACCTCGCGAATGGAGATTCGAGCACAAAGGATCACTTTCGCTTGCTCGCCACGACCTGCTGACCTGAAGCCTGATTTTCGTACTCCAGGCCCAACTTTCCCCTTAAAATTTGGGTCAGTCGAGGCGAGAACTACTTTCCCACTTTTCCTACGATTCAATCCCATTGGCTTTGGGCTTCAGGTCATTCGATTCAGCGTTCACTTTCGATTTCACTCAAGCAATTGCAGGTTAAAATCTAAACTCTTACATCTGGATAATTTTCTCTTATCTAAGAATAACGGTAAACAATTTTTAAGTTCACCCCAAAAATGAGTTTTTTGAATTTTAACGTAAACCAATCAATTATTTTTTTTTTAAATCAATTGCACTTTATTACGCTTTGAATTTCGAATATGTGCAGGGTATTAATTTACGTCAAAATTGAAAAAACTCATTTTTGATGAAATTCAATGGCTGTTTTCACCTCTTAGAAATGTTTTCCCGTCGATAAGAAAATGTGTCAGTTTTTAATATCCTACAATTTACATAAATTTCAAGAAAATCGGAGGCGACATCTTAAAATATTTCCTTGTTTTCCACGAGAAAAATAAAAAATTATATTTTTCTACTCTTATAAATGAATACTCACCCCCCAAATTACGTCTGAAATATTGAGAAAACTAAGAGGGTCGAATCCTGCGTCCTTCAAAGTGTTTGAAAATGATGACAAAAAAAGATCTATCCACGTATTTGCATATATCCAATAAACATCGTGCTGCCAATTTGATTTCGTTAACTTTCTTTAAAAATAATTAATTACCGTTGATTGATTAGTACTTTTAAAGATGCTGTTTAATTAATTAAAATTTAGATTTTTTGAATATTACCTGTGGTTTCCGAAATTCTTTTCACTTGAAAATTTGTTGGGTATATTACGAACCTCACATGTGTCAGAATATATCCAATTTACTCCAATCATTTTATCCCCTTTGAACCATTTACAATTATTTGGAGCCTCTACAATACTGAGTATAATAATAGCTCCCATTGACCAAAAAATGTTCATGAAGTTTCAGATAGATGAATTTACACAGCTATATTTTATTATTAATTAATTATATTTTGTAATATTTTCATGAAATGAAGTAATAAAATATTTATACCTTGTGCAGGGACAAATGTGGCTCATATTACTTTATTTGTAAAAAAAACTTTTGTTCTAAATTATGTCAACCGGAAACGTGTACAAAATTAAAATATTACTTTTACCAGCTGTGCATTTTTTTATTGTGAGGATACTGATAATGTGTGCACTCAAGGTTGAACACTGGCGATATCTTAACAATAGAAGTTATTTTTAAGAACATATAAAGGCATATTTTACTTACCATAAGAGCAAATTTATTTTCGCCAACTTTATGTTTGCAACAATAAATATTTTTCACTAAATTTACCTCCGTCTGTAAGTATAGATAAATGGAAAATTGCTCTTATGATAATTATCACATTAAATAACGAGATGTATAAAATTTTTGTATATGTATAAATATTTTAGTACTATTTTATCAAGTAAATATTGCGGTTTCTGTTCAATATTATCTTTGATCCTATATAAAAATATTATATTAAAATACGTATATTTTTGAAAGTTACGTTTCGTAAGAACTAAAAAAAGTTTTTTGTGATGGACAGTCATTCAGTTGTCCTGATATCACATTCCTTTACTACTCAGGAGCGACCCTTTAAGTAAAATACGTACATTTTCAGACAGGATGGTGCAATGTAACTTTTTAAAATATGTAAGATATCGCTTCTTACCCAAAAGTTATTCCTGAACTTTTTGAATTTTAAGTCGACTGTAAAACTTCTTAAAAAAAAACAAAACTTTATGCCACTTTCCGATCAGTTCCTAAAGCTATCATAAAAATTCCCTGACAATATATTATTTAAATCGAAGATATAGTTTGTTGCTTTATTAAATAATTCTTTTTAATTAAATAATGAGAAGATTGAAATTTCGAAAGCGTTTGAAAATTTATGACTATTGATCTAAACAATTTAAAAAGATTGTTTTTATTATGCAGCCATTATTACTGATAATAAATAATTTATTACGTAATATTTCCTATCAGTCAAAAGTTGTTTTCGTAATCTATAAATATTTTTTACTAAAACGAGGTCATTAACCTTGGTCTGTAGGAAATGGAGGTAAATGGCCTAGTTTTAAGAAAAAATATTTACTATTGCGAGCGTAAATTTGACGAAATTAAATTTGCTCTTGTGGTAATTACCACATGCTCTTAAAAACTTTTAATGACTTTTTATCAACTTTTATTTTCTTTTATCAAGTCACAGCGCAATCAAGTGGAATTTCTTCCAACTTCTAAGAATAAAATACTTGACTCTGTCGAGGAAGTAGATCTCTATTATGATTAATCAAGATTTGAATTTGATCAAGATAAATATTTGAGACATTTGCAATAAATATTTTTTGTACATTATTATAAATTTTTGTAAATTCTTGAAAATAATATACAGAGGAATTATATATTACAGACAAAAAACTTTATTTATTGAAGGTTGTTAAAAAGTGAATT
This sequence comes from Synergus itoensis, assembly GCA_904066005.1. NCBI lineage: Eukaryota > Metazoa > Arthropoda > Insecta > Hymenoptera > Cynipidae > Synergus > Synergus itoensis. The sequence goes on from CAJFCP010000089.1 coordinate 2,294,404, forward strand.
TCTAATTTCAGAGTAGAAAAAGAAGCTTTCCTTGAGTGTTAATTATGTCAAAATTATACAAGAAGATAACAAAAAACGAATAGCTGCTAAATTAAAGAGTAAAGTATCCAAAAATAAGGAAATACCAAATGTATGTAACAATTGTACGTAAATAGGTAATAATTGATTTAGAAAATGTTGGAAATGCATATATATGTAAAATTAAAAATAGAAAATCGAAATTAGTCATCAGTAAAAATAAAGCATAACTCATCAATCAGTGTATAATTATCTTGTGTAAAAATGTAACTACTTTGGCGGCATTGAATTTTAATGACCCTATATAAAAGTTAATATATTAATATCCTTTTTTGTACATTTGTACAGGTGTGTGACATATGCGATTATTTTTAAATGTATGTATTTAACTGATTCCAATTAGAAGTACTTTAACGTAAAAATAATTTTTTTGACCCACTGCAGATTTCAATTTGGTTTTTCCGTTAAATTTGGTATAAACTGATCTTCTATTATTTTTTCTATTCTTCTATTATTTGTTATAAAGTGCCTCTCTTTAATATTTTTCTAATTAACTATTATATCGAAATAACCATAGTATTATTATTCATTTTGAAGTGTATAGTGTTTCACTCGCGTAAAGCGAAAAACATTCTTGTTTGTCTATCTAAATTGACCTTCAACTAGACGAGTAGTCATCCAATCAAATCTCTTGATTTGGTGGGTGTGCTTCTTACGTTTCTCAGTAGTATTTACCATCGTACGTTTACAGATTACAAAAGTCATGGTTTACAAATTAGTAATCAGAATTCTTTGATTTAATCAGATTCTTTGCCAGAAATTGAAAATAAGTTACATTTTTTTATTACTATCGTATATATTTAAAATTATTTTTCAGACATGTAACAATAAAGAGATGCAGAGTAGAGACTCAGGACACTGACACTAACCGGAACAATGAACTCGATCAATGATGTAATGTATAATGTAATGTAAACGCATCCTACAGTGTAATAGGCAAGATGTAACAAAAAGAAGTAAAAAATGGTCAGAGCAATGCTCATCAGCCCGGAACCAACATTAAACATAATTTAAAATTTTAAAGTTGTATTTACATCTGTATTTAAACTCTCATTTCAACATAAATTCATTTTATTTTCAATTATTTATCCCTTATACATTTACTGTAAAATTACAATAAATATTTGTATAAGAGTTTAAATATATGAATATGATGTGAAATAAATTGTTTATAGCAAAGTTGGCACGATATATAGTTGCGATATGAACGAAAACAACACGTCTCAGAAAACGTGCATTCTCTTCTAGGTATAAGTTAGATAATATATTGTTGACTCTGCATGCAGTTAGCGTGCAAATAGTTTTACAATATTTTTATCTTAATATTTCAATAATGATAGATAGCTGAGAAAGATAAGCAATATTATCTCAAAGAAGCCACAAAATCATTATACTGTTATTCACTGTTTTTTCTGTATTTCCCCACACGCATAAAACGATAAGCTATACAAATATATAATCTTAAATTACTCATCGAAAATAATGATAAGTAATAGGCTGTATCAATATTCCTTTATTATCCAAAACATATGAATAATATGATAATTTTTCATTGTTTTCATTTTAAACGTTTTAAAATATTTTCAAGATTCCAAAATGGACGTAGGTCATATTGACACTTTTATGAGCAAGTTACATTCACCTATCTTAAACTACATAAGCAAGTTACATTCACCTATCTTAAATTACATAAAGCTTTTCAATTCGGCAGACAAAAAAATTTACTTCCATTTCACAATCCAGTATTGCAAAACCAAATTCACATTTTCAAAATTCAAAATAAGAAACAGGTAAACATACTTATTATATTTCAAAAAAAAAAAAAAAAAAAACAATTTTCTCTGCGGGTATATGATACGAAATTAAGTCTCTAATTAACACAAGATGTGCAATTTCGTCACGATGTTTAAAAAACATGTTTTTCTTTCAGCAAGACGAAACCACTAATAAGAGGAGAAGTCGAGCCTCCATCTATCAGAACATCTAATATATAGATTGCGTTTGAATCGTAATCAAACAAAAATTAGTTGTTTTTTCGAGTCGTAAAAGAGGCTCGTCTCTCGTTCGAGGTTTTTCAACCAATCGAAAGAGGCCTTTTGCGAAAACATCGCGTGGTACACCATTCACCAGAATCGTTACTGGTCACCAGATACAGCTACAGGTTTCAGTCACCCGTTCAAGTCGATAAGCTTCAGTGTGCTTTTGCTTCTTGAATCTATTCAGTATAACTGAGGCAATCGTAAGAGTCGCGTGTGCGTCTTTTCCTTTCTATTAGACTTGTGCGCGCCAAACTTAGCGTATGCCCGTCTAGCTCCTTTTCTTTTTAAACATTTTTTGCACCTTATTGAATTTATTGAATATTCAGTACCAGAAGATCTTAATATTTATAGTTTCCTGGGTGATAATATAAACAATAGGGGACTTCAAGCTCCCATTCGGAAACAATTGTTTCGTAATTATTCAGAACGGAGTTTGTGAGTGTATTATGCTTCGGAGAAACACGAGAATCGAGAGCAGCTGATTTTCCACTCTTGGTGTACTTTCACATCAGTGAGTCACTCTAATTATCGTATAATTATCATTGTTTTCCGTGCACACTTTTTTCAAACAGTATACTTTGCATTTTCAAACTTAAAATTATATTATACAAATCGTGGGCTGTTATTTACATCCGAACATAGTATTGTAATTGGCAATGTAGTTTTCAACAATAATTGCAAAGAAATCGGGAAAGATATGAAACGGAATCAAAGAAATTCATTAAAATTGTCTCGTCAAATGTATCAAACCCACATGGAATATTATCACGTAAACCTGGAGTCTGAAATTTATAATTGCTTATTCACTGTAAACAACAAGTGTTTTTTTGCAAGGTGTACTTTGTACACTGAGATTCTCACTCCCTTGATTTTTTTAATGAAGGATGCACTTTGTACGATGAATGAATAATTATCAATTTCATTTGATTGTTGAAAATAAAATATGAAATCATACCTGCACTAACTAGAATTTTGTTTGTTGGAACTGAGTTACAAATGTAAACAAATAAACAAACAAGTCAGTTGACTTGGCAACAATAAAAACAGATTTTATCTAGCATGAAGAATATGTATTTATTGTTAGTTGAAATTCTGATAAAGATGATTCACGTTTATATTTTTTTTGTATAATGAAAGCTCGAGCAAGTATTTAATTTAAAAACAAATAGATATTATGGCTTCGGTCAGTCACGACGGTTTGCATAACGTTTATTATTTATTTCATGAATTATTGTATAGAGAATATTTTTACCAAACTATTTTTACAAGACATTTTTTTATTGGCTATAAAATAAAAGTTTCTAAAGTTTCTTAATACAAATTGTCTCTCCCTGTACGTTTAAAATTGCTTTAAAAATAGTCTAACCCACAAAATTATAGATCACTGTCAGGTCCACTGTCATGAAACTATTTTGGATAAAAGCCAGGGAAAATGAATTTTCTCTACTGAATTTGAATATTTGAAAAAGACTTTCCAATTTTAAATAAATTTAATTATCAATCTTCATCTCGGGATGAAAATTCGACCCTAAACTTTTTCTTATTATTTTTTACCTCTTGAGAATTCTAAATAAGCACATCTCTTCCGATTTTATGTATTTATCGTTGATTAACAGGTAGAAGTTTGTTTTATGATATCTTAAATAATAATATACAATAGGAAAGAAACGAATCTATTCTTTTATTTAAAGTAGATTTGGTATAAAATATACGTAATGATTATGTGTGAATGTGTATATGTATAATAATGGGTCTAATTTTCACTGACTAATTCCGTACCAGTCATTACCAGCCATTATATTATTATATTTAGTAATTTTATATCGTGCTGGCAAAGCGATAATCCTAAAGCAGGAAATGGAGCCAAGAAAATTTAGTTGAGGAAAACTCCTGGCAAGCATATGTTGTTGCAAGGTTCAAAGTCGAATTTTCGCGATACATATGTGGTTGATGTATGTTTACGTTTATAATTCTGAACAAAGCAATCTTAAAGAAATATTTCCTAACAGAAAGGAACTTCTTCCCTTTCAGAGCACAAATTACATTTTTTATAGCTGCCAGCAAATATTTAATTATATTTGACCCTCTATCATTTTGCACGCTAGTTATGGATAAATAAAGTGCTCTAAAATCTTAAAAAATCTTTAAAAATGTATAGATATATTTATGATAACACAATAAACATTCTTTCATGAGATCATGAGACTCACGAATGAAAAAAAGTGAAAGAAAACCCAGCACTTTCTACATTCGTGAGACCCTCGTGACCCAAAAACAGGAAATGGTGCCATCTTTAAATGCTGCGTGGGCTTCTGCTCTTTTATTCAGTGGAAGTACACTATTGTACAACAAGAAACTCTTGTACTTCAATACCGATTTTCTGGTCTTACTTTTGCTTTTGTTGCTTTTTGTTTTGATTGCATCTTAAGTATAAAGAAAGCCTTGCCTTATGTTACATAAGTAGAAGACGCGAAATAAGAAAATAAATTCAGACCTTGTGAGGAATCGATAAATAAACGAGAATTAGCCACCATTTATTTTTGGTCTTCTTCCGGCGACCAAACGGGATTTATCGTCACACATGCATGCATCATTTGTGATAAATAAAAATTTTAGTAAAACCTTTCGTCTTTTCAGAGAAAATTGAAAGAAAGAAAATTTATACGAATATAAAATGAATATGAATATTATATGAATATAATCTTTGAATTGCATAAAGATTATATAAAGATGTAAACAATGAGGCACTTAATAAATTATTATCAGAAACTCTTTATTTGTTCATGTAACGTAATCGATTTATCCTATGACATTCACGTAATAGGGAAAGTATTACGTCTTCTACAGGTTTCCACGTAACTAATAAGATTCGTGCTCGGTTTCGACTTTCGTGCAAACCTGCCATTCTTGCAGAAGAGAATGAATAGGAAATTCACTACAGTTATTGGAAATAGTCGAATGAAAATTTACTGCAAGAGATTCTTTAAGGAAGAAATTTAAAGTTTAATTGCGTTAATTTAAATTAAAAATTGTTGGTCAACTTTTTGCTTAGGAGCAAGATATTTATGATAAATACTGTATCGACTAAGGAAACAGTTTATTGATAAAGTACATTGACCTAAGCCAAATGGCATTGTATATACACTACGCACAGAAATATACAACTCCTATTCGCAGGCAATGGACTGGCTTATTTTTAGATTTTATTTGCCATCTGTATTATATCGCCCGCTGCAATCATAATGAATTGTACATATATATGTATACAGTATACACATATCAGAATGATACGGGTAGACATAAATGCTATTGGAAACTCAAACTAGAAGCAAAATGAAAAACCTGGATAAGTATTGCTCAAACGTGATTCAATCAAAGGAAGCTTACAAAGTGATATGCTACAAATGTATGTATATGCGATGCTATAGATATACGAAATATCTATGTAAATATACAATATATGTGCAGAGGAATTACACATTATAATGATGACAAAAGGAGATAATTTTGCATAAACATATACATTCCAGCAAATTTCCTCAGTGAGCACCTTTTTGAATGATTGATTAAGAAGTACTCACATCTAATAAAAATTGTAATCAAGTAGAGGGAAAAGTGTAAAAACACTAGACGATTGAAAGAATTGTTTATCTTATTTTTACCCCCCAGTGACGCTAATCGGAAGTCAGTTATTAATCATTCAGGGGTCATTTGCAACGATAAACTCATTTTTGACGCAATTCACGTAGAACTTAGGTCTCGTGGGACATAAATTCACACATGCATCAACAAAGGCTGTGATACTAATTCTCGAGTGCCATTTGCATGGATATCGACTGTGAATCGTGAATTCTCAACTCTCGGCAAGTAGCCAAGAGCAATTTTGGCTAACCGTAGCAAAGCGGAAGTAATACGACCTCGCTTGATACATCATAGACGATATATAGTTGGTAATCTTTCAATTTCGAGAAAATCAGTGCTTGATGATATAATCTTCGAGAGAGAATTTGCTTAATTGGCTTCATCAAAGAATACTCTCCTAACACTCTTAATTATTTCCTCAAAGTTTTGCTCTTTTGATACATTTTGAAGTCGAATCTTGTAATTAGAAATTAAAATGACCGCGCATTTATTTCCTTATGCGTGAATAATTACAAAACACCTAACTGATAAAGAAATTTTAATTATCAGAAGGAAAGTAGATTACATATTATAATATGTAATCTACTGGTCATATTCCATATATGGAATATGACCTTATCTAGAAATCTAAATAATTTTTATGTATCTCCGTTTGCTTGTGAGAGTCTCTTTTGGTGAATCATGATAAAGCCTATCACTTCCTTACATTCCCAGACAACCAACGAATATCTAATTTTACAAATGCAAATTCCTATTTTTGAATGAGAATTAGTTATTTTTTATATTTGTATGTATTATTCAAAACCTTCTCAACAGTCTTAAATATTTGCATTTAATTCTTAAAGATCTGTACCTATTATTAAAACTATAATAATAGTATAAATTTATTTTTTATATCAGCATAATCTGAGATATATGTACTAAATCTCACGCTTTTGCAGACAAAAAATGTCAGTTATTATTTTTTAATGTCGTTGCAATTCTAAACGTTCAAATGAACGACGAACTTTTGCATTGATTGCAATTTAAACCAGAAAATGTTTTAAAATATGGATTCATTTGCATTGAAAATAATTTTTTATGAAGGAAACTTGTAATGTCTATTTTTATTTCTAGTTAAAACAATATTTCCGCTTAAATTATATTCCTCATAGAATTGTGAAAAAATATTTCATTCATTTGAATGATCAAAACTTCTGGTACGTATTTTTTATGAAAAATGTCACATTAATTTTTGACAATACTGAAACTCTTTGAATGTTTAAAAATCACCCAAGATTGCGCAAGTTTACCAAAGTATATGTTGTCTATAATGTTTAAAGTTGCTACTTTCGGACACTCGAGGAATTTACCAGACTCGCTTTGAGTTTGTGCCAAAGTCGAGAATGTTCTTCTAATAATGGGGAAAGGATAACAGTTTCGAGTCACTATATATAGTCAGTCTGGCGAGTTTTTTATTTTTTATTTCTTTTTTTTTTCGCTAAAAGAAACAAAATCCGAACAATTATTTTAAAAGTTAATTTTTTGTAATGAAATAATTATTGTAACTTCAGAGTTAAATTTTATTTTAACGCATTTTAACACGTTTCTAAATATTATATTAATTTTCTGATGAGCATAAATTTCGGAAAGTCCAATCCTCGAATTATGATTGAGTCATTCAATTGATGTAATAAGTGGAATTATATAATGAATTAATTATAAATTAATTATATATTCTCAAAATCAATTATTAATGCATAAGTAATTATATAAGAAGAGCAATAGACATTTTTAGAATAAAGATATTAATATAATATCAATATAAAAATTTAACGATTAATGAAGTAAGAAAATACTAAGGCAAACACGTGATCACTTTATGACTCAAATACTACTCAAGGTACAAGGTACACGTTTTTGTTAATATTTGCGCTCTACCCACGCGAGATCCAATGGTCAATATTTCTCCACACAAGGTTAATATTAATAAGGATAATTTATATACATATACTTATAAAAAATATGCCCTTCGCAGGTTGTTCAACTTTGATAAATATTCGCTAACATAAGTCAATCTTTACTTTACTCAGTAAATATTCGGAAAAGATGGTACGATTTCTAACTGAATTAATTAAGGTCTCTTTCATCACACGTTTCCTAGAAAATTCCAAGTTGTGACTACCTAAGATTTTCTTTGTAACTTGTTTATTTAGCATAGTTTCAGTGTTTAACATTGCTTTTTATTCTTTATTTAAAATAAAGCTAAATATATTTGTAATTTATTAATTTATCTCATTATACCCGAGATTATATTCATTTCTATTGATTATTGAGATTATTCCGATTATTCCAAATATTCCTTAACCTTGTTGACCTTGTTCGAACTAACCTAACCCACCTTACCTATATATGTATAGATATTGCTCCTGACAACGCTGTGAATTAAATCAATTCAATCCCTTAATTTTAAAGAATCCAGTAAAGACAAATAATCAAGATCCTAATATGTACCATAAAGAATAAAACTGAATAACAATTAATCACAGGTTAATCACGTAGAAAAATGTTTTTGTTCCAGACCATCTGTGATTTAAATCACCGCGGTGATCACGTGGCAGACCACCTTTATCGACCGTGATGAGTTCGCCACTCTGATTGGTGAAAAGCCCACGTGACTGAATCTGACGTCACATTCTGCTGTCTGCTAGTGCTGCTAGTGAACGAACCTATACAGACGCCTACAGTACCTACACTACCTACTGCGAATCGAACCTTCGAGGGGCAAAGGATTCACAAGCATCTTTTTTCTTACTTTACTTGCTCTTTGAGTCCTTCTAGATTCCAGCAACTTTTATTCACTCGCGGAATTACTTTACGTAAAGTGTCGAAAAAAGAAGGAAAAACTGCCAAGCATTTGTGTAATAACGTCACATTGACAGTTTCAAACTGTCAGTACTGTAGGTGCTGTGAAGTGCAATACAAATTTTTCTAGATTTGAGTTTCTTTCATCGGCTTCTTTAAATGACCTTGAATTCGGTTCAGTGGAGTTTCTAAAGAAATATTTCCTCGTATCGAATTGTTCCGGAAACTCGGAAACTTGATTTGAAGTCAGGATGGGATCGTGAAAATTTCATAGTGAGTTCGTCGGATATCAACGGATTTGAGTTTCCGTAGTTTATTGTACTGGGAAATTACAGGAAAAGTCGAGAGGTTAAATTTTACACGTTTTTCGGGACGTGCTCGACACGTCCCAGCACCATTTTCAATTTCGAGAAAATTTGCCCGGAAACGGTCAAGGCTTTGAGATGTACAGCATGAATTATATCGGCAAGTTTATTAGTAATTTTCGTGATTTTTATAATGAAATTAACGCCGCTACTCTTACTGGAGCGATCGATGTCGTCGTCGTTGAGCAACCTGATGGATCTTTCACTTGCTCTCCATTCCATGTTAGATTTGGAAAATTGGGGGTTCTTCGATCTCGAGAAAAAGTGGTAAGTCTACTGTTGTTTTTACCCCCTTTTTTACGAAATTAATTTGCATTCTGGACCAAAGGTTTCCCTCAAAATTAAACAATTTTATTACAACGCGTAAGTGAAAACAATATAAGTCGTGAATCAATACAAGCATTATAAAGCAAAAACTATTAAAAGCGCCACAAAACGTACAGATATAACAAAGGTTTTTCAAGAGTTTAAAACACTTTTATCTTTTATAGGTGGACATAGAAATAAATGGAGAACCTAGACAAATTCATATGAAACTTGGAGATTCCGGGGAGGCTTTCTTCGTAGAAGAAGTCAGTTCTAGCGGATCTCCATCAGATTCCGAAATCCCACCGCATTTAGCTTGTTCGCCAATTCCAGATGATAACTGCTTTCCACCCGCCAGGTTTGCTACTTTTCACCTTTCACTTAATAAACCTCAGTTTGAACTTATGAGCCAAATTTTAGATTTTATTTTTCATTTTAGTAGATTCAACCTATTGTCAGACCTTCCTCAAGAGCAACACGAAAAGATTCTCAGGGACTCTGTATTATCAATCGAACGGGAAAAATGGGAGCAGATGTCCACTTTGCCACCTGATCAACGAGAAAAGTTCTTAATTGAGCAGTTTTCTGATCTGCCTATGGAGCATCGACAAAAATGGCTGCAAATCGCCTCAATGACCTCCGAAGAGCGAGACAAAATATTCAAAGAACACTATGGAACCATTTCTACCTCTCAAAAACAACAGATGATACGTGAACAATACTCAGCGCTTAAAATGGAAGATAAGGAGAGATTATTTAAAGAAAATTTCCCCGAGCTTCCGACTGAACAAAGGCAAAAGTTCGAAAAGGCTTTGCTCACTGATTGGAAGGAACCGAAATGGGAGGATAAACAAAATCTCTTGAAAAACGACGATGAAGAAATTTTTGACATGGATGGCCTGGACGGTGATGTTCCAGAAGTTACAGCATCAACGCCAAAATCCTTTGTGGCCGTAACTTCATCTGATAAGATTCGTAAAATAAGCGTTGTAAATAATGACTTCAGGCCTATTACTGATGATCCACAAAATAGGATTCGTAAAATAAGCGTTGTGAATAATGACTTCAGGCCTATTACTGATGATGCACAAAGCAGTAGCAAAGATAAGTCAAGCGACGAATCTAATACTTCTTTGGCGAAGAAAAATTCGAAGGATGAAAGTGTTGACGAGACTAAGAGTAGTAGCAAAAGAAAGCGGAAGAGGAAAAGCGTTATGAAGAAAAAGAACTCGCAGAGGAAGGCAAGCAATGGAAGTAGCAGTCAAGCGGAAATGAGCGAAAGTGACAGTATACTCATCAATGAAGCGCAAAATGAACTGACAAAGGGACCAAGTCCTGTTGTTGAAATTGATACGTCCAACAGTCCTTTGGAACCGTCTATACTTCATTCTACGCTTAAGGATTCATCTACCATACTTCCGGAGACTGATTTTCACTTCTTTAGCGACACGGAAATTACAAAGTGAGTTTTTATTATGCTGTTGCTTCATATCAGTTTTGTTTTGCTTATATTATTTTTTGCTAGTCGTTAGAGTACTTTTTTATTTTCAGTTTTAAACAGATACATAATACACAATGGGATTGATTTATACATCGTGTTGATTGACATTGATTGATCATTCTTTTATTTGAATGGTATTAAAAGTTGAACATGTAGATGTTAATTGACATAAAATGTTACTGTTATATTCTAGATTCTCAATTTTCAATACTATTCAAAGAATAACCTCATATCAATCGACAATTTCTACTCCAAACACTTAGCGTTTTGTGGTTGTAATGCTGTTATTTTATTTTCACTCTTAAAAGGAACCGGGATTCCAGGCCATGTTCGCCCGTGCAATCTGACTCAGAGTTTGAAGTACGCAAAATAACTCAAGACAACTCAGATTTGGACGGAGACAAAAGTCATCAGCAAAGTTGGAGATGGGGTGAATTGCCAAGTCCACCTCCAGAATCAGCACATACTTCCCACAGGAATTCTTTAAATTCGAGCGTTGCATCTTCCCAGAATAACGACAGTTAGTAGCTCGTTTTATTTACTTATTACTTAGTTATAAATATGTATCACATTAAAAGCGAGGCCTGACTGTCGACACCGTTCGTTAGAATTGTCACAGCGTAGATAATTTCATTAAACGCATTGAGAGAATCGGATAGAACCCTTGTTTCTAACTTCCTGAAAAGATACTTGATTCGCTTATCACCCCTTTCTACTAACAATTTGCTAACTGCTTTTTCACTGGTAGCAGAGGCACGTCGGTCTATGCTCAGTGGTATGTTCTCCTTCATGAAGAAGACCTCTCGCGTACGACACAATCCAGAATCAGAGGGAATTTATCTCAGTGATATTAAGGCCGATGAGTTGGATCCCGAAGTCGCAGCTCTCTATTTTCCCTCATCCCATCGGGGTCCTTCCGCTGTTAAAGGTATAGATTTTGCTTCGCCCTTTGCTATTAACTGATTTTCTTGACACCGTAATGTCGTGTACGTTATTTTAAGGGATCTGAACACGCGATCATTACAGTTTTATTTGTTTCTGAAGTATTTCATTACTTAAAAGCATTAAAAGGGAAGAATTATATCACTTTTCAAATATGTATAGTATAAGTATTTTTTTACATTGTTCCCAATCTGAAATGTGTTTACTGTTTATATAAAGTAATACAAATTCTTTTCGATTATTTTATGAATTCATATATCTTGAGCTCCCTTAAAAAATCGCACGGTTTTGAATTGAATCGCGATTTCATTCAAAACTCATAAATAACAAGCGTGAACTAATATGTATTAAAAACAAAATATGTTTTTTTTTTTCTTTAAAAACGAACGACAATCAAGAACGGTATCTTTGACAGGCCCATGAATTCCATACATAAATAATTATTCATTCTACATTACCAAAACATTTATATAGTATTCAAAAATGTTAAGTGTGTTTGTGCACTTTGTGAAGATACTTATTATCAGTATTGAATTTAATTATTTAAATAATATTTATTATATCAGTATTTGATTATAAAAAGCTATTTCCAGTCCTAAATCCTCTATTTATAACTGACTGCCTATTATTATAGAAGGAAAAACATTAGATGAAGAAGATACAGAATCTGGAAACGGACCGAGTTTGCCACAAAGTCCTAACAGCGTTGAAGGAGCAATCGGGGGACCTAAATCCCTTGATAGCGATTTCGAAGAACCAAAGCATTCCCTCTTTGAAAATAATATCGACGTGAGTCTCTCCTTGTGTGGAGGTCTCGATTGCGAGCATGGACCGTCCGATGAATCTTTCCACCAAAATCAGCTTCAGTTTGAGGACTTTTGTACTGATCCGAAATTGTATGAAAACCCAAATCTGGTTGTGAAAATTAATGGCAAGTTTTACAACTGGGCGACTGCTTGTCCAATAATTATGACCCTAGCTGTTTTTCAAAGACAACTACCTCAAAGCGTCATGGAGGTTTTGTATTCTCAACATATGCCGATGTTAATTCACGACGATAAGAAACGAGAGAGTGGAATTAAACCCGAGGGACGTAGTAGTTATAGTTCCTGGTTTTCTTGGAGACGCACGGTTCAACCACCTAAAAAATTAGAGGAAATTGGTCCAGGTGATTTTTCTACTTTAAATGTTTTAGTTAATATACTATATTCCGAATTTCAAGTTAATCTTGAAATAAAACTTTTAGTTCTAAATTATATCTTTTTGTAGATGGAACTACTATACCTTCTTCAGAGCAAGCTATCGACATAAAGGAAGGGGCAATATTACAGGAAGTTAATGAAGTAGATGGGATGTAAGTATCCTATTATAATATGTTATAACATAACATATTATAATAGTAAAATATTTAAGTGGATTTTTTTACATTAAGTTTCTATTGTGACTTTTATTTTAGAAAAACAAAGACTGAGGAAATTATGGAAGTAATAGTGTCGACTCCGGAGGACAGAGTAGAACCACAAATAGATCATTCCGACCCCCCTAAAGAGATATGTATTGTAAAATCTGAAAAAGAGTGTGAGAAGGAAGGCGAAGGATACAGTGGCAGCGAGGACTCCGATAGTAATCAGCACGAAATTCAGGGTGTTAAAATACCAATAGAAAGAAGGCCTTATTACGAATCTACTGAGAAGTATAGAAAAACGCTCAGACTTACTTCTGAACAAATAGTAAGTTTTCCTCATTTTCACTAATATTTGATATTTATATTTTGCGAGATTTAAAGACCAAAGTAATTTGTCAACCTTTAAATGCTTAAAAAAATATTCTAAAATATTCCACAAGATTCTAAAATATCTTTCAAATTACTCAGATCGTCTATACTCCAATCATATGTTTAACTTCGATAAAAAAATGTGCCCTGATACAACACATAATACCCACCTTTCTATTTGAAAGAATATTCCTGGACTTTCTCTCGAAGATATATTGTGAAAAACCCAGTCAGATTTTCTGAAAATTTAGGAAAGAATGTTATTGACGTAGCTTGAAGTGTACCAAAATGGAATGCCATGAAACACCATCAATTTTACTCAAAGTCCAATTCAAATTTGATTCCTATTGGAGAAATTACATATTATTAAAATACAACCATAAAATTAAAATCCGCTAAAAAAAAAAAAAAACAAAAATTACGCGTAGTGTAAGGAATAATTCCTAAGTGGGTAGATTCCCGGTAAACAGGGCAATATTCGTATAATGGGTCAATTTTTCTAATGTAGTCAAATATATTTAAGTATTGTCACGGCCCAGAAAATATTTTACTTCAAAAATATTTTAAATATTGAAAAAGTAGAATAATTTTTTAGGGTCGTACAATACTTTGAAATTGTTAAATGTTGTTAATATTTATACGAAGCCAAAACTACTTTATTATTTCACAAATACTTAAAAATAGTTGTAAAATAATAAGATGTTTAAGATCGTAAAATATTTGTCTTTTAATACATATATAACATATTCAATGAAGCACTTTTAAGAAATAAAAAGGAAATCGACATAGTGACAACAGTGACATAGAAAAGCTATCAACAGCAACTTATTATTATTAAATAAATGGCTGTTAATAGCAGAAATTCTTTCGAGAAATTTCGAAATTTCTCTTTTTATTTCGGGACTTCTCCTTTTTTTTGAGAAATGTCCCTCTTTTTTCCGTTGTGCTCGAGTCCTGATTCTATTGATATATATTATTATATATTCCGTTCCTAGAAGTTTCACTCGAGCACTTTCCGCCTTTTTACAAATAATTATCAGTACAATTGTACCAATAATATGGGAAAGAATATCTTTCTATAAATTCGAAGATATTGAATCCCAATGCTACCTACTTAGCAATACAAACATTCATACTGAAGTAAACTACCTGCCTCCCTAGCTAGATCTAAAAATTCAAAAAAAGACAATCATACCAACACATTCAATCATATTCACTCAACGATTCTCAATTTCACCGCCCCGGTGCAATAAAAACCTAAACCTAGGTATTACGTCCCGGGACTCATCCTGCACCTGAGCTTGAAACCACGTTAGGGCATTTTTCATACACACGTCACACACAAATCCTGAAACTGTACACCGCTTATTTGTGATATTGTTAAGAATTAAAATGACTAGAATTTTATGGAATAGGAAAAAATATTTTAATACTACAAGTATTTCAAATTAAAAATATATAAAAATCAGGTGCAAAGCTACGAACAAAATACACACACATACAACACACATTCTGTAGATTTTGCGCCTGATTAAAATAAGCGTTGTACATTGGAATAAAACATCCTAAGCTAAAGATTAGTAATTATTTTTTTTCTAACGAGCTAGATGAAAACAAATGAATTGCAATTCTAAAAAAATTTTACCTCTGATTTTAAAGTTTAAATAAGAATTTGAATTTTGATGAAATTACTTTATTCAGATTTAACTGTAGACTGTAGAAAAAAGAAGCATCTTCAAATTTGAATGAAAACAATATTTAATAAAAGCAGGAATAATAATAATTTGAAACAGAATAGTAAACCTTGGGTTTTCTTCGCATTGAAGGAAACATTCAACTAAATATGAAATACATACAAATTATTAAAAACACATTCTAGTTTTCCTTCAAAACGCAGAATTTCCATTCGCGAATACTTTTCTTGGTGTTTAAAGAGTTTAAATTGAATTGCAGTATTATTTAGTTTTTAATTTTGGTTTCCTTCATAGAATATTTGATTAAATCTTATAGAAAACTAAAAAAAGGTTGGAAGATGAAAAAGTCGAATATCGCGCACCAAGAAAAGCCTAAACCTGATCTTTAAAATTTAAATGAGGATCAATAAGTCGCTAATTAATGTAATAAGCATTAATTAGCGGTCACTATGCGATTTCGATATTGTAAATTACAACTTGCCAACGTGCCGGTCTTCGGACCGTTCATCCTACGGCATTGATCGGAGGCAAGAGGGACTTTAAAAGGGACTTACTACTTAAAGCCATATGTTACTACCATATGAGCAAATTTAGGTTCACCAACTTTATCTCGCAATAGTAAATATTTTTTGATAAAGCTAGGTGACTAGTTTTAATAAAAAGTGTTTATATTGGAATTGTAAAGTTAGCGAAACCAAATTGGCTCTTACAGTAAATACCAGATGACTTTGACGAATTCCCTCGTTGAGGCGATGGCAGCTTCGTCCAGCTTCCTGTCCTTCAGATTCTGAAATAAAACATTTTTTATTGATTAAAAATTATAAATTAGTAACTAAATAGCATTTTAGTTAGTCAAATAAATCAATAATTTACCTGCTCTCTGCTCTCCCGTTGCCCAGTAATCTCTTGATAATCCAAAATATGGCACTTATTAACACACTTAACACACTTAACACACTTATAACACAATTAATATAAACACTTTATCACTTTACTTTTAAATCAGGGAACAAATTTAACACAACACTCGACTAAACATGGAATTACAGATACATTTTTATCAAGAATTTAGAGAAAAGAAAACTGTAACAATAGAATTAAACAAAATGGCGACCATGAATTCCAGGAATTATTGCAATATATGCAACACTTTATTTTAACCTATATCTTTAAAAATTGTCGAATTTTATCAAAACCCCGTATTAAACTTGATCTAACAAAATTTTCGCAGTAGATAACCACGATTGACATTAATAAAAGTTAAAAAATTCATTAGAGAAGATTGCCCTTCCCTCCGTCTAAATTTACAAACTACATTTCCCGCCCAAAGAAAATTTGACAAAATCGCCAAGGACAAATTATTGAATATTTTCACTCCGAAAACATACGTCATAAGCGACAAAATAACGTTAAAAGTCCCTGCAATCTCAAATTTGTCACGTAAAATCCGAAATTCATTCACTTTTCGAGCAAAAAATGCAAAATATATCACCAAAAGTTCTCAGAAAACGCAATAATGGCAGAGCGTGCCATTTACCCTAAAACCCGAATTTCGAAAATCACTAATAATTCACTAAAATTTTCCAAATTTTTTGTAAAATCTTGATCTTTTAGTGATTCCGGTACGAAAATTCAATGAATTTAGATGAAAACCCGACTAAAACTATCCATTTTCGGTTCGAGATCACGGAGCTCAATTCAACGGTAACGATTTCAAAGAAGAACTTCGTGAACTGATTTGATTTTAGCAGGTCTGCCAACGTACGAATTGAAAATGCATAGAACACGAATTTGCAATTTATGATTATTTAATTATTTCATCACAGATCACATAAAAGTTACAAATTTTTGAAGAAGTATGTTTAATATTGTTAAAAAAAGTAATTTACCTTAATTGTTAATAGATAAAATAAGTCAATTTTGCAAATTAGAAAAAAAACTAACCTAAATTTTTATTTTTATTCTGGCGGGAAAACTCTCGAATTTGAATTTTCACATTTGAATGATAGTTCATTAATTACAATATTTCTTGAAGAACAGATAAGAAGAATCATATAAAAAATTGTATTGATATTTACAAAATTATTTCGAAGAAAGGAATTAATTATCAAGTCTGATTTTCATAGTCTAATTTAACCAAAAGTTTAGTTTGAAATTGTTAATTTCAATTGCTTGACTTTTCATGATGGGGGGTTTAGATGTGATTGATAGGTAAAAATTGGGAATTGCTTTTAAAATATAAGAGGCCACTCTAAAGCATTTTTTAGAGTATGAAGATAATAAGAACATATTTTGTTTGCAGGCTACTCTAAATTTGAAGGAAGGTCCAAACGAAGTCGTGTTTAGTGTTACGACAGCTTATCAAGGAACAACTCGTTGCAAATGTCACATCTACAGATGGCGATGGGACGACAAGATTGTAATTTCTGATATCGACGGCACGATTACCAAATCTGATGTTCTCGGTCACATTTTGCCAATTGTTGGAAAGGACTGGGCACAATCTGGAGTTGCTCAACTCTTCACCAAAATTAAAAATAATGGCTATAAACTGCTTTACCTTTCTGCAAGAGCCATAGGTCAGGCGAGAGTCACTAGGGAATATTTGAAAAGCATCAAGCAAGGAGATTTGTCTTTGCCCGAGGGACCTCTCCTTTTGAATCCTACGAGTTTGATCTCCGCTTTTCATCGTGAAGTTATCGAGAAAAAACCGGAAGAGTTTAAAATTTCTTGCCTGAGTGATATACAAGCCCTCTTTCCGGAAGACTCTAAACCTTTCTATGCAGGATATGGAAATCGAATTAATGTAAGAATCTCTTATAAATAAAAAACATACTATCATATTTTGTATTTTAAAATATTTAAAATAATTTATAATTTTCTTTCAGGATGTTTGGGCCTATCGAGCAGTTGGTATTCCAATTATGCGCATCTTTACAATTAATCATCGTGGCGAGTTGAAACACGAACTGACTCAAACATTCCAATCATCGTGAGTAAAATATTTGTTATAACTTCTATTTTTCAACACATGAAAATGTAGACAAATTTTTATATATTTGTGCATGAGGAAACTGGTGAATACTTTTTGGGTATTTAATTTTAAAGCTCTTGTACTTTCTTATTCTGTTTTGCTGGAGAATTGCTGCCAAAAAGCAAGACTTGAAATCAAAACTTTTCACTTTGAGTTTCAAATCATTGCTTTTTATAAAAATATATTTTTTATTATGATGCTTTATGTAATTTGTCTTGTAATTATAAAGTTTCTGATAATTAACCTAGGCTGCTGTAAAATTGAAACTAAACTCTTCTAAGACTACAAACTGAACTAATGCTAGAGAAATTAACACAGGGACGCTGAAAGAAAAGTTGGAAAAGTATAGTGAAATCTTTTTTAATAGGAATTTCACAGGTGGGTTATTTGTGTGATTACAGTTATGCGTGTCAGAGCGATATCGTCAATGAATTGTTCCCGCCAATCAAATATCAGCCTTCTTCTGATGACAACTCGACTCTAGCCAGTTCACATACATCTGAGTTTTTAATACTCTAGTAAACTTTTGACCCTAGCTCGAACAAACAACGTACTCTCAGCTTTTAGGAGAAATATCTAATGTTTAAATGATTTGCTACCATAAAGTGCAATATAGAGATCAATTTTTAAAAGAGTATTTTTAAAGAAAGGTATTTTACAAGAATGGTATTTGAGAAAATACTCAACTTGCACAATTTGTGCAGTCTGTTACATTTCACTCGACTTTATCGTGTGTACAAAGTAAAGTACCTGTGTGCTAGCAGAGTGCTAGATTTCACATATATATAGTTTTATCAGAATATAAAACTAGATTTAAAATTTTAAAGAGCCAGGTTTGTTTTTAATTTTGGATTAAAAATTAGTTTGCTAATCGTTGAGATTTTTTTTGACCTTGTTCGATGCTCATGTGCCGATGAGGTCTTTGGTAAAGCAACTCCTTCTGACTATCTTCTTATAATTTATAGGGTAAGCACTCGTTAGTAAGCATTTGATTTTTCATCACCGTTGCTTTTGCAGAATTCAATTGCTCGATTGTCTATTTTCATGTACAGAATTCTTCTAACTCATTACGTTGCTTTTTAGACTACTCTCTAAAGTTTTTCTCCTTGCTTTTCAGTTCTGAATGTCGATGGAATTAAGTGGTTTTATGTGTTTTATCACTTTATCCAATAATTTTGGGGATGATAATTCCTACTTTTCTTTAGACTTATCATGTTTGTGTTGAGCTTCGATTTGTATTTTGCCCCCATGATTTTGTTATTCATGTGTATTGTCTGTGATGTCAATGAGGATAATTCGATACAACTAAAAAAGTTATTGGAATACTATCAGAGCAAGTGTTTCCTTTTTTTGTAAGGAAAATAATTTTTAAGGCACTTCCCCAACATATGTTGTTTTAATCGTCTTAATCTGGCTGTCTGTGATTTTTTAAATACTGTTTAGCATTACAATTGATTCAAATTAATGTTTATTGAAAAACATAATAAACATTACTCGAGTTGTCGACCTGTTTATGTAATAATTATGAAAGAATCTCCTTTATTCTGCAGATATTTTTTCTCAATAATCAATGAACTTATTTCTTATTATTTTAGAAATGATTGAGCAGCCTACACAGCATCCATAATTAAAACTTCACTCATAACAATCACTTTGATTTTCAATTTCGAATTAAAATAAATCTAATTATACCTTTTTTCTTTCGTTTCAGATATTCAAACATGAGTTATATCGTCGATCATTTGTTTCCTGCTTTACGAGAAGACGCAGCAGATGAATTTAGTCATTTTGCCTACTGGAGGGAACCAATTCCTGAAATGGCAACTCTTGAATCTTACTTTGGTGATTCTCAGACCGCTACATAAATTTGTTCACTTTAAAGCGAAAATACATAAACTCAGTGCTGTGCACTTAATGTAATTATCTTCAGTTTGGTGCTTTAGAAACATTATTTCTACGAATTTTGTATATTTTCAATTACGATGGATTATTTTTGCTGTTTATAAAATCGATTCGCCAGCACTACGAAACTTCTCATCTTTGGTGTTTAAATTCAAACACATTCCAAGGCAGGTGATATTTATCAGAATTAAATTATACTATAAGTTACCGACACTGGCTGTCTTAGAGTTTAAGTTCGTACAGAAATTTCGTGCCTATTGTAGTTTAAAATGTGCCTAGTAAAATTATTGCAATTCCATCGAAGAAATTCTGGCGAAAGGATTTACAAATATTTTTGTTTATAAATTTAATTACGCGGTTAGATAAGAAAAAATTGGTTATTGTTGAGCACACAGCATAAAGTTAAATTTAATCTAAGCAATACACTTGTCGATTATACTAGGGTATATTGTGGAGTTTCAAAACCCTAGGGAAAGACTCTGGTATCAAATTAACTGAATTATTGTGAAGTGAAAGCAAAATCTAGTCCTTGTCAGTAATTCTATTCATGAGATCATCATACGTATTTCTACAGTTCTTTAAATTTGTTAATGTTCAATTATAAAGCGTAAAGATAGTAGAATTTAATGTAACTTTAAAACGCTTAATTCTAAAAGCATTATAATTTGAGAACGCTTTGTAGTTGTAATTAAGAAATGTCCTCCTTTTAAAAGTGCTTTGATATATTGCTGGGATTTTACAACAGGTATATTATTTTAAATCCTTGTTAAATTGCTATTTATTTTTCTGTGAAATGTCAATTTAGTTCGTATAATATTTCAGCTCACGTGAACTTATGTGTATAATATAAAGGAGTGAATTGTACTTGAATTGAAGGTAGGACTTGTGATACCCCGATCAAATATTTTTACAATGTACTGTATTAATTAATTTCCCATTTGTACGGTAGCATTCCGAAATATCTACTTTTTATGAGAATCTCTGGGAAGGAACTTATTTTTTTAATATTAAATTCCTGAAAGAGTTTGTTTTTATTAATCCTATTTATGAAAGTCTCTCTTTCTTAGTTCAATTGTACATTTTGTTTAGAAATTTTAATGTTTGCCGAGTAGAAAATTTCCTCCATCGAGAAACTATTATGCGGAATATTATATTTATAGAATATTTTGAGCAATACAAAAGTACTCCTTGTTTTTTCGTATTAAGTTTTTGAAACGATGGTGAAGGGAGGATACAACTGCATTTTACCAAAGAAGCGTTAAATGTATTATTATGTGTTGTAAGCACGATGCATTTATAGATTGCGCCGTGTATTTAGGAAGATGATATTTGATTTGTGGTCCTTTTCGATAGTACGAATTAAGCGAATTGACGATTTACTGCACATGGAAATGATAATTTTTTGTGACTTTATATACAATTATTTACTGGACAATTATTTGCTGTCATTCTGTAATACTCCTGAGGAAGTGTAGAGACACTGTATAAATTGTTTTCTATAATTTATGAAACCCCTGGAATTTGTAGGATTTGATTTTATATTTTATGTTAGTTACGTACATTGTGGTAAAAATAAATTTCAATTAAGTTCCTGTGAATTCCTAAGTTTATTTTGACCTAGGTTGCCAAAAAAATTTTTTTAAAGACTTTTTATGATTTCCTTATATATTCAAATCTCTTTCTTTTATATTTTTCAGTTTATTCTCATAAATCTTAATTCATTTCTAGATTTCAAAATTTTTTTATGTCTAGAATCTTCATTTAAATTTAATCAGAGTTCACATAATGAAATATAATTTTTAATAATTTGAATATATTTACAAAATAACTTTATCTTTATTACTTTTCTAAAGAAAGTTTAAAAATGATTTTTCTGGATAAAAATGGGATTTCTCATTTCAATCTTGGTTAGTCAATATCGAGGTTTTGCTAGGCAATTGCGTTTTGACCTGAAATAAAGTGAATACAAAAAGTAGTATATTGAAGAGAAATTATAGTTAAAGAAGTTGTTGGTAAAAATTATAAAACATTAAGTTTGGCATAAGCGAAGAAAAAATTCAGAAATTAATTAAATTGATAAAGTACTTGGTAACTACAGCCGTTTGGACATCCACTTATATGGTCGTCGTTTAAAATTTCCAGGGAATCTATAGAAGTCGCACTTCTCTGGCGTGCTATGAGTTTCGACATGAAGGATATTTTATTGTTCAGTCTATAGTTCCCAAAAAGAAAATAATACGAACCCTGGAAATAACCAATTTTTAGGCAAAAGCGAAGAAATAATAGTCATCAATATAATATTTTCTAAAATACCATATACCAAAGTGCTTACAGAAATCATTGAAATACCCAAGATTGTTAAATAAATCCATTGCAGATCCATGATTTTAAATTTTGATAATATTTTACTTAGTATAGTTTATTATATTTAATTTGGAAGAAAACTGTAAATTTAGAAATACTGTATCATGCTACATCGGATGCATCGAATTAATAAAAGCTTATGAAACGTCATCAAATGTTATAAATTGAAGTATGTAGTCATGATCTCTAGTAGTCATTTATTAAGAGATATTTACTTGTTTTAGTTTTTAAATATATTTTAGTGGTTAGGAACTCATCTTCTCATTAATTTAAATTAACGACTTAAAGACTCCTTAATAAATTTGTGAAATAAATAAAACACGAGGTTTATTTACAAACTATTTATTAAAAATATTTTACATCCTATTGCGATTCACGTTTTCTCTTCTTCTTCTACTTCCATTTCATTTTCATTGTCTTGAACTTCTGCGTCGTCGGATATTAATTTCTTGTATCCGTGTTTCTTTGAATAAACTCCAATTGGTGTGAATTTGAAAGAAGCTAAAGCTCTTCCTAGAAGTTTCTAAAAAAATGCAATAAACTTAGGATTTTTGGACTAAAAAATTATATTTAGGAAAAAAATTAATTTGTCTTACAAGTATTCTGGCCTGTTCTGGAGTCAATGTTTGGCCTTTTTTGCACACTTCGAATTCTCTGATAAGAGTGACAACGCCTTTCTGCAAGGATGTTGGCATTCCTAATTGTCTCAAGTGCGGTTCCATACTATGTGCAAAATCTTCCAATGGACCCTCTGGCAATATGATGGTTTCTTGAGTGACGAAACCAGAACGAGCGAATTCTTTTTCTTCATACTGTTCCATCCAATTTATTACCTATTTGCAAATTTAAATTCATGTTATTTGAAATTATACTTAATTTAAATACCAAAAATTAGTATCATACAGTATTTCACAAAAAAATATAGTCTTTTATATTACACAATTGTTAATGACATACCTCCTTCTTAGATTTATTGGTGAAAAGTAAACCGCACTGTCCTTTTATCGCACTTGCCAATTTATGAGCACCTTCAGAGATTTCTAACTCTGCTGATTTGCCAAAAGCTAAAGCCATGATTTTGTTTTTTCCGAAGAAAAATCTGCTGTCCATCCATAATTCTTTCTTCAAAGAACTTAATAAATTGACGCGCATATTTTGTACAGAAAACACAAATATATTTTTATAATTTTCAAAACAATCTCTGATATCGTTAATGAGATGTTGTTTTAACTCCAGGCCCTTTTTCTTCGATTTAGTCAATGAAACTGTAACAAAAATCATCATTTTAATAAAACAGAAAAAATTACTTTTTAAAATAAGTAAATAAAACAAAATCCTTAACAAAATGTAAAAAGTATAACTCGTGTTCAATTTCGAAAACATTCAAAAGCAGTTTCCGAATTCAACTCATTCAAATTTTTTTCAACATTGTTCTCTATTTGTCTAATGATTTTTATAATGCCTTTAAATTAATTAATCATGTATTTTATAAGAATAAAGAGAATAAATAAAGCATTTGACAGATTATGTAGAGCTTTAAAGGTTATGTTTGCCTTATTTTATTATAATCTTAAAATGATACAGTCAAAACTCATTGAGTAAAACTTTTGAATAATAATAAATTTACTTACTTTTTTTATCGCGCTTTGATTTCGGCATTTTCTATGATTATTATCTAAAATTATCCTATTATTATAAATGTTATAAACCACGCTGATCTGATCTCCGATTCCAAAAAAATATGCTTCCGCTATCCGCTTCGCGCATGCGTTGCACTCGGTATCTGATTGGTTGCTATTCGCGCGTAATTTGAAATGCATAATATTTTTTAGCATTTCAAATTGCGCGCGAATAGCAACCAATCAAGTATCGAGTGCGACGCATGCGCAGTAGAGTACGGGGCTCGAGTTGGGGCCACTGAAAGATGGTGTTGAAGTTTGTGGTTGCGTTCAGAATCCAGAAATCCGTGCTCAGTTTTTCCCTGTTCATCTTAAAATTATTTTTATTTACAGTGAATTTTACCATTAACAAAGGTTACAAAAAAGTAATAAATTTCTGACTATGAAAAGAAACCCTACGCGATAGCAAAGAATAAAAATATCGGAAATTCAAGAGTGACCGTTGGCGGCAATTTCAAACAGCCAGAGTCGGTTTCCGGATAATGGCGGTTTCCGGCGTAAAGCAGTGCACTCCGTGAGATCGCAGTAGACGGCAGTCGTTGAAATTCGTGATTTTCCAGGCCGTTAACTGCACTCAAAAGGTGAGTTTTTACCACAAAATTCAATTAGACATTATCTAGAGTATCATAATATCCTATATATCTCTGTATTCCGTATCCTGTCGATGGTAAACTCTTAGAAAACGCCGTAGCTCATTGGGAGGCGATCCGCGCCGATTGGCTCTTTGGGATGCTTTGGCAGGTCGAATACCTTGAAATGGTTAATTAAAGTAAGAGATTTGGAAATTCCTGATCCCACATTGTCCTGTCACCAATCTTTATATGTTTTTGCTCGCTAAAATCTTGCGGTAGCAGTGTTTGTTCGCTTATATCAAAGCGGGTTCGCCTGAAGGTAGTCGCTTTCCACGGTAGTGACGCACGCTTTGGGGGAGAGAGGAGTGTCTGTCGCCATGATTTTTTCGCCGGCGAAAAATGCGCCTTATTCGCACGTGAAAATCTACTTGCAAGCACGTAAATGCCAGTTGACAGTTTTTTATTGAATCCTGAAACTAAAAAAAATTTTTCACTGGCAAAATGGGCGACAAGTCTTGATAAGCATTATGTCCATATATGGACACCAGAAATGAGAGATCGTAGGCAGGCACACTTATTTTTCCGTCTTCTCCAGGGTGATTTCATGTTTGGTAATGGCGTAGTAGTTACCCATTTTATTTTATTGATTTTCTTTTTTCTTTTATTACCATTTTATGCACCTTTTCAATCGTTTTCTTTATTTGGTTTTATTTCTGAGTAACTCAGTTCTTTTCTTTGATTGAATGAAGAACTGCAAAATGTACCTAGACGCCAGGTCGATATTGAGTACATAATTAAAATGGGGATGTAATTTCTACAAAATGTTAAGAATTTAATGATTGAAGATTAAGAAGCAAGTTTAAAATATATTTCAATTATTTCCAGGTGTAGGAGTCAAATTTGGAATCATTTAAAAAAGTTAAATTCTTTGATAAAGTGGTTTTAGATTTAAAAACATGCATCAATCGCAAGAATTGATGTTGTCACTTCTGATTCTAAGAAAAAGTAATAACTGGCGTTTTTTGAGTTTCTTATATCTAAAAGATTGATTCATTCATTGTGAGTAGGTGGGTGGGGTGAGTGTGTGTGTGTGTGTGTATGTGACGAGGCGGATCTTTCTTGATTGAGTTGCAGGGTGTTTATTATTGGTGAGGATGATGTGCATGTGATTTTGGATGAAAGGTTACTCGTGTGAGTTTTTTTCGCTTGACTTCCTTCGGTTTATTCTCATGATTTTTAAAAAGAAAGTCTAGAGACTAGGGCGTGATAAAAGTATGAAGAGGTCATTGACTGCGTGGGTTTATGGAAAGTAAAGTACGTAAATTTCCTTGTAACCCATTTTCCGATCCCTCCCTCATCACAACCCGAGTAAAGAAGAATCAATTGAAAATAATTGAAGAAGTTTTACTCTTTCACTAAAACTTCTATTTTCTGTTTCAAAGTGATGCTAATTGAGAATGGATATCATTTTAAAAATTGTTGTTGGATAGTTTTAGCGACAAACCTACGCCAATATGAATAAAAGAAATATTCGATTTCCTTTATCTGCTAGGTTTTGGCAAAATTCCACTCAACAGACTTTTATGAGAAAGAACCTTGGTATCTGACCTCTTTTGATAAAAGTCAATATTTGCCATTTTGTGGAAAAATTGCTAACTTATCTTTCCAAGAGTAAAATTTATTCTTTTTCGTTCTATTAAACTTTCAACGAACAAGAAAAATGTATTTCCGATTAGAGACTTAAATAATTTTGTATTGTTACAACACATGTGCAATTTTTTTAAAAGAAAAACGTTTATACTTTTCCATCATGAAAACCATGTAGAATAGTTGCGTCCTTGTGCAAGAAGGTTCTGGCGAAGGAGGCGTTTAAGACATACCTTAAGGCGTCGATTCCACATGCGCAATCAATGTAATCAGTTGCGAGGACAGACTCTTAATAAGCGGTTTCATTCGTATTAGATAATGTAATTATAAAAAAAATCTTCATCTTTTTATGAATGCTCTTTGTTTAAACATTTATTTACATAGTTAAGAATTTCGAATAATGTTGTATTAAAACGGTTTCTTAGGAAATCCAAAGAACCGGAATTATTCTTTGGGAATGTAGTAGCTTTTGATTTGCAAAATATTTTTTGATTTTTTGGGAATATTTTTCATCTGTTTATCCATTTCTTCAATTGTAGCGTAGAACAAGCGTACCAAATGTCTGGAAACCCTGAACTTACTTGATCTGGAAGTCAAGACGAGCAGGTTTGCGTTTTTTCCAAGGCCGTACCGTTCATTGGTTCATACGTTCGCGTAGTCGGCGAAGGTTCTTATCCTGACGACCCTGCATTCTTCTATCCCACGCTAATTAAGCGTTCACCATTCATTTTTCACGCCCAACAATCACTAAACTGACCGCTCATAACCTCAGGATTATTCCCCTTCAGAAGCAAATACTTAATATGTTACGCAATTAATATTTTACTTCTTAAGAATTTTATTTAAAACTTCTTATCCGCACTATAAAATATAAAGCTTTCCAAAAAATAATACTTCCAATAGATGTTATATTTGGACAATATGTAGTCATTTTCAGCATCAGTTAATTTGAATTCCTTATCTAAAAAAGATACAAATATTTCCTTCTTTTTCCCAACTTTTCTTTACGCAATTTGTTTATTTTATAGATGAAAATCTAAACAAGATTTACGGCGATTAAATGGAAATGAGGCCGTCGATCGTTCTTCATATGGCTTAACTCTGGCTGGTCTATGTTGGTGATAAAATCAGACTAATTGAGCGTCCCTCGAGAAATTACATTGATTATTGAACAAGAAGTGTCTCTTTAATTTGATGCTGACTTATTGGAGAGTTTCAAGTGGGGAAATATTTTGATCTGTCTTCAATGACGGTTCTAATTAGAACTGATTCAAATAATTAATATTGACAGAGATGATTAACAGAGTTTCCACGAGAAAATTACGTTTCTCTTTCAAATTACTTCATCTGAATATTATTTTTTATTTATTTATTTTTTGTATTCTTTATTGCCTTTCGAGCAAGGAATTTATATTAGTAGAGCTATAGAGTATAGATGGTACCACTATTTCCTTACTTTACTCAATTTTCATGCAGAATGTATTGATCTATCTGCAAATAACAGAATTTTATCATATTTTATATCTAGATTCTTGACACTCAATGTTGAATTTTCAATATCATTTCATTTTTCAAAAATCATAATTCGGATAAAGTTGTACTTTTATCCAAGTACATATTGAATATATTTTATTTTATTGTTTTCACTTCATTGAATGATTTGAACTGAATTTCATTTACATTATTACTGAATTTACATTAACTCTTGTTCTCGACATTTCTTGAGTGACAATTTAATGGAATGGAGTTGACAGTATACATATTTCCTGGTTAAAGATTCGCTTGTGTGAATTGACTGATGTAGAATTGGTCGATCGATTAATTTACCAAGTTGATCAGTATTTTCCTAGTTAAACATTTTAAAAATAATTTTCAATCCAATTAATTACTTTCAAATTTTATAAAATGAATTTTTAATCTAAAATGGAAAACCGAAGTTATTTGAAGAAGAAACTGAATGATTATTGATTATATTATTCCTGACAAGTCGAACTTTTAGATTTAACTTTCGGAAGTAGGAATGGGGCCGAGAGTTGAACTAGGTTACATTTTATTAGTAGACCGTAATAAGATCTTAATTAATTGATCAATTAGTTTAGGAACAATTTCGTCGTAATAATGACCAAAGCTTATTTCACGGGTTGTCTTGCAAATTCATAATCAGAAAATTACATATCGCTGTTCCAGTATCATATCGATAATTCAACTCAATTTAATTTCAAGACAATACATGATTGTGGATTCAGGATTGAGTTATCAGAGATCATTGATGGACAGTATAGAACAATAAAATTAAGATCTCTCGTTACTAGTAATATCTGAGTCGCTAAATTCCAAATTTTAGTGAGAGTAATAGGTGATTAATGATTAGAGTTTCATTCAACGCCAATCTTATTTCATTTTCATTGAGAGAAAGCGATTTCCTTCTATTTCTGAGAACCGACCTCGTCCGACTTGGATAAGGTAACCGTGTTACATTTCCACTTCCATCATTAATCTCCAGCTTGAATTTTCTTCATATAAATGCTAGTTTTCGAAATTTGTCATCAACGCTTCCAGAACTCCCTGTCATATTATTATGTAATTATTATTATTATGTAAATTGTAAAGATCGTTTATATCGTTCAGGCTTTGCTTTGTTTTACTCTTCAGTCTTGAAAGATTGAATTTAGGAAACTTTTAATTATAAAAGCGAAATTATTTTAATTTTTGAGTAAACAGAAAGACTTATTTTCTGAATTCTTAACACGTGGTTGCTATTTCTGTTAACTGTTTCCACGTACATACCTTTCAATTGACGGGTGACTCATTGTCAGATACGCTAAAAGTATCACAGTATCTATCTTACATTCGCGAGTGCGTTCTCTCCCAAGTATAAATGCTGTGCATTAAATTGCAGTTTTTCTTATCGGTGATATAATCGTTGAAAAACATATTTGATCGATAGTACGGACAACGTTTATTTTATTCCTTTAACATTTATTGCGCGTTTCATGTGCAGTCAGAATTATATAAAATTGGAAGCAATATTAAAGAACTTAGTTTGTCCTTCTTAATGTGTCGAATTACCCTACCGGTCATAATTGTGGATTCACCTGTTTTTCGACGATCGTTCAAGCTCTTAAATTTTATTTCATCAATTTAATCAATAACTTCTTGGACTCATCTTAAAGCTAAATTTCTATAAAATCTGGCAAACTTAGAATAGTTTTATTTTACAATTATTACTCTGCATTATGTGAAGACTTAAATTTGGCGCGAAAAAGTTGTATATATTTGAATATATTTTATATTGAACTTTTCATGTATTTTAAATTCAAATTTAAGCCCTTGTACAATGCAGAGAAATAATTGTACAATTATTTCTATAAATCACAGATTTTATAGAGTACGTTCACTTAAATTAGATCACTTTCAAAATATGAATTGAATTTTAAAAATCGTAAACGGTAAAAATGATGCGCTGGGAACATTCGTTCCCAATTGACCACGTGGATCTAGATTTTGATCCAATCACCTTGGAATCACAGATTCAAGACACATTTACTGAATGGATTTTGATTTTATTTCTCGGCCCTTTCTTTCCTAATGATAAATTTCACGAATATCTGTCTCAGCTTCTATTTCGCAGGCAATGGGAGTTTTTTGTCGTCACACTTGAGGAAACACGTGCCTCTGGCAGCTAACATGTGTGATCAAATACAGAGAAATATTGCTTGCGAAGGTGGCGAGTGTATGTGAGCTGTGAGCTTGACATCAGTTGCTATTCCAAGCCGAGTGACGCATTATTCCGTACTTCGTACGTATGTACGATCACATGCAAACCTTTGCACCGTCGTGTAACCTACATGAAGTCGTTCGCCTGCTTTTTCTAACGGGTGTCTTCTAGACAAAGAAGGACTATTTTCGTTCCTTGCTCTCTAAATTAAAAGGGCATCCTCAAGCCGTGTAGTTCTCTTTTTCGAGTTCGGCATACTTCAAATAAAAGTAGTTTAATTTGTTTTCATTTATTCTCTTTTACACAAAAGACAGGGATTTTAAACTGATGTGCATGATTTTCGATCTACAACATTGTAGATTTATCCTTAAATCTGATGTGATTTTAATATTAAAAGCAATCTCGTGTTTTCAGAGTTAGACCTCAAGAGGCAGTACATATATCGAGAGTTGACTACAAGCAAACGTCTCAGTTTATGGTCCAAATAAACTGATTGGAATAGCAAGCTTTATTGCTTCAATTGTAGGGAGTCGTCAAAGGATTTGTGATCCTTTGCTTTCTCGGAATATCCTGTGGAATAAGAGATGGACAGTTTTTACCAGAAAAGTGTCCTTTTGCTTGAACGATTTGAGTGACCTTTTGAATATCATGGACCAAGAGGCTTCTAAAGCCAATTTCTTCTCTTGTAAATCTTGTAATTCTCATTTCTCTACTTTTATCTGTCCCTTTGGAGTTTTCTCAACCTTGGGTTCTGACAAAGTACCTGATCAATAATTTTCAAACTACGAATCTGAAAAGTCATCTTCGAACCTGCTCGCCTGCTCGTAAGGGCGTGGAATTATAAATCTGGATCTTCTAAAAACTTAAATAAATAGGAAATAAAAGTAATCTTAATAGAAAGAGAAAACTTATATTTCTTCGCAATATTGCTTGTCAGCAATATTTTCCTCGTCTAGCTTGTAAACTCCTGAAGAAACTTTTAAAGTTAAAGTGGCATGAAGTTTGTCAAGATAGACTTTTCAATGCCATTTTCTTAATAATTATATCAAATTTAAAGTATTTCACTTTGTCTCCTTAACAAATTTCTTTCTTTTTTATTTACCTACCTTCTTTTATTTGATTTACCTTTATTTGTTGAAAGATAATATTTTTATATAAAGAAAGTGATGCTTCCTCTCTATTTAAAAGGCTTTTATAGTTTCTATCTTGAGTTACATGAACAACTGAACGTATTCCACATTCGCGATCGTTATGACACTTATGATAACCAGTGCAGTTCACAATTTCTGTTACGAGAAACTCAGTGTCGCGATAACCTCATAATGGTCGTAACTGATGTTGGTCGAGGATTCGTTCCGTAATTTACTACCCAGATGTCTGGCGCCTCCATTTACTCTTTTTATTATTGTATGTATAACGAAGGTGGCTCAGAACTGATTTGGGATATAAAACAGAATAGAAAAATTGGGTACCCAACTATTAATAATTGTTATATGGACATCGGGCAATTCTTTGAAGCTGGAAAATTAATTGATATTCTTGTTATTTATTGGTATTCGAGGAATTGATATAAGAATAATCAATCACAAGATACATTTCATTGAAGCTTTTCATCAAAACACAATTCTGACCGTGAGAATAGTCAGTACCACAAAATTTTATATAATGAGAAGCAGGAAGTTTGGAGAATAATACGTTGCTGTCACATTGTATGATGTGATGATTTATGACCCTTCTTTGCATTTAGTTCTTGACCCTTTCCGGCAGCATAAACTTGAATATTAAGGAGTTACTAATTCGATGGTTGAAAATCAATGAAAATTATTAGTGAGCTCTCTAGGAGTGTGAATGGTTGTAGTAAACGTAGTATTACAGTTGGTCTCTTGGATTAGGTAACCGACACGAGAATAGTATGTTTATCGGTGCAGTAGTAACAGCCTGACCTTGACGTTACGTAGCACACAGCAATCTTGGAGACAAGCTTGAGTACTCATTGCACGGGTCGTCGCTCGCAAAGATTCTGCAAATTCACTGAATTTTAATTGATCCATAAAGGTTTAATCCACTTACTTATAAAAGCCAGTTGGTAAATAGTTTTGTTTAAAATTGCGGAAATGATCTTAAGTTATTTGCTCGAGATAATATCCATGTATCGATATTATTTGTTCAGCATTTTCCTTAAATTGCTTCTATAGAAGTAATCAGATTTACCTTTGTTATTGGATTTGCAATAACGAACGCTAAGTGAAATCTGAAAAGCAAACTGATAATCAAAATACTAATGCCAAGCAAATTTAAAGAGTAAATTTTGTTTAAGATAATAATGATAATAAGCTTGATTCTATAGCGAAAATATCGAAGCAGATCAATATTGATACTTTGAGTGATGTAGTCAACAACTATTTTTTTTTTTGACCTCGTTATTTATATTCGACTCTAATTAAAATTTTCTTGAGATCGTTAATTATATCATTGATATAATAGATGTACCTGTCATTAGGGTCATTGCTCGATTAATGTTGTGACCATTGTTCGTAAATTTCCAAGAAATAAAAGGGCTTTGTATAGTTTTTGTTCCCCCGAGAAAACTGAGCTTTCTAGTTGCGATACCTGAATTCCATTATGTTAATGGTTTGTTCTGAGCATCAGGGTGCGTATACTAATTGATGCTTTCAAGAGACACAATGAAAGTCATTTTTCCTATCAGAGTTTTGATTCACGTGCAACCCTGTTCTTGACTCTTGCTAAAAAGAGGTGAACCTTTTCGCTCGCATAAACTCAGAAATAATACCACCTGTAACGTGTCAAACACAAAGCGATGCAAATGCTTTTTTCAGAGCAATTTCCATTCTTTGTAAAAAATATTCCTTTATATGTTGTGAAAGTGTTTCTTCAGCTGTAAAATAACGTTTATTTACTTCAAAATACTATTCCTATTATAATATGTCTAGATTAAAAATTTCCTTTCATGATTCTCTCAATTTGCATTAACAAGACGTTTGCTTAAGGCTGGTGAGAGTTAAAATATTTAATCTTGTGATGAAAAGGGTTGAAGACATGCACACAGTTGAATTTTAACTTTAGTATAATAAAGGCAATGTCCCCGCTTTGAGCGGTTCTGGGCACTTATCCTAAAGGCTCGAGACATACTAGTGACTCGTTCACAAGTTCCTGTACGAGAGGATTTTCCTCTCCTTGTTTGTCTACGGTGAAGACTAAAGCACCGCACATAGTGTCTGGACCCATTTTCCAGGGGAACTATGGATAGTGCTGCATCTGCAGACAAAGTCGATAGTTAAGTACTATAACATACTCGTCCGACCAAGTCCAGACAGCGTTGTATAAACATGTGTGTATAAAGTATCACATGTGTCACATCTATTTACATAAACATGTTATTGATTTGCACAACTTTATGTTCTTATTATGATATCAAAGTGCTCCTACTGGTTCAGATATTGCTTGAAGGTACTGTAATTTTGCTTGCTGAACTTTTCAAAATACCTTCTTGGTCGTAGGTTCTCATAAGTTTTAATGAAACATGAATCTTTGATTCTTTAGTTAGTTTTATTTTTCCATCAACGAAACGTAATAAATGGAGTGTCGATAGAGTTCTCAAATTGAATATCGGAAAAATCCCGAGGCCATGTAGAGTGAATATTAGGAAGTTATTATATAATATAACGACAAAACCTATCAGGTGTCCTACAGAAGATTCAATTCCATTGGAATAACGATTGGTATATGAGCCCTGTTTAACTATTCGTTATCCGCTAGAATGGAAGTGCACTGTTGGATTTAAAATGTCTAGGATTACGTAAATAAGCACTCTGTATGTCTTTTTATATCCATCATTGGAAATTTCCAAAAAGAAGGCAAATGAAGGAGTTAGATTGTTTTACTTAATTTAAGATGTTCTATCTCATTATGAATATTCTCGTGCAAATGTTTAATTTCAAATCAAAGAAACTTTTAGGCTCGTTTTGCTTTATAATCTTCGTAGTTTTGTATTTAGACTATATATTTCGCTCTGATTTTCCTTATCGCGACAAACTGTCGCCATAACGAAAGCATTGTTTTCAAAGTGAACTTCTCTGAAACATAAATTTAATTGTTTTAAAATTTTTTGTTGCAGGTGAGCTAGCGTCACAAAAGGATCGCTGATTACACGTGAAAATTTGTCCTTCAAAACACGTTTATTGATTATCCGCTTGGCGAGTGTGCTTCGATTTCAATAGGGTCTTTGATATACAGGTATAAATTGTTATATTACATATATTGGTATATATGAATACTACAAATGAATTTTGCGTAACTTTTGTTGACTGAACAATATCCGGAATTGTCTTTCTTGTTAAAGATTCAAGAAAAGAATTGAATTAATAATTAATCCAAAATTTTCTAAACTAATTCAAAATAAGGACAAAATGAATTTGTAAGAAGATTAGAATATCAGTTTAATTTCTGAAAACCCTTAGTAGCAACCGCTGTCGGCGAACATGACGTCTTCTTGATTGGAAGCAACGAGGAATGAAGGGTAGAAGCTGAAGGTCCATGGATATGATCATCAATTGTTTTTCCTCTGATCTTAAATTTATTTCTCATTGCCCTGCCACAGAAGTGAATACTACAATTCGATTAAGTTGTTTGGACATGTTCACAATGAACTGCGTAAAATGGTAGACAGGGGCGGGTCGGTTGCAGGGGTTGCGCGCGCCTCCGCAGATCAATATTTCATTTCAACCTTGCCAACCCCCGTTTGTTCTGTGCTCTTCTCTTTCTTGCAATTGGATCCCTCTAATTGCATCTCACTCTTTCATTCCCCATATTCCTCACATACCTTATTAGCCCTTCTCCCATCTGATCAAACAAACTCTTTATGGCCTCGTAGATTTTTCCTCATCCGGTCGAAGCACTTTATCTTTGAAATAGATCAAGGTTCGTAGGAAACAGCTCGGGAAACAGGAAATCTGATTTTTCTTCTAAAGCGCGTAGAGTCTAAGAGATATCTACATTGCGACTTAGATTGAGCGAATGTATTTCTTTGAGATTCAAGATTGCTTTGTACTTGAATCTTAGGTTCAGGTCTCGGAAAATGATGTCGTTTCTTTAACTGATAAACGGATTAGAAATTTGCATCTGTAGGAATTTTATGTTGATTATTAAAGAGGGAGACTTATTTTAGAATCTATGCAATTCTCTTGACATTTCCTCAAATATTCTCTGAAGGTCAATTCAAATTGATTAAACAATTTAAACAGGTTATTTTATTATATTTATAATGAGTCAGCCCCACTATGTCATCCCTTCTCATTTTGCCCCCTTTCAATAGAAATTATTCCCGTTTGCCCTTGGCCTCCCTTGCTTGATGCTAAAGTTGTGATGCTATTTTTACAAATGCTTTTTCCCGTACTTGAAACCGTCATCTCCTGCCATGATACTAAGCTGTTCAAGAGTTTGCGAAGAGTACTTCCCACCTAAGTGTACTCTTCCTTCGGAAGCGCATCTACATTGAATTTAACCTTCTCAAGTACATGGGAATAACGTTTCATAAACAAATATAAATACATTGAACACCTTTACGAGAGACATTTCATGCGTATGAACTTCAAATATTATACGCAGTTAGATACAGTAACATTTGCTTTACCACTTTTGTTTCAGGGCACATAAAATTTATATGCGCTGCGGTTGAGTTTCGTATGTCGAGTTGCAATTCAACGCACGATTAATACGAGTACAAGGCACGAAGCGTAAATCTTTAACTTATTCTAAGTCTCATATTTAATGATAAACAGGCGTGAATATGGAGAATTGCCCAAAATTAAAAGATAAAGTTGCCAGGGTCATTTATTTTCTCTCGTAGGTGCTTTCACAATTTAACTGCTTTCTGCTTGTGAAAACCTCTTATCTTCTTATCCTCTTTGATAATTACTTCTTGCAAACTACTGCTTGGTTATTATTTGCCCTATGAAGATTCCCCCTTTTTTGTAAGAGCATCCATAAATAATTTAACTTAATATAATTACCAAAAGAGAATTCTATACATTTTTGTGTTTGTTATACGTACAACACTAAACTTGTAAGATCAATATAGGGTATGGTGAAGTGTGCTGAAGACCTTCACCCCATTCCAACAGGAAATTTTGAAACACCTTTCTTGAATAATTCACAGATGAAAGACTGGAATTTGCTTTGAGAGAGAGATTTATACTTGTGCTAACATAAATATTCTTTAACCTGATATTTCTACCGGCCATCGAGTCTGCAGAATCGTGAGCAAGATATTCTCTTTTTTCTCATTTAATATATTTAGACAAACATAATCGTAGAATACTCTATAATGGATTGAAAATTGGAAGTCTGAAAATTTTCAGAATGGAGATTTATATTTTTTTCTCCTTGGAAAGATTGATCGTTAAGATTTTCCACATGGCTTATCAGATTTTCTATATCCGCAGCTAGTGATGGACGTCGCTCATTTGATATTTCCAGAAGATTATGCATAGGGATAGATTGTTTTGCTTCTAATGGTGCAAAATATTGATTTCTTTGACCAAATGAACTTTTCTGTACAAAAGTTCACTTAGCCTTTCTAGCCTAGTGTGTTTCAAGCTTCCAGTGCTTATTTATTTTCTTTTGCAATGTTTTCATATTCTCATTGGGGTTTATTGAAATGCCTTTTAGAGTGCGAAAAATTAGCTTCTACATATTTAAATTCTGTCATCAATAGATGTTTCAATTTATTTCAATGCCTTTAGGTAACTCCAGAGGGTTTCCAGCGTCGTCGAGTCTGCAAGTGCTTTTTATTGAAAATCAACTGACATCAGATTACCATCGTCTAGTTTTTCTAACAAAATTTGGGTCAAGAATGAATATGCAGATGATAGCGTTACCGGAGATACGAATGGATTTAGTATTCAGAGAACAAGAGGCAGATTTCAAAAGCCTGTATATTTGATTCTCGTGAAATAGTTGAGATAACGTTTTCTACCAGTCAGAAAACATTGGATAGTGAAATGGAAAAGAGGAAGCAACAGTTCTACTTGTCTTCCGATGAAATTATTGAAATTGAACGCAAAAGTATGATCAGCGGTAGGAGAATGAACAAGCAAATTTAAAAGTAATCTGTCTGGAAGATTAGAAATTGTGAAATGGAAATTATCTGCAAACAATGAGTTTGTTTACAAGATTTATATTAAAATTAATTTCGAAGTTAAAACGAATAGTTCTAAATTCGTTTATGAAAATTAAATTCATTTATATATGATTCCAAACGAGAACGTCAATTTGCATAGGAAACTATTCAGTTGGAATTACTTTAAAATGGAAATCTAGCCATTTCTCCTTGCATATTGAACTTTCTGTCTAAAAACTGGTGAATTAAAAAGAATTTAAATTTGCTCGAACATTGAAAATGACAATTTGCAGCTTACACTCTGAATCAGTGGCGTATATAAGGGGGGGGATCAGGGGATCAATCTCCCCCATGAGTCTTTTAATATCACGTTAGAATTAAAAAAATTACTCTGTTCCATGTTTATTCATGTTTATACTTGAATTTTTTACCAAGTCATATCCCCCCCCATTGAAAAAAGCTATCTACGCCACTGTTCTGAATCCATTAAAATCTTTCGAAAGTAAGTCTGGAACGAAACGCTTTTAAGAATCTCAAGCATCTAAAATTCAAGAGTTCATTGGGTCTGATGTCATCCACTTCTCCTGAGAACGAGACTCGACGTGATCGACGTCTCTGATAGACTCTAGAGAGACTATTCTTTGAGAATTTTTCTGAAAACTTATTTCTATTTGAAAAGACTTCTAGATTGAAAATTCCAAATTTTCGATAATCTCAAAATATCTGAGATTTCGTTTCCGTCAACCCCAGCACGGGGATTAAGAGCAGGCGTAATTCAGGGTAAAATTGTGGCACGACATAAATTAGCTGCGATTTTCCATAACGAGGAACCAAGTGGTGGTGGTCTCCTCTTCCTCTTCGCCAGGGAGTTAATTTTTGGACGGCGTTGCGAGGTGTAGGATGAGGAGGATGGGGACGAGGCTGATGCGATGACGAGCAGGAGGGATTGAGGGAAGACGCCGTAACGAAAAAAAGAAGGAAAAGAAGGCTAGTCGCCACGACACGGCATGTCGTGTCCCGGGACGCTCGTGTGCTGCTGCCCCACCCAAGTTCGTCGGCGGCCATGCCGGGTGTCGATCAATACCTCGGCTACAAGGCGAGCACCGTCGACCATCGACGAGACACCTCGAAAACGACCGAGCCCTGGCACGAGGTGACCCGAGTCCCCACCAGATACAGTGAACAGCGTTGCCGGTTCAGTCGTTGTGCGGGAGTGGTCTCTGATGGATGTATGGTGTCGCAATTGAGTGACTGAGAACCGGCGTAGTTTTATCGCGTACAGTTCGTTCGCAATTATCACCCTCCCTTTAAATAATTACAGACTGAATCTAGTCAAAATATTTCACTACGAACGTGCACGTGACGCTAAGTTCACCTACATCAGTGAATTTATTTAAGTATTTATTGTACAAAAGACTTTTAACATAGGTAGGTGAAACTCTTGTTCTTTCTTGTAGCCTTGCCTCTCCCCCCTCTGCAGGGTAAACGACCATCCTAAAAAAAGCAGATGATTTGCCATGATCTCATTCAAGACTGTAGAGGCTTCTCCGTTTCATACAAATGTTTAAAAGTGATTTTAGAGAGAGATTTAAGTGCACACATCGATTTTTCCGTTGCTTGCAATGAAATTTGGTTAAACTATCCCATCAGGATGTCCAGTGTTGTCCTTTCCACGAGATCCAAATTTCAGGTTCAGATTGATCCTCGAATTGCTCAAGTGAAACTTACTGACGCTGTCGCTTTCGTATTTGGTCCAATCTTTTTGAAGTCTATACCTGCGCTCATAAATTCTTTTCCTCTCCTGTTTCTGAGTTTCTACCTGTTCACCTGCTGTGGAAAAAACCGGATTTTTCTTTCTCCTTGTGAAATTACAATGTGAAGATCCGGAGTTCCTTTTATCGATCTTCAGTGGTACTTCTGCGTCGCAAAAAGACCGGATCCGCATTGACGTGGCACTCAGTCTTATGAGCACGGCTTGGAGGAATGCAAGAAAGTGCCTCAGGAATTTCGCTTAGGATCTCTGGAGTATATCAATGGACTTTCGCTGCTAAGTGATGAGCTAATGTGCTGAATGCGGCTTTCGACCATAACCTCAAAGGACGAGTCGACTTGGGACTGGCGACCTTCGTAACGCCTCGCTATATTCAATGGAAGCTTCCTCGTCTCGCTAGCAACTTATAATTTCCAAGCTGAATCCCCTTCTCAAGATATGACGATCGTGAACTGCGTCTTACAATTATATTATCCAAACTGTAAAGCTCCAACAACAACCTGCACATTGACGAGGGGATCAAGAGTGTGACGAAACAACATTTTCAAACCGGATTACCGTTATCTAACTTGGGAGAGGCCGAGTAAGGCTCTTCCCGTGGGAAGTACTTGGGTTTTGACCCTATTAAGTATTTCTCGGGTGGTTTTCATTAATATTTTAGCTTTCCAACAAAATTCGCTAGTATTCTTTCAGAATATTTGACTTTTTGGAAAGGCTGAGATTAGTATACTTCTAAAAGTTAGTTAAGGGTGTTGCAGCCAAGTTCTAATTTAAAAATTCGATTTCTTCATTTTATTTAAGAAATATTAAAATTTGACTTTTTTCCCTCTGTAGAATTAATCAATTTTTAACTAGAATTATGCTTACAGAGCGAGAAGATATCTAGTTCAAATATTTTTCAAGTAAAATGAAAATATTCAATTTTGAAGTTAGATCTTGAATTCTTCGTTTTATGCAAAAAGTATCGAAATTAAATATTTTTTCGCTCTGTATCTAGTCTTATATTTGAAAAAAGATTAGCGCTACAGAGCGAAAAAATAATTATCTATAATTTTCCTTGAGTAAAATGGAGAATGGAATTTTGAGTTTAACACTTGGGTCCAACACCCTTAATGGGAGGATACACCTTTAACTTCTTTATATATTGTTAGGGCAGGATTCTCAATTTCGTTGTCTTAAACTCTAATTAGTAAATTATTAGCGCTCTTTTTCTAAGTCATTCTTTCAAAATACTTATTTGTCCGATATCTCGTTGTTTAGTAAATTGTGTAGAAAGAAATGTTTCCACAGTTTTAATTGAGAACCACTTTGACTTACCATCGTGGGTGGCTTATCTGAAACTCAGAACTGCCACTTTGAGACATATATTAAGTTCCGAATGGACTTTAGAATCCGCAATGGAATTCGGAATAGGTTATCCGTTATTGTCTGGCTAGATCTAACCGAGTAGTCCGTGACCGTGTATAAGGCAGACTGGGGCAGCTGCGGATGATCGTTATTCATTACCCACCATTTGCAAATTGTCGGAAATTGGGTAGCATGGCTCTTAACGACTATTAGTCCTCGGCCAGGAAACTCAAACACGAAAATGACTTTAATGAACACGTTTCCTGAAAGAGCATATATACTGATCGGATGTTGCTTCGCTATTAAAGATCATCTTTAGCTTCTGCAAGGTCGTCATGAAACTCAAAAATGAGACCTTGGGTAATTCTAATTTCCATTTGGAAATAAGTTGTCAGTTTCTTAAAGATATTGATTCAGTCAATTAAACAAGGATTAAGCTTATTAATCAACTTAAATTCCCAACAAGAAAATTACTTACTATCAGAATCTTAATACAATTTATGGGACTGGAATCTTCTCTATATTCAGTATCAATTTTTCATTGAGAAAGATGAAGCTGACAGTAACCGGATTCCAGGGACCACTTTACCGGCAGGTGCACTTTGAATGCAACTCTTTCACCACTACTAGGACCTTTAGAAATTCAGTGATGCCTCGTACCGTCCAATACCATGTGAAAAAATGAAATTGCTTCGAGTCATCTCCAATTTTAAAATCCTCTATTCTTAGAAATGACATTTTTTAACACTAACTTTAGATTCAGGATGAAATATCAGAAACTTTTTTTTTATATATAGGCGAAAAAAAATGTATAGCAAGAGAATTTTCGTTCTAAGTTTTAAACTCGTAGCGGAAATCCGGTTTCAATTGCTGGAAAAATTTCGGAGAAAAGTACTTCGTCATGGGGTATGTCACTCTTCTCTACACGTGTCTTATGCCTAAAATAAACTTTTTAGGTTGTCGGCTGCGCCTATTTCTAGTCTTTAGTTTACGGTCTTGCAAACGCTTCATGCCTTGTAAATTGACTGGGTCAGTCTAGAGAATTTGAAATATCTCAATAGCATTCATTGCATTGTTGGGAGTGAAATTTCGTTCTCAGTTTTAGTCTCCAAGGTCTTGGAATTTCCGAGATACTCTGAAGTGAGACACAGCACTGTAATGATAATAATGTTTATTTTTATTGTTGCCCTAACAATTTTTGCATTTTCGTGACTGTTTACAATAGTAGATGGAGATCACAAAGCATCTCTTTGTTTCATTTATAAGGGATTCACTAGTTTTTAAAAGAATTCTTGAGCTAAGGAAAATAAACAGTTATAAAATCTACCAAATTCTATGCTTGTAGTACTTTACGCAAGGGTTTAAAAAAGGTGTTATCTTAACAATAAAAAAGATGCAAGATATGAGGAAATGTAATTTAAGTTGAAGACAGTAGCCTGCCTCGAGGTTTCATATAATCATTTCACGTTTCATACCATAGCTTCTGGTTCCAGGATCTAGTTAGGAGAGTGCGCTATGGTTTCTATGCAGAGCATACCAAAGTGGAGAAACGGTCTTTGCTTATCAGTCATTTGAAATACGGCATGATAAAGTCGTAGATAAAGAGAAACGCCTTGATATAATTGCTTCTCTCGATGATACAACGCGATCTCGCAATCCAAGTCTAACACGTCGTTCCAGCAAAGCTCGAGGTCTCGCTTTCCTGTTATCGATCGAGCTTGCTGAGCTTCTTTCTCGAGGACACGCGAAAATCCCATAAAACCCCGTGCTTCCCAGCGATACCAATTACGCTTCTGCTCTTGGCATTCGAATAAACTGCCTCTTTCAATTGACTCCTAAAATCAACTGACTGAATAATTCAACTTTTGTCAAAAATTATTTGTTTTATTCATCAAAGGATTCATTTTTGTATTAATAACAAAAAAATAGCTTCTATAGATGAATATAGTAAAAAAAATTGTTTTAATGAGATCAATTGATCTGTTTTTTTCTCTGAGAAAAATTTTAACTATTTGTTGATTGTTTTTTTTGGTCCTGGTCGTGTGTAGAGTTCTTATAACTCGATAATTAGAAAAGTTTGTTGACAGATATTTTTCTTTGAGTTCTCGTTAGTTTGTTTCAGCGCAAATGCATATTTTAAACACTTCCTTCCAGCAACATTCAATTTATGGGATCGGAAATATTTCCCTGGTAACGTGTACGCTCGTCATTCCTTGTCGATCCGGCAACACTGGTGTC
The DNA here is from genome assembly GCA_904066005.1 of Synergus itoensis. Lineage (NCBI taxonomy): Eukaryota > Metazoa > Arthropoda > Insecta > Hymenoptera > Cynipidae > Synergus > Synergus itoensis. The sequence goes on from CAJFCP010000089.1 coordinate 2,336,999, forward strand.
AGGCCTCTTGGTCACTTAAAGCCAGGTGATCGCATGTGATTAAATATAGGACATCGCAGAGAATGCAACGATTAATATTTTCGCCTTTAGGCTCCATAGTTCATCCTTCTTCCGGTTCCAATCTCTCATTACTTTCCTTTCTTATAAATTTTCAGAAAGGCTGAAAATTTATTATGAGAAAATTGGCTATTTTAAAGAAAAATTTCTCTTGACTAGAATTACTTTTCTTCGATGAAACGTTTAGCTTCTCGTCTCGAATGAATGACACGTCATAGAAAGAATGATACATATTATCAGTTGCGATATCGCTTTCACCTGTAAGAATGACGATGTCGACGAAAGAACAATTACAGCTTTACTCATAAAAAATGACACACTTCTCATTATGAATGAATAAATGAATTGAAAGAAATTGTCGATGTTTAGAGAAGAATTGTTCTATTCATATTCAGACAAGCAAATATTTATCTATTTTTAAATAGAGAGTGCTTGAAATTGTGCAAGTTGTTGTACTTAAAAAAATTCAGTCACATATCCACGTATACATTTTTTTCTGAAGGACTCATTCTCGAGCATAAAACATTTTCATTTCCACTCCACTTAAATCTCAAAACACTTTAACAATCAGTGCTTCGGCACTTTACAGCTGATGTTTCCTGATAAATATCATAAATTAATAAAAGCATCACTAGAGATATTAGAAATATGTGGCATGTTATCAGCAATGAGATATTGCAAAACGACGCTAAGAACTAAATTTTTAACATTTCTTTTGCGTTAAACATGATCATCACACTTCTTTCAAAAATTTTATTTTTATTATTTTATTGTTTATTTGTTTCAATTCTTATCTCCTGTCTTCGTACAATATTAAACAAATAAAAATGATTTGGGCATACTTCTGAAATCTTGCGATTTCGTACGTTATATATTACCAGATAACTTTTCGACCATGGAAATTGAAGCACCAATCACGTTTTTTTCTTATCTTCTAAACGTAATTCGTTTCACATCAGCAGAAAATTCATCCCGGTTATTTTAGATATCGAATTACATATTAATTGTAAATATGTCTTACTTTCATGATTGTTGCTAAAGTGATAACTAAAGCCATAATGGCATGTCTAGAGATCATTAAGAGACAATTCATAAATTAAAAGCTTTTAATCCAATAGGATTAGAGTGGCAATTAACATGTGAAATATACAACTAATTTTTCTATTTTAGATACTTATTTTTCGACATTTTCTATTTAAATAATTTTATTATGGGTTTTTCATTTAAATTAATAGAGTTTAATTAAACTAAAATTCTTGCTCCAATTGAAAAAAAAAAAAAACAAAATAAGAATTTCCATGATATTTTCGCTTTCCTTGTAATGCAAGGCTGAGTTTGAGAAATTGTTTATAATTTCTAATTATTTACATTTTAGTAAGCATATATTTCCTTTCTATCCCAAGATTTCATACTTTGTGTGTTAATTTATTCAGATTTATAAAGTTTATTGAATTGCATAACATTTTATGCCAGGATAGAGAATTGTGCAAGTTAATAGTTTGTAACCGCCATGCTTATAAATATTGAATGTTTTATAGTTTTAAATAGAAGTTACATTAGGTAAAAAACAAGAAAAAAATGCTGTTGTCAGGTTTATGGAGACTGAGTGAATTGACACATTTACCTCAATGGTTCGAAATTTGTATACCAAGAAGGTATTAATTGCCCAGAGATAAAATTTTCGTTAAATATTCCTTTCATAAAAAATCTACGTCATTCCTGTATTTTTGTGCTTCCGCTGAATATTTTATCTGGCTAAGTTTGCTCGACTTTCTGAGTAACGGAATTAAAAGTGTTAAACTTTCATATCTTATATCATCAGAGATATGAAAAATATAATCCTTTGAAATTCAATTTATTATTTCTAAAAGCAGTATAATTTAATATGAAATTTGGTTATTTACCTTTTAATATAATACAAATAGATTTGATGTCGAATGAAAAAGATGAAGTGTATTTGATAATTGATATAACATTGAATATTTTACATGTTTTTGCTTTATGGGTCGCGAGTAAAATCCCTGCTGTTCAATCGATCGAAATTTTCTTTTTTGTTACTAAATTCTCTTTACTTTTTCCACTGCCCCTGCTTTGATCATAAATTCGTTGGGGCGAAGGAGTTAAATACATGTGTATAGTAGCAATTACGTAAACAGTTTACTCTCCTTAATAGGCTTTTCCGATTCACCGAAGTTGCTCAATTAAATTGGACTGTATATCCGCATATAGGATAATTTCTTGTAATATTTTGTCAGTTTGCTTGGAGTTATCATTCACACTAATTTATAATCATTAGCAGCTGGGCCGTTAATAATTCAATTTAACATTTTGAAGAAACACAATTTTTATTATCTGTTTTTAGTATAATTAATTTTTTCCATATATTTTTAATGGTGAAATGGGACAATTGCATTTGCAAAAGTGATCTCTCAACATTTGAATTTCACTTTTATGCTCGAACTCGACCTAATGGTTTATTTTTTGTTCATTGCATCAAAGGTCTGTTTCGTCGACCTTTGTGAGTACATAGTAGAAATATATTGTCATGTTTGTTTATTGTTTGATCAAGGGAAGTGGATACTGGTCCGCGAATCGATTTCCGCTAGTTCTCAAGGGCGCCTATAACACAAGCCAGTAGTTGACACATTGAGAATCCCCGGGGCGAATCAATGCAATACATAGCTTAAGGCTTACTCACCCTCACTTGATCGAGCAGTCGTTCAATTTAAACTTTAGTATCTATACATGAGACATCTCTAGGGATTGTCGTTTTACGTTTTATATCATTCTGAAGATACGTATCACATATATTGTGTATATGTAATTCACGTTGGCAACTGCGAATGTTTCCGCGTAGGTGGAATTCGTGTGGGCTTTTCAACGAGCTTCTTACCGTTGGAAATTTTTTGGTAAACTTCATTGATGTCTTCTGAGACTATTAGTTAATATTTCTTTTCTGATTTCTTCACTTTTCATTTTCTGAGGAAGCATAAAAATGATTGCTTTTGTCGAAAACGGAAGTTGAAGAATCGAGATTTTCAATTTAAATATCCTAAGCACTTTGTGAAAAGCTGCGACGATATCTTTGATGTTTGGACCATAAATATTTTTCAACTAATTGCTTTAATTGCTGTTTTGCAAAAAAGGTTGTAAATTTTCCGGCTTACATCAGCCTTCTCTCTAAACGAAAAGGTACTAAAGTATAGTGCTGAAAGAATTCTCCTTAGATTTCACAATATATAATTAAACAATTATATCTCACAATTAAAAACATTTCTCGAGTATAATGAACTGTATGGCTGATTGCAACATTTCTGAGCTAGAATATTTGACTTAAGCTTACACACTGGTAGAAAAATTTCTTTTTAAAAACGGTGGATTTGAGTCTTGTATTTTATTTTAGAATTAAACTTAATTAGGTTGAGACGGCTAACTATTAATGGAATAAGTGGCATATCTCTTCCGATATTCCCACATTTTATCCTTGTAGACTAATTATCCAGTTCATTGAGAAAGCTACACGCACGTCAAATACGCAGCAGAGTCTCGTGACTCACTGCAGTCCTTTTCTTAAACGTCATTTCCTTTCATTGACTTCTTCACATTTTTTCATTACTACGTGTTTCACTAATTATTAAATCAGGGCGGATGTCTTTAAGGATGTGAAAACACAAATATGACTGTATTTTTTTAAATAATTTGATTAACTCATAATTTAAAAACTTGTTATGAAAAACGGAGTTCAGACTGGAATAATTTGACTGTCTCGGAAACTGTTCAGAAAAAGTGCAATCTTCAGCTTTCAATTGCTCATTTTTAATTTTGTGGTTCTTTTTCTTTCATTTAATTCGACTGTTTTTAAATTGCATAATTGTCACAATTCTTTTTGATTTTTCGTTATGTATGGACCAAGTTCCTGTGCATTTTTCAAAGTTATTGTACCAGTACTGGGACCATGAGTCATCACATCGAAAACACCCACATCGTAACATTATTCCATCCATATTGTTGTTCTGTGAAGCGTATCCGGTGATTGTCTATCTTTTTGTCTCTATGATCAATACTTCGAATTTAGTATAAGTATATATGGTACTCTCGTTTAAAAATATAGATCTCTTTTATATTAAAATTTTGTTTCATCAAAAATTTCTATTTCTTTATAGGTTTCACAAACTTTTTTTGTTTAAAGTTCCTGTTAGGTAGAGAATTTCAATTTAAGTTTTGTTAGTGACTTCGAAACCTTCATCAATTTTGCTTTTACACTCACCAGAGTGTAATTAGTAATTACTCTGATGGAATTGGTTGTGTCGTGTAGCGAATTTACTTATTAACGAACTCTTGCAAGAAACAGGATTTTGATTGTTAAAATTGTTATTTTTGACTTGTTAAAAGAATGTCGGTCATTAAAAAAAGCAGCATAGACTATAAATGTAAATTAATTAATTGAGATGACTCAATTATCGGGACAAACTAGCAATTTGTACCAAAACATTTTGCACGAAAAGACCAGATTTACTGTGTGGAATATACCTGGCAATAAAAGAGAAAAGAAGATATTGAACAAGTTCAGTTTAAATGGAGAGCTTATCAGAAATCTCCAATTTACATTAAAATCTCGAATCGCAACGTACAAACAAATGAAACTCCATGAGACCAATTTATTAGATACAATAAAAATTTAAAAAGTCTTACAGTCTTAAGCAATCAAATTGAATCGCACCGGTGCTTGAGGCTTTGATCTTCAAGAGCGTTAATAGTATTATCGCGTGATTTATCAGGATTCATGCTGACACACCTTTTACACTAAAGGATCTTTGATCCTTTCTCCAGTGGACAAACATCGATTCAAATGCAGAAACTTTATTTATCCCAAGTTAATTTATGAGTTCGCAAAACTGCAGCTTGTGTTTGTTCAATGTTCAAAGCATTTTATATTATTGTATATATAGAATAAGGGAATTAGTTTAGAATTAGTTTCCATGTGCTTGAGTTTCATACTGAACTCTGAAGGTTTTAATTTACATTGAAAGAAAACAAAAACGTTTTTACTTATTTCTGAAAATCATTAATCAAAGCAAACCTGGGCTAGACTAATTAGAAACAAAATTTTTTTTACAGTTTTGAAAAATCTTACATCTTGGTGAGAGCTTCTGGGGTATTTCATCTTGAAATTTGTGTGGGCGTGAACAATGGTCTTGATAAAGGGACTTTTTTTCGTTTCGTTTTGAGTCATTGACTAAGAACCCTCGGCTTGTTCTGTCGTCAACAAGGGTACTTTTTCTCTTTTGAAGTTGAAAGCGCGTATCTAACCAAGTAGAGTATGAGGGTTGGGACGATGGTAGTTCATTCTACGCCTTTAGTTTTTTCACCAAAGTGCGTGGGATGAGAAGCAAGTACCTTTTCGAAACGTGATGCGAAAGGAAGGGCACCGTTTGATGGCAAAATTAAATTACTACGGTCGACTAACGAAATTATGATTGGTGGTAATTGTCCATCACTAAGGAAGTGCTTCACTACCTCATTTTGATACCAAAATTGCATCCCTCGTCGTCAATCTAGGACCTACCCACCTATTTTTGTATAATCTCAGGCTTGAGTTTTTTATTTAAAATGTTATTCTTAAAAGATTAGGTACTTAATGACTAAATGAAAATAATTATCTAAATTTTAATTTAGAACGTGAACTTTCTAATAGAAACTTATTTGCTTCTAAAATAAAATAGACCTCTTTTTTGGCTTCTTCCCAATCTCCAGGTGTGTTATACACCTCGTGAATTTGTGCATCATCAAAGAAAGTTGATACACGCCAGAGATTAGATTCTTTCGATTTTGAATATTCCTGATGAATATTCCTGATGAATTGAGGAACAAAATATGTTCTTACTTCCATTTTAATTTAACTAGAAAGGAATACAAACAGATATGCTCTCACATTTCAATTGCCTTGAATTTCTGAAAAGTTTTATTTATACTGTCATGTGCAAGATTTATATTTGTGATATGTAATCCTTTTCAGGAAACGAGAATATTGATCGTGAGCTTCCTCTTCGTTATTCGCTTTCTCATCTTGAATACATATATATGTATTACTTAATGTCGTATTTAATAAGCATTCTAGATGAAACAACCTGTCAGTTTACAGTTTACATTAAATATTGTAGCAATTATTAGTGCCTCTGGCAAAAGCTGGTTTATTGAAAAATACAAGGATGAAATTCATTTGTAAAATATTTTTTGTTAATATGAAAATAGAAAGGAAATTCTCTATAAAGTGGATATAGTTTAAAGCTTGCCAAAAGGATTTTTCTTTTCTTAATCATAATAAGAAATTGAAAATTTTGAAATAGCTAACCGTTCTAATGTTTTTTTTTTCAGCTGACACAATGTCTGTGGACAAGGAGGAATTGGTGCAGCGTGCAAAGCTCGCTGAGCAGGCTGAGAGGTACGATGATATGGCAGCGGCAATGAAGGCCGTTACTGAGACGGGGGTCGAGTTGTCAAATGAAGAAAGGAACTTGCTCTCGGTCGCATACAAGAACGTCGTCGGGGCGAGACGTAGCTCGTGGCGAGTCATTTCCTCCATTGAGCAAAAGACCGAAGGATCCGAACGCAAACAGCAGATGGCCAAGGAGTACCGAGAAAAAGTCGAAAAAGAACTTCGTGAGATCTGTTACGATGTTTTGGTAAGAAAACTTTTCCTTTAAAATTATTCAATGAAAATTAGTTTAGCAATTTAGGCCCTTAAAGTTCAAACTACATTCAAGTTAGTCTTGAAAGTTTGAGAAAGGAAGTTTAGTCCATTGAGACGGAAAGGAGTTGGAAATGAAACAAGCTTTTAAATGGACGGTGAACAAAAGGCGCTTCAATGCACAATTGTTCATAGTATTTGCACAATTGCATTCCTGGCGATGATGAAACTAGAAACACAATATCGACTCTTCTTGCGAAGCAACTCTTGATCGAAAGATATTTCTGAAGGGGAGATAGAAAAACTACAGGATCTTATCAGAAAACATGACCAGGCTTTCAGCACCAAAGAGAGAATAACGGATCCTTCTACTTACTAAACATCTAGGCTCTTCGTAGAATTAACATTTCTTTCTTTTATGCAATTAATTTTATTACAAAAATCTATTGAAAAAACGTAAAAGAGAATATTTTTTATACTTAGACGTTTGGTGAAACTGATAGTATTATCATTTTTATGCAAAGCTTCATGTAATACACTTATATTTTATCATGGCATTGACATTTAAGTGACGGCCGACCTTCGCATCTTGAAAGAGATTTGTGATCGGTGCCACGTGGTCTGGACAACTTAAAAGTTCATCTGCCATTGTTCGACTTCGAAGCTTCCAAGGCAAGCGGAACACGTAGGTTAAAGGAGTTTTCAGACCTAGAAAGTTGAGGAGGGTCAGGTCTATTGTAAAACCATTCACAATTAAGACTCCTTCATCTTACATAAATGTTTCATCGTTTAATCTTCCGCGTTCGCAAATCCAAGGAATTTGCATTATCTCCTCTCTAGTTTACGCGAATTTTGGAATTCTTCCAATCTCGTACAGAATATTTGGCATCTAAATCGTGTAACCACGCACATAATTTAAATATTTAGTAACACTTCTTGCGAAAATTGGATGGCAAAATTTCCTAAAAAGGAAAGTTAGAATTGTCAGTTATGCACCAAATTTTAATCAATATATCTTTTGGATGTGTTGAACTTTGTATAACTGAAAGCGCCTTTGGAAGCTTTTGAGGAAATCACGAGAGCGATTACGTAACCAGACATTGACCCGAGAAAATTGCGTCGTTGACGGAAGGATGATATTGTGAAAGAGTCTGCAAAAAGTCAAATGATGCCATGACTGATGATTATTTTTCTTCTTCGTCTTATAAGGTGCTAACTACGCAAAACACTAATGAGGCCTTGGTTACTAATATTAAACTACTTGTCTTTTGCTTATGTTTTTTTTTACCTTTTGTATTTTGCGATTTTCTATTTGAAAACAACATCCACAATGAAGTGGAAAATTTCAAACTAAATTACATTTAAAGAACGACCAAGCGTTAGAATGTTTCGTGTTATAAATTTAATACGAGAGTTTAATCAGTTTTAAATCTGAAATCAAATTAAATGAATTGAGGTGAAGTAAATGTTCTTTTCGGTTGGATTATAAATAGCAAATGCGTATTTTGTTGAGGATTATATGAGAGGAGAACACGCACGCGTCTGAAAAGACAGGCGAGTGTCATCCTAAGCTCACGAAACTTGTTTGCAAGCAATACTAGCCACAGTGCTCTCACCGAGAGATCATATTACCTGCACGGAGTGATTTTGTACATCCTCAACTTGTAGGATCTGGAAGCTGAGACTGTAAAAAGGATCAGCTGGCGCCTTGAATTTCACTCGGGTCAATTACGATTCTTTGCTCAACATGCAAACGATTCCTCACACGCTTCCTAATAAAAAAAAATAATATAGGAAAATAGCTCCTTCAGATAATAAGTCTGATAAAATTTTCCATATTTTTTCGTGTTTTTTAAAATAGTTAATTAAGATTTATATCCATGTGGGTTTAAGAGTGTCAAAATTAATGGAAATGGGATGTAACTATAGACAGCATTGGTAATTTTACTTCAGAATGCGGATATTGAGGGGAAACGGAAGCGGATGCGACACTCCCGGTCAGACAAATGTATCCGGATATAAGTACCGAGTATAGAGAAACCTTTCTCGAGACGACTGATTATTAGATTCCTATAGGGCAGATATAGTGACGTAAAAGTTTCCGGTGAAACTTGTGCAATTCTATCTAAATTGAAAGTTATAATAGCCTAACCCTCCAATTTAGTTCACTAATTTAATTTCACTTTTAAAATTAGATTCATGAATTAAATTTAAAGATAAACTTTTAGGGTAGATGAAGAAATTAGTGTTCCATTTTCTTAAATTCACATCTCCGTTTTTTGCGTCCACAGATAAGAACACTGCAATTATTATGAGAGGTACTTTTGTTCCAAACTTTTCTCTACTTAAGACTGTATTACTTGTCGCTAATTAAACTGTCAAATGTAGGACAAACTAGAATTGCTCTTAGGGTGTGCAACAATTAAAACTAGAGCAAGGTTGGTATGCTTCCTACAATTTAGTCCTTCGTTAAGTTCAATTCTCATGTTATGCTTTAGGGTTAACAGTGCCTTGCGTCAATCGATGCGCTTCAATTGTTTTACACAACTATTTCTTGCACAATTAGCTTAGAGATTAACAGTCTTGATTAACCAGAACTTCATTACCAAGTTTGGATTCCAATTACTCAAGTGGAATCAGTTTAGAATTAAGTTCTAAATCTCATTGTCAAAGACAGTGTCTTTCTTACTCTGAAGTATACTGCAAATATTTTTTTATTTAATGAATTAAACATAATTTTATTATGTACTTAAAAAGAGTTATTTTTATGTTACAGGGACTCCTCGACAAATACCTGATACCCAAGGCCAGCAATGCCGAGAGTAAAGTATTCTACCTCAAGATGAAGGGTGACTACTACAGGTATCTAGCAGAAGTTGCCACTGGTGAAACCAGAAATGGTGCGTAAGACAGTTTCATTTATCTATCTCTAGTTGCTTATACATGTACAATGTACATGTTCAGTAAAAATATATATATTTTTTTGAGTTTAAATTGTACATTGAAAACTTGCGAATAAATCTTAAACTTTAATATTATGAATGGCGAGGATAGAAAAGAAATACTTGCTTCTAATGAAAATGACTGATTTATTGTCTAGATTTAAAATTAGAGTATTATGTAACGAGCAAATCATTTCTTTTAACTTAATTTCATTACATGGCTGCTTTTGGTTTAAACTTTTTCTTTCAATTGGAAACCTGCTTAAGAACATCTGCACAGGCAGATGTTGCGTCGAACGTAAAGTAGCACGTGTTAGCATTCAAGAAAATCGCCTACAGATATGTTCAAAGTCACGTACGCATGCAAATCTCAATGTAAGATTTTCATGTTTTGTTGCTTGTGCAAAATGTCTCTTTGCATAAACAAACATATTTGAGAGGCTTCAAAATTCAAGTATTTGTGTGGATATTAAAAACAGATTAAGTCAAACCAACCTTGTAAAAGTATTTATTATTTAAAGTTAATGCTGCTCTAGTAAATTAGTTTGATCATAAAAAAAAATCTTAGACATTTTTTTCGTCAAAACTGTATTCTGTTCATGAGAAATATTTTTTATTCCTCGAAATTCTCTTAATCATTTTGAGTTTGTCATTCAAAACTTCAAGCTTCAAATAAGAAAATAGTGTTGAAAATTGAAGAATTGTAAATTGAAATGATAACAATTAGCCATTATACAATTCTCTAATCTTGTTTGTAATACATATAAAGAAATCATCGAAGATTTTAATAGTTTATAAATATGCTGCTTTGGATTTACATAATATTTACTTATACAAAAGTGCAAAGCAATTCTCTCAATTCAATAATTAAAAAGAGAAAATTTTTTTAAATTAGCAACTGCAAGTAAAGAATAGAAACAACATACAAATAGAAAATATTGCTCTTTAGTTTGTTTATTGAATTTAAAAATGTTTGGTTGCTTCGCGCTTTCCAGAGCAAACGCAAAAAATATAAATTAAGGATAACCAGTGTTTTACTAGTTTTAATCTAACAAACCTATCTATTTTCCCCCTATGTGTGGCTAATTTAGCTGTAGTAGAAGACAGTCAGAAGGCTTACCAGGACGCGTTTGAAATCAGCAAGGCGAAGATGCAGCCGACCCACCCCATCAGGCTAGGTTTAGCCCTCAACTTCTCGGTGTTCTATTACGAAATCTTGAATTCGCCAGACAAGGCCTGCCAATTGGCCAAACAGGTACTACTTGATTAAAAAACTGACCTTTTCCAAATTACAGGTCGCGGCCCAATTAAAGGGAATCTTAATGGTGATGGCGCAGTGGTGATATCAGTGGAGGTGGCAATGAATAGAAAATTCGCTTTGCAAATTGTTTCTAAATTAAATCCCCCCTTAACTTTACGACAATCTAGACACTCCATGCAAGCTGAACAAATGCAAAGATTTTGCAGTTCAGCTTTTTAAATTATGGCTGTCGAGATTTGTTGGAATCAAAACATCTGCTGTGAATTGATAAATCTGAACGGTCCATGGTTTGCGTTGCAGCAGTGGTTGAGGATTCACAAAAGGCATACCAGGAGGCGTTTGACATAGCAAAATCGAAAATGCAGCCAACACATCCCATCAGGCTCGGACTTGCCCTCAACTTCTCCGTTTTTTATTACGAAATTATCAATTCCCCGGCCAGAGCTTGCCACCTGGCCAAACAGGTTAGGGAGCAAGTGTTTCTGCTTGAGTTTTGAAAAAATTAAAATTAATTTCTGATCGGATGTTTTGCTAATTAGATTGGCTGCACTTAAGTTTGTCTTAATACCTAATCCAAGATTGAGTAATTCATTTCTTCTCGTTTGTCGTTTGCTTAAACAAAAGTCGTGTTTCCAAAAAAAAATTTATTTAATGAACGTGTGCCCTCATTCCTTAATTTTTTCATAATTTTATATAATTTGTCCTCTACTGCCCAGTTTAACAATATATATTTTTTAAAATAAATCTAAAGGACGTTTGTGAAATGGATGATACTTTAAAAATCGCATGAGAGTTGTTTTTTACCTTCTTAAAAATTTTTTATCTTATTTTCATTCTTTCATGCACTTTGTTGTTTTTCGTTTCCCAAATTTCTTGACTAGGAGTGATTAGCAACGTGTTCTGGTCTCGTTTTTTAAAAAATATTCTACCTAACCATTCTGCGCGTTTTTTGTGTGTAACTAATTTTAGATTACTGGTGCAACGACTAACAAATCTGGTATCAGTGTTCACTAGATTATCTCCACTGTGCCATTAACCATCTCGGAAGTGATGATATATTTTTTTGACAAATCGTTGCTAAAAGTAATGATTTGTCATACGTATTGAAAATAACAAGTTTTAATTGCAAGAAAATATTTAAGGCTGTTGATTTCAGTTTATGGGTCATGTAAGAAGAAGGTACTTTTTGTAATACTTGCATTAAAAGAATCGAACGTTATTATTAATATTATTATTATTATTATTATTATATTAGCTGATAACAAATTAATTGATTGAGTAACTTAAGATTAATATCTTTTCTGTATAAGAAATTTGTTTAGTGAATGTAGAAATTTACATATATACCTTTTTTTTTAATCTTGAATACTTTGGGTACGTCATGTTCTATTGACGCTGAATTATCATTCAGTCGCCGAGGTTACTCATTCAGTTTTTCGCAATAATTTACTTTATTTATTATTTTACAACTTTTAGATTCAAACATCTCCTGAATAAATTTGACTTTAACGAAATTTTAATTTTGGTAATTAAAACAATGTAAATATAAATTCAAATTGAAATAATAAATTTGCTGTCTTATTGTAAATGAAATCTTATTTATTATTAATTATTATTAGTTCTTGAAGTCCAGGACGTTGGAAATAATACCATTATTAAATACATGGTTGAAATCATTCTGAACTTTAAGTGAAGCAGAGAGTGAGAATTAACAAATTGAATTGTTTTCAGGCGTTCGATGATGCGATCGCGGAACTGGACACATTGAACGAAGACAGCTACAAAGATTCCACGTTAATCATGCAGCTGTTGCGCGATAACCTCACTCTCTGGACCAGTGACACGCAGGGTGATGGAGATGAACCACAGGAGACCGGCGACAACTAACCCTCCTAAGCTTAAGTCCTACCCTTTCTAATCTAATAAGAAACATCCTATTCTCTATCGTCCCCCGTCCTTTCAAGAGCTCACCCACCTTCCTACCACTCAACCATCCATCCACCCACCTACCATTTTTCCATATGTCCTTTTATCCTTCGTGTATCCTCTCCTTTCCAACTTACTCCTAAAAAAAACCCTTTCCTTTTTCCCATTTCCTTTACTTCCTCCTCGGAAACTGACCTCTCTCTCCTGACACAACCGCACGCTGCTGCCGATGACGCCATAAATGCTGCGCCGGTTTCCAAACTCAATAATCCTCTAGCCTATCTTCGATCAGAGGCTCAAAAGCTGGACTTCCATCACTGTTTTCCTCTTTGTCTCATTTCTGAGGATCATCGAAGACAATAGCGGAAAAGAGCAAGGGGCGCGACAAAAAAAGAAAACAAAAACACTCTTAAGCGAGGCTTTGCTTTGGAAGATAAAAAATTTTCCCGCACCAAGTCACACTGAAGGGGGAGAGAAGAATCGCTACTCGACTGACAAGGAATGCGATATCTATTCGTAAGATATTTTCACTCAAACGCTACCGAGTAGCAGTGGAACCACGAACATGAGAAGAGAAGAGACGGAACAACCCGCATGAACCTACTACATTATAGCCAGTTGTCATTTAAATTAAATTTCACATTTGTCTAGCGAATACGATATTATTATATCAAGAGGAAAGCGCAGGAGGAATAAGGAGAGTAAAAAAATACATTAAGTTATTAAGTTCCAAATAACATCAGTGGTGGATTGATTTCGCGTTCGATGTACTCGGAAACGTACACCGTACACGTAAACACACGTCTTTTTCTCTCACTTCTCTTTCTTTCTGTTATCTTTGCCGCGAAACACTTCTCTCATACACATTTTTTAATCTGAGTCCCGATGTACTTTAGTTCGTCGTTACCAGCGTTATTACTTTTGTAACTTATTTAGTAACAAAGTAAAGGACATTTAAACCTGGAAGTCCTTGTTGTTTAACGAGTACGTCAATATTGATTCGAATTCTGTGCTCATCTGGGAGGAGAGTTGAAATCAGTTTTAGTAATAGTCGAAAGTATTTCCGTGCGAAGAAAGGGGATAGAAAGATCAATATTAGCGAAAGGGAGAACAATATTAGCTAAAGAAAAAATGTTAGTAAAAATGGGACGGCGAGTTAATATCTTCGCCTGGAAATACCTTTGTTAAGAATAATTTTGTCAATTGTACAATCGTGAAAGTATAAAAGGTTTTAAAAGTTTGTAAGTCGTATTTGTCTCAGTATTTGGTTGTGCGATTTTCTCATTAAAAAACAAGAATGCAGATTGACTGGCCAATGCTTGTTTTTCGATATTAATTATTCGAGAGCATTCCAAAGTAAACTTCAAGCTCACTACCGCCATTATCCTCGAATAAAACCTCGAGAGAAGTCTCCTCTGATTCTCTATTAAATATACATACATATATTTCAATATATGTATATCGCGTGTGTACACACTCGCGATACACCGACACACAAACACGCTGACAATGTATATTACAGGAGACAAGTAACGATAATTGATATTACACGTTTTGCTGTCGTCGTGTTGGTATTTTTTCGATGTATCGATGTCCGTCGCAACAAGAGATCTCAGCAGAGAGCAACACACAATCCAAGGAAGCTCGTCAGCAGATCGAATTAGCATTTTGGCGAAATAGAAATCTTGATTGCAAACCAGATTGTGGGTATCGTTGCTCGATGAAGAGGAAGCATGTTAAGCGAAAATGCGTTACAGATTAAGAAACCTTTGAGGATTCTTTTTTTTTTAGCACAATCGTCAGGCCAACTGGTGTCGGTAGAGGGTCAGTTTCGGATGAGAACTCGCGCCAGCGGGCCTTCGAATGTACTTTTACGTCCATGTTAATCTCCTGTTGGAACCCTCTCCCGATTTCCCCTTTGGAGTTCTCAATTAGTCATCTCTCCCAAAACTCAAACGCAATTATACTCGAGTTACACGCGTCACGCTCGACGGCGGAAGAGCGAATGCACACCTTTATAGCGGCAATGATCTCGCTGTTACGTACTCCAGTCTTGTATTGGATAATGTTTTTCTTTTTTTTTTTTATACATATTCTTTTTTTTTTACTTTATATTTTGGAGCTTCCCTCACGAGACGTGTCGAGTGCGTTTACAATTGCTGACAATTGAGAATTATATCAAACGCGCATCATTCTTTTCCGAGTCAACTCACATCACGCGAACCTCTCCTCATACACACACCAACGACACTTATCCATCACCCTCGATTTCCCTCGTCCCGAATTACGTTGTTCTATTTGTATTTATCATCAACCATCATAATTGTAAATTATAATTATTATTATAAACGTTTACACGAAATAATAAATTCTGATAAAATGTCTGAAAAACCATAACCACGGCTCTCTTGCTTTGCGCAATCTGTCCGTACACGTACAAAATTTTTTAAGAATTTTGTCTCGGTCACGTATTTTAAGATCACTTCAAAATCTTCTCGTTTGCTGCCATCAGAAATATGGGAATGTTCCAATCCTTTAAATTCAGCCTTTTCTTTAGCACAACCTGTAATTCTTAAGATAAATTTTTTTCGTGTACTTGATTCTATTATTAATGATTAATTTCTATCTACTATTATTATTATAGATAGATTTAAATGAGGTGGACTAGATAAAGTTGCGAACGATCTTCAATCGCGAAACTTCGCACTCGCCCATTGTTAAGCGTCTCATTGTGATCGATTAGAATCTTATCTTAAAACTAAAGTATGTCGCGTTCACTTCTCATTCTCAGAAGCGGTGCAGTTCGCCATTATCGTGTGATTGGACCAACCATCGTAGATGATATTTTGCCATCGATCGGTTCGACATTGTTTTTTGGTTTTTATACGTTCCATTCAAGCAAACGTCCTTGGACTTCTCGGCTTTTGTTGGTTGAGAGACCTCGTTTTCAATTTCGGACTCACGGTAGATCATTTGGAACAAGTTAAGAAAAAGACAATTGCAAAAAAACTGACAATGAAATAGATTGTTCTTATTTAGATATATGTATATATATTGTTTAATTTTTTCGTACCTATTTTGTAAAAAATAGTTTTCCTGATTTCAATTTTGGGCTATAAACTTCCTGTAAAATATCAATAGTCTTCATTTAGATGTAATATTTCAGGGACTTTGGTGCTTCTTTCTTAGTTTTGGATCGAATTAGGTTTGATGAAGATATTCGATTACTTCACTTGGGTTCCTTTTTACTATAAGCTCCAACAGAATTGACTTGTTTGATTCGATCCAAAAGTAGGAAAAAAATGTAGTTGTCTGTTCCAGTTTTTTTCCAGTAAAGGTCCTCACACGTTTTCACGAGCTCATTTTTTCAGGACGCGATTCAACAGACGTTAGTGTTTAGCATATTCCTATTAAGAAAAAGAGAGAAATTAATCTATCCTCGAACGAATCAATCGAGTTTAAAAAAGTCGATTATAACAATATGATCCAAGCGCATGAGGATTTGGCATTTTCTCACGTTATTTATGAATTTAGACTGTTAAATGCCATTTATACCGTATCCTAGTTGATTATCGGCATTTTCTTTCTTCTCTTTTTGCGTGATGGTATATGATTATGATATATACTTGTACACGTATACACTTCTAGGTAAATGTACGTGCCTTTTCCGATGAAGAAGGGCCTACCTAATGACTAAAATGCTACATCATTTTTGCACAATTTATACATGTAGCCGATATGAGGGTTTTCGCTAAGTGTAGTCTATTTGGGATTTGGGTACTAAACCAATCCATTAGACTTTCCATTGCAGGAGTCTATCAGAAGCATATTGACCGCGTGATTAGATTAATTATTTAATTAATTGATGAAAAATGGAAAAGTGTTAATTAAATAATTAATAAAAAAATAAAAAATAGGCCAGCGAGTCTCAATCTTTGAATGGTATTAAAATTCTAATTCTTAATCATGAGGAAGTAATTAAAAGTAGGTAGAGTTCAAAAAGCGGTTGAGATTCTCTGTGTTATCTATTAGAACGATGTTTTTTGTGGTATAGATTAGCTTCATTCCCAGTCAGTGGCGACAAAACAAGAATCTGACCTCGACTGGAAATGGTGATGATTTTTAAAATGAGTGAATTTTTTGAAAATTTTTAATGAGCAATTAAAAAATCAGAAATGTAAATAGAACATTTATTCACTAGAGGGATCCAAAATATAATTTTTTTCATATTCACAAAGTATTTCGTTAGGAAATTTGAAACAAATTATGATCAATTTTCTAATGAAAAAGAAATAATAGTGGGTAAGAGTTCAAATTTATACAAACTGTTTTGACACAACGCAAATGTTTTCAGGGAGTCAAACAATAAAAAAAAGCTCGCATTTTATCTTGAGCAATTTTTATATTAGACCAAAAGTAGACTTTTGTAATAGATTTGAAAAATTTCGCTTTAATTTGTTTTCTTCAGTTTCAAACGTATTTTTGATAACATAACATGATGAACAAGATTTTTAAGATTCCATACAATTTGACAATCTAAATAAATTCAAGAGAGAATCTAATTTTAATAATAAACCAAAAATCTTTTTAAAATAACATTCAGTGAGAAATTCAGTGAATTTACATTAAAAATTTAGAATTTAATGTAAATTGTCAAGATGATTTAAAAGCGAGTGATACAAGTCTTGGTTTTTGTCGCCACGGAAGCCCTGAATCCTCTGTACTTTTTCTTGGTTTCGCTCTAAATATTTTGTAGAAAATTTTATTAAACGTTGTCCCACAACCTTCACCTCCTTCAACTTTGTAGTTCGACGCCGTTTTAATAATCGAATATATTGCACGTTCAATGGATATAAAATGCGAAGCGAGCTTGGCGGGGTGGAGTTTGTAAATAAAGCTGTAAAAGCGACGAAAGAGACTCAAATTTTATTATCCCACTTGAAGAGGAGGTACCAGTGAAATTTTAGACTACCCATATAATAATTATCCAGGGTTGTGCATTTTTTTACATTAATTACTGTCAGAAATATTGCCATATACAATCAAAAAGGAAGACAATTTTCGAGCCGTTTAGAAATTTTATTTGCGGGAAATATATAAAATTTCATTTTGGAAGCTGTTTAGCCTGGTTTGAATTTGAAAACTGTTCAAAATAATTCACTGGTGTCCATCCTTAAAAGTAGAACTAGTAATTCAGGAATCTTTCGTAGATCAAAGTGTAGGTTTAAAAACATATTTTTAAGTTTAATAGGAAACAAAAAGAAAACTGGAAAAAGCAAAATTGCAAAGTAAATTTATAAGACAATTTTAAAAAAGAAAATCTATTTCTAATATCTGATGGATAGCTTTCAATTTTAAGCTCTTCTAGCATTCAATTTTGAATAAAATATTTTCAAGTTCTATTAATTTTGGTGAAAGTACATATAGTGAATTGAGAACAAATACTCGTAAGGTATAGGAAATTCTCAACACGTACATTGCAAAAAAATTGCGTACGTTTCATCACGCACGAAAAGAGGACCGAAACTCAGGGCGTGCCTTTATTCTGGTTTATTCTTGAAAAGTCGCCAAGAGTTGCATCATTGCTCGGTAAGTTAAAGTTCGTTTACCTACGTCGTAGAAAGACAAAACTCTATTTTTTGAAAAAATTGCAGCAAAAAGTTCATAATAAAAAGATTTAAAATAAATCATTTCAAAATAAATTGTAGGCACTTTCGTTTTTATTTCTGATAAAAAATTTTTCAAGATATAAACTTGAAGCTGTCGTCAATACTATAATAAAATAGACGTATTCAATGTAAACATTGCTAAAAATAACTGTTTTAAAACCAGTTTCTTCCATCCCATCGTCATTACGAAAATTTCCGTTGAAATGTCTTCGGTTAAAATTATTATTGATATTAATAGAATTGATTATTTTACAGAAGACATTCGAAAATTTTCACGATTCAAACTTAAAATTTAAATGAAAAATCAAGTTTAAATTCAATAATATATATATATTTATATATATATAATACAACAATTAGGTTCTGATTCTGATTTTCAATACTCTTATAGTAGTTCACTGCCTTCATTAAAAAAGAAATACTAAAAATAGTTATTTTGACGTCGAAAGTTGAATTTAAATTCATTTCCCAGCATTCTTTGCGAATCCTCTGATGCTTCTGATTGGTCCATTTATGGATGAGACATCAGCGCCACCTAATATCGTCTGCTATATGTACAATCATAAACGGGAAGGGGAGTTGACGGGGATTGTCAGGAAGAGACTGAAAGGTCACCTTGGGACGTCGGTTAGTGAAACAGGTGACTTCTGACAGAGATTCGGAAATCGTGAGAGTTCATTTTATCAGTGGCACGAGATTAAATCCTACTTTCTAAAAGATCGGCTCATTTTTCGGTGAGTGTTTATTACATTTGCATTCCCGCGGCATGAAATTAAGTTACATTTGACAGGCTGTATCGTTCGATCGTATATGCGAAAATTCAACCCTTTCACCCCGAATTTCACAGTTTTAATTAAAATTGACTTAATTTTCCATTTCCTCTCGGTGATGATTGTTTTAGTGTTTAGGAACAAACTGCCAGAAATTCCTGACACGTGCGGCAAAAACAAACTTCCTCGTCGTGAATAACCTTTTCGTTTTTTGGCAACCAAGCAATTTTGGTTGCCTTCACGAATTGGTGAGGATATTATTTAATGTTGAGAACGTAAATAGACGAAAGTTATATACACAGAAGATTTAGAGAGTGCTCATAACATTGTTTTAATTGTCAATAATGCTGCAAATAGGTTAGAAGTAGACTTTTAAATTTTCCTGAAGATAATAATCGATAATTGCATATGTAATTTGAAAAAATATTATTTACTAAATTACACCACTCAAGCGATAGTTATTGTTATTGCTGCTATTATTATTTTGATAGTGCGATCGCGATTGTTATTTACCTCGACCTACTTTTTGTCTACTGTCAAATTGATCTTGAATTATGCAATACCCGCTGAACTTTACCCTCCACTCCTCCAGACATAACATCAGAAGTATAAAACAGTATAAAAAAAAAGTTAAAAGCTATGTGACAGCATCTGTCACTTTACAAAATTACAAAATTTATGTCAAAGATTTGCTTTTTTATCTCAAAATTTAATATTAATCTATTTCGTTTATTTTCTTCTTCTATTCGATAAAATGTATAACGAGTTTATTAAAAAAAATTGTATTTGCTCCAGAGAAAGTGAAGATTCTTCGGATTCTGAGACAATTTTGGGAAGTATAGTTTCAAAATTTGAAGAAGGGAGTAATACTGATAGCAATTTTCGTTTGCAAGGAATTAGTAGGGATGACGAAAGTTTAAAAAGTTTTAAATCGTTTAATACTGTTGACAATAAATACCATGGAAATTTTAAGAAGAACCAGGAAAAGAATATTAGGTTTCATTTGAAGTCGGTTAATACGCAAACTTCAGATTCAGGTTCGAAGTTCGGAGATGATGTAATTTGGATGGAAAATGAAGTTGTACTTCGAAAAAGTAAATTGGCCTTGAATGCACATAAGAATAAAACTCTGTCTAGGATTTTTCCACAGGCTAGTTTTTTCAGTTACTTTCATTAATTTGATATATGATTATTCAATTTAAATAAACTTGTCAGTGGCCACACGATATTAAAAAAAAGGAACTTCTATATGTTTTAGATAATTAATATTTTTAATTAAACTCTACTGAGTTTCGACTGTATATTTCTTTTTAATATTCAGAAATAGAGTAAAAAAAATCAGACGATTCGCGGCACGCTATTTTTGTTTAAATAACAAGAAAAGTTCTTTTTGATATTTTTACGAAGTATTTATAGAGTATTAATTTTCAAGACAAGGTGTTTCTAACTTTCTTACCATGCTGACAGATGTTTTTGGCACACAAAGAACCGACATCCGATCGTGCGATGGTAAAATGGCATAGTAGCTCCGATGATTTGCAAGAAGTTCACAAAATAATTGAGAAGAAGTATTTAAAACTAAGGCGTGGAGAACAGGCAATGATTACGTCCTGAATAATAGAAAATTGTAAAATTGTCTTTTACGATTAATCTGTTGATTTACAATTTTCCGTATTCCATTCCTCAGAAAAAAAGAGATTTCTTTTTTAAGAACCCTTTGGACATGCAAATATCAGCGAAGAATATTCACAGAGAGAGCGAAATTAAGGCATGCTACTTGAATGATACAATTTTGATTTAATTTAACATTAAAAATAATTCGAAGGAATACCTATTTGCTTTATAAATATATATTATAAACATGTATTTACATTTTATACTTTGTACTTATCATTTATTGACCTGTGATCTTGACCACTTGACCTAGATTTTGACTCAATCGGAATCTATTTGTTATTTAATCTCAAAATATTTTTGTGAAAGTTAAGTAATAACTGTATTTTTGTACAGTTTCAATCTTCAAAATTCAATAGTTATTGTTTACAACGAAGCGATAGTGGTAAATATCTATTTTCTTTTATTAAATTACAATTTTTACGTTAGATTCATAGTTTCATATGGAAATTAAAAGAAATAAATAGTAACAGTATTATACGAGAATGATTTTTGAATATTTTGTTTTTGGTATCTGTTTTCAGTACTTAGATCATACTTATAAAGAAATCATGGAGGACGAACAAACTGCACAAAAGTTTATAAAACCCGGTAGTCATAAGGGTAAAGGCCTGGCAGTCTTTACCAGTGGAGGGGATTCTCAAGGTAAATAATAATTATATTTATGTAATTTTTTGAAAATTGAAGAATATTTAAAGAAATATTTATATTCTTATGATCATTTAACAGGAATGAATGCTGCTGTCCGTGCCGTAATTCGGATGGGAATTTATTTAGGATGCAAGGTTTTCTTTATCAAAGAAGGATACCAAGGAATGGTGGATGGTGGAGAAAATATAGTGGAAGCGACCTGGTCTTCTGTGTCTTGCATTATTCATAGAGTAATTATAAAACTAATGATTTTCATAAGCAGATTTTTAATCTGCAAAAAAGAAACACATTTCTTTGCTGTTTTAAAAGTTCTTTTATAACTTTCCTTTCAATAAAATAAAATTTCTTAATTTTTCCAGGGTGGTACCGTTATAGGATCAGCTCGTTGTAAGGAGTTTAGAGAACGAGAGGGGCGCAAAAAGGCAGCGAAAAATTTAGTGGCCCGTGGAATCACGAATTTGGTTGTCATCGGAGGTGATGGTTCTCTCACTGGTGCTAATTTGTTCAAGGAAGAATGGTGCGATCTTTTGAAAGATTTAGTAAAAGATGGTATGTCTCTACATTTATCCGATATAAGAAATTATCATGAGCATAGTAAAACTTTTGAATTTTAAATTTATTTTAGGAGTTCTAACACAGGAACAATGTGACAAGTTCTCACATCTTCACATCGTCGGATTAGTAGGTTCGATCGACAACGATTTTTGCGGTACTGACATGACTATAGGTACGGATTCGGCTCTTCACAGAATTATTGAGAGCATTGATGCTATTGTCAGTACAGCTTATTCTCATCAACGAACATTTATTATGGAAGTCATGGGTCGTCATTGTGGGTAAGTTATTGAAATTTTTTCTCAAAAAGTAACAATTGCCATTTTTCAAATGAAGTGTATTTATACATATATTATATATTCTCTTTTCAATGCTGCAAACTTAGATAGAGATCTTTATCAAAAAAAAAAAAAGAAGGAAAAGCATTCAATCCTTCAAAAATTGGGATGTCTCGATCTGATACGATATTTTATTGCTGAATTGTTTTTGTCGGTCTTGATGTATTTTGAGCAGTCACAACTTAATTTTTAAAATTTCTGACTTTGGTTAGGTACCTGGCAATCGTGGGCGCATTAGCCGCCGAAGCAGACTACGTATTCTTCCCAGAATGTCCGCCCCCCGTCGACTGGCCTGTAAAGCTTTGTAGAAAGTTGGAGCAGGCATGTCAATGAACTTTTTTCAAAATTCAAATCCATGTCCTTTTTAAGCCGATAATTTATTATCCAGACTAACTTAATTTGAAGATTCACTCACGATAAGTTTGGAGATTTTGTTGTTTTGAACTACTAAGTATCGTTTGTATTCTACGTTTAGTTTAGAGACTATTGTTGTGTCAACCTAAAGAGGCTTCTTTACGAAACAATCCTTGAGACAAGTGGATATACTTCGTATACTTTTTTCACTAACGCCCCTTCACAGCATGACATCTCATCAGCTTTTTCAATCCTTGTCATTTTGTCATTATGTCATTCTGTCAATAGTCGAGTATGGCTTGAAGAAGTCTATCTTGCTTTTATTCCCGAATTTCCGCCAATTGATGACTGGGTCAAGGAGCTTTAAAGCTCTCCTACTGGCGCATTTTTAATATCAATATAAAACGGTCCAGCTATTCAATCTTGAGTAGTTTAATCCGTGACCTCATGCAATATCATTCAATTTCGCATATAGACGACGCCTCAAGATATATTTCTGCTCAAATTTAGGACTGAGCTGTGATACTGGCGCTTTCGCGCTTGATATTTGATTCAAAAATCATTTAAACCTCGCGCTCGGTTCAGTTCACCGCATATTGGTCCTATAAAAAAATATTTAAAAATAATTTTATTTGACTTTTTAAAGGCACATATTCTAATACTTTCTCTGATGAGAATGTAAAAATTAAACCATTTAATCGCATTATCAAAAGTAACATCATATGATATTTTCCGTTCGCTAGAAATTTTTCAGAAAAAATTGATTGTGAGTATGCTAGCATCTCCTAATCAACACACTTCTTGGCATCTGAATCTAGATATTTATTGTCTAATTGTAACAGTTTAATTACAAATAATTATTACAGCCTAATTATAAATTCCATTTGATATTCAACATAATTTAATATTTACACACACTATTTTTTGCAAATGGACATTTTCATTTTGAAAGTAGGAGCTAGAGCCTTCAGTTAGGTTTACTATTCCAGTTACCTCGCTTTGGTGGCAGCTATTTGCTGCGAAGCCGACTTTGTCTTCATCCCAGAATGGCCGCCTGAGAGAGATTGGCCGAACAAGCTATGCAAAAAATTATTGCAGGTTTGATAACGACATTTTTATCGCAAATTACCTACAAAGTCTTTTCTTTATCTTACATTTTCAATACAATTTTTCAGAAGCAGAGATACCTATTTCTTTAGTGAATATTTTTCGCGAAAGAGTAGGTCGATATGAGCTTTGCTTTTCATTTCGTGTATGCCTTGTGAATTTTCTAATCTTTATTAAAAAAAAAATTAAACAAAAAAGGATTTGATCCATATGCTTTCTAATAAGAAACTGCTGCATTTGTTTAAATAATTCGTGCCAAATAACACGAACTAATTTAAAATTTGGACAATAAGAGTTGATTGCAATTTTTAATAATATATTGTTCTTTGAATTGAATGTAATTAACAAGCCAAGAAGCATGTTTTTTTACATATTTTAGCTCGTATTTTGCTTTTTAGTTCCTTTAGTGGTAAATGATAGAAATAAAGCTTTCTTATTGGTTATTAAGTCGAGGATAAAAGCTTTCTAATTATTATTTGTACTAATGCTATTAAAAACTCCTCAATATTCTTCTTTATTTCGTTTTTAAAAATTGTTATTCCTATTGGTTTCCTTATTCAGATTTACTAAAGTTACATCATTTTTAGGAGCGTTTAACTGGACAACGTCTTAATATCATCATCGTGGCAGAAGGAGCCGTTGATCAGAATGGCGATCCAATTACAGCAGAAAATGTAAAGAAAGTGGTGGTAGATAAATTGCAGCAAGATACCAGGATTACAGTTCTTGGTCACGTACAACGAGGAGGAAACCCTTCAGCTTTTGACAGAGTTTTAGTAAATATTTGTTTTAGATATTTTAGCTGAATTAAAATAATAACGTTATATTTTTTATTCTTTCCATTTGATTTAATTGATTTTATCGTTATTTCCGTCAATAGGGATGTCGTATGGGTGCGGAAGCAGTCATGGCACTGATGGAAGCAACACCCGAAACTGAAGCGTGTGTTGTTACTCTCGACGGAAATCAAGCTGTCCGTTTACCTCTGATGGAATGTGTTCGTCGCACGAAAGCTGTTGCTCAAGCCATGGCAGAAAAAAATTGGGATCTGGCTGTACAACTTCGTGGAAAGTAAGTTATAACTTATATAAACAGGCTTTTCTCTTCTGAGGCTTAATAAAAACCTGTGCCTGAATCTTGCAATTGTTTTTAATTTTATTATATGTAATATCATCTTTTCAGAGGATTCGTGCGAAATTTGGAAACATACAAAATGTTGACACGTTTGAAGGCACCAGTAGATATCGAAGGGAACAAGGTTCGTATAATTCGAAACTTAATTAACTAGAGACACAAGCCAATGAAAAATGCCTAAAATGAATAAACGTCTAAAATGTAGACTAATTAAGGTTCGTGTCTCTAAAAATTGTTAAATTTGTGAATAAAATGGTTAACATAAGCATTAATCGATACTGCTTCAGGAGAATAATGGCCCTCCCATCTTAACGAAGGTAATTTTAGCCAATACCTTAGATTGTTTCGCAACAAACATACGCACGCACAATATTAAAATAATTGTTACAAAGTCCTTATTAATATTTCCCTTTTCCTTCGTTTGTTACTAGCAATATACTCTATGCGGACAAGTAAGTGAGAGGCTATCGTCCATAACTTCATCCATTATTGCTCCATTCGACAGTATCATTGTGCTGTAGATACACCGGAAAAATACTAGAAATGTCAAGTGTTTAGTTAATATGACTACACAGTTAAATAGTTAAATAATTTAGTCAAATTTACTCAGTAATTTCAATATCATACTAGTTTTTTCTGATGCATATACACATTTACATATTGGAAATGGCTATATTTAGCACAGTTACCTATAGAATAGATTTCTCTAGAAATATAGAATTTCACGAGCACTTGGAAACTGGTCATACCATTTTGCACTGAATGGATTTAGTTGTTGATAATTTACTGATATATGCTTTTTTTAAATTTTAGGATCACTATACGATGGCTGTTATGCACGTGGGTTCTCCTTCTTGTGGAATGAATGCAGCTGTGCGTTCCTTTGTGAGGAATTGTATTTATCGTGGAGACAAAGTACGTTCAGTTATTAATTATTAATTATAAAAAATAATTTATCAAAAGAAAAAATTTCACTTTATAGAATTGAAATGGTTTTTATAGGTTTACGGAATTTGCGACGGCGTTATGGGTCTTGAAGCAGGAAAATTAAAATTAATGGAATGGGCATCAGTAACTAGCTGGGTTGCGCAAGGTGGTGCGTTTTTAGGAACTAAACGTGCCCCACCAACAAACGAACAACTTCCACAAATCGCCCAAAAGTTAAAAGAGTTTGGAATTCAAGCTCTGCTCATCATCGGAGGATTCGAGGTACATTCTATTCTCTCAAAAAGTTAATGACATAAAGTTATTTAGGAGTTTATTTTAAATCAATATGTTTTAGGGATACCAAACGGGACTTACTTTCTACAAAGCAAGAGACAAGTTTGACGAATTCAAAATTCCTATTGCCATGATCCCCGCAACTATTAGTAACAATGTTCCAGGAACAGAATTTTCTTTGGGTTGTGATACCGCTCTCAACGAAATTACAGAGGTAATTTTACGTCTTATAAAGTAATTTAAACTTAATTTTCATTTAAACAATTTGTGTAATCTTTTATTTTGCAGATTTGCGATCGAATCCGCCAATCTGCTCAAGGAACAAAACGACGTGTTTTCATTATTGAAACGATGGGTGGTTATTGTGGTTACTTGGCTACTGTCGCTGGATTGGCAGGTGGTTCTGATGCAGCCTACATCTTTGAGGAAAAGTTTAATATTAAAGACTTGAATCAAGATGTCATTGCGATGGCTGCAAAAATGTCTGAAGGTGTCCAAAGAGGTCTTATTCTTCGAAATGAGAACGCTAATTTAAATTATAATACAGACTTTATGCAGAGACTCTTCAGTGAAGAGGGCAAGGGACTCTTCAGCTGCAGAAGTAACATTATAGGTATTTTTTTTTTTGTTAAAGATTGACCTGCATGTTTTAGTTCTTTTTTTTTGAATAGGTTAACGAATTACGTGTTTTCTTAGGACATATGCAACAAGGAGGCTCGCCTACGCCTTTTGATAGAAATCTTGGTACAAAAATGGGTGCCAAGGCTGTGGAGTGGTTCTCTAATCAGCTCAAACAGTGTTCCACTCCTGACGGTAAAATTTTAGCTGATACTGCTGATACTGCTGTCATGTTGGGAATCGTTAGGAGACAATATAGATATACACCGTTCAAGGACCTTATCAAGTTCACTGACTTCGAGTAAATATTATTACTTTGAATATCTACTTTAGAAAATTCGAATACAATCATTAGAGTTTAAAGATCGCAACAAATACTCTCAATTTTTCTTAAATCTGTATTTTTTTTAGACATCGAATTCCGACATATCAATGGTGGATGAAACTGCGTCCGCTCTTGAAAGTGTTGGCAAAGCACGAATCTACATATGAAGAGGAAGGTCTCTACATAACGATAGAAGAGATGGATTTCGAAAACGACCCACCTCTAGTCTAGGTATTTTAAACATTGAGAATTCACACAAGATTACGTTTTCCTAGCTGTATCTCGATAAGTGTCTCTATAATGCACGCTACACTAGGTTATTAAATAATACAGTATTCAGCGGCATTAAACTATCACCTATCTATATATATAATATATATATATTAAATTTCAACACCGATGAAATGAAAAACTAGGATAAACGAAAAGAAGCTAATTTTATCGTAGAACTATGCGCTTTACTCGTTGCTACAACTTTAAAGCCCTATATTTGGAATTATTTTGTAACACGAATATTTTATGATGAGCTGGTCACATCGTTTCAGTGTAATTTAAAATAAATATAAACTCTTCTCTACAAATATTCCCGCAAGACGGAGCAATCGTTATTCTGTATCGTGTATGTATTTTTAATCGAATTTCATCTCAAGTGAGAATTGAGTACAAATGTAGTACCTGTAATGAAGAAGGTAAGAAACGAGGTGAAAAAATGTTTGGAATAAATGTATAGTTGAATATAGTTAAGAATTTGTTGAGAATAAGTCGCTGTCATTTGGTCTGAAGAGAAATTTTTCGAAATTGAGAATTCGAAAGTATTCAAATTTTAGAAATTTTGGACCATCATTAATTAATTACTATATTAAATATTTATAATAAGATCAAATTGGATATATCTAAATTTAAAGGTCAAGGTCTATTAGGAACTTTGAAACTTAAATCAGGGTTTATAATTCACTTCAAAGTGAAAAAATTTTAGCTTTGCGCAAGTCTGCCAACAAGGCACTTTTTCCACTTTGTTTTTAGAATATATTCACTTGTTTCTTATTTATTTTTTACTACATCAAAGGAGGTTTATTCTAGAAAAGCATTGTTATCAAGAATTTTGTGACTTATAATAATAGTCATTCTTGCCACTTTTTTAAGTATAGAATTTCACTGGCAGGCTTGCTTAAAATTTTAGCGTGAAATTAAAAAGAAAGGTTGAAATTAAATTGATAGAAAGATTTAATATAATTAGAGGAATGGATTAACTTCCTTGTCTTGTAAAGTATACGTTTAAAAGTTAAGGGAAGAAGTTTGTGGCACATTTCTGTTAAAAATTGTTTTTCTGTTTAGCATTACTCAAAGCTATAAAAGGCTATTCTGAGAATATACGTGTCTACCTCAAAAGATAATTTGCAATTGCAACGGCTCTTAGGAATAGAGTGACCTAAGTCCTGTTGGTTGCACGTAACCTTTAATGTGCTAAAGTTTAAGGCTTGTGACCACTTCAGTAATTAGTAAATTCCTTTGAATTTATAATGTTAGCACGCTTGTCTTTTAAATACTGTTATATCATATTAATCAAAGTTGTGGAACCGTGAAATGAAAACTAAAAAGTTTAGAGTTTAAGAATTTATATAGCTCAAAAGTTTATGAAAATTCAAATGAAACACGATAGAGAAATACGTTACTTCACTTGCCAAGTGCTTATAAGACAGCGGAATACAGTTACGAAGCGGCATTGATAAAAAAAATAAAGAAGATATATTTTAAAGAGGGATCTTAATATTATCTAATTATAAACAAAATACATATAATAAAAGTCAGAAATATATATTAACATTAAGGACAATACTATTTGTTGAAAAAGTATGAAAATACAACGTTCTACTCACTAATAATCAATAAAATTAGAAGAAAATATTATTTAAGAGTATATATAAATTGAAGATGGAAAATGATAGTTCTTGTTCAAAGTAGCACCTTTGGTATTTGAAAATTTAATTATTAATTAATATATTACGGATTATGTATGTGAGTGTGCATATTTATTCTAGGTTTAATGCATAAGTGTGAAATAACGTTATAAGTACTAATTGAATATGCTGAAAAAATATGTTTTTAATAGTTTTCACTTTCTCAGAAATATTTCAATGTTCTGGTAAATTTTTATCATGAGATAAAAAGCCAGTAATTTTGAATTCAGATTTTAATATAAATATTTATTTAAATTCGTGCCATATCATTAGCATTAACACTTCCGCCGTATATGTACAACCTGATGAAAAATTGAACTATATATTTATTACTATTATCTTTACAGCTAGTTCTGTAAGAGAGTTGTTATTTTTTAAGATTTCTGGAATCTATTGTTAACTCATTGTTGATCAATGAGATTGCCGTAATCAAATAACTCAAGCATAGTATTATTTTTACGATAATTCACTCTAAACTAAACTGATCTGAATCATCATGTTAAAGTTAAGAAAATAATGTGAAATAAATTAATATGGCACGAAAGCTGGTGCGATTATCAAATTAGATGTATTAATGTCGTCAAATAAATTATATCTTATGTAAATGTTATTTCATTATAGTTTAAGAGCATAGTTACAAATAATAAGAATTAAAAAAAAATTTCTTACATATATAATTTAAATTCAGTTTGAAAATTGACTATATATATATTCATCTATGGGTATGTACATATATGCCTTTTTTTATTTTTGAATTTTTGGTTCTAAAATGATTAGGACCAAAAAGCGCTCTTTGTAACAACACAATGCTTAAAAAATTAAACTTTTTTATATAAAATAATTTTAAAAGTTGCTGTAGTCTATACGAAATTATTGTTTTGCGCTTTTAAAAAATTTGGCATACTTTTTTGATCAATTTTGAAAAATAAAACTAAAAGCTAAATCTTTTTGACATAAGGATACAGTAATGAAATGACTCTAGTAGTGCCAACAAACGAAACGGGACGCCACATTGGCTAAGTTGGCGTCGTTGGAAAGTGTGTGATGTATGTGTGTGCGCGCGCGTAGTAGTGTGCGTAATTCTGTCACAGTGTTTAGTGTAACACTTGCTCACGTTGCGGCGAATGTCAGTGCACGACTAGTCTAGAAATTCACAATATTGTATATCCAATCTTCCATAAAAATGGTCACAATTAAGGGCCGTAAATCTTCGAATAAGAATCCGCCAATTCTCAGTCATGAATTTGTCATCCAGAATCATGCCGACATCGTATCTTGCGTGGCTATGGTTTTCGTTGTGGGTCTCATGGTGCAGGTTAGTGTACACACCAAAAATGCATTTCCAATTTTTAATCAGCCAACAATCTCCTTAATTTCTAACATCTTATTTTCTCTCAAAATTCAAAAGTATAAAGCAAAAAGTAACTTCACTTTTCGTATTTTAGATATATTCTGGAATATAGAAAACTTTTTTCAAAATGGAGCAACCATATGTTACAGACTTTTTAGATTGTACCAGCTTGTAAAATGAGTTTTACTCATAATTTGAGTTATTTTTAAATAGGAATTAATAAAAAAAAGAGGGAGAGATGTTTCAAATTATGTGAACATTATCCAGATTGTGGAAATTGATTTTTCTGGTCTCGTTCTTAGAGCCTGTTTGGAATTTTGTAGAAATACTAGAAATAATATTACTTTTACTTGAAGACTTTTTCTTGCTTCTAGGTAACATCACCGTGGGCCTACACTTTTATTGCGATTCACCACAATATAACCACGATACCAGAATCTCCAGATGATCCAATTTTACCCCTAAAATATACAACTGGTTGGAAAGATGCTTGTGCAGTATTTTTTTACTTCCTCATAACGATTGTTATGCACGCTGTCATTCAAGAATATGTTTTTGACGTGAGTATAATAGTTCTGAAGAATATGAAAGACTAGTTTAAAATATATGTATAGTAAAGTTGCATATGAAAACAAATTATTTCATTCAATTACAGAAACTGTCGAAACGTCTTCACTTGAGTAAAAGTAAACATTCCAAGTTCAACGAATCCTGCCAGTTAATTACATTTTATATTCTTTCTGCCATTTGGGGCATCGACATCATTATAAGGTATGTTTACAATTTAATTGAAAAAAATTCTTTCACTTGATATTCCCTATACACCGATATTCGAATTTAATTAATTTATTTATTTTTAGGGATAATCTGTTTGTTAATTTCACAAGTTTATGGCTAGATTATCCAGGAGTTTTGTCCTTCTCCCTAAAGTTGTTCTTCATTGGTC
Source organism: Synergus itoensis (assembly GCA_904066005.1). Taxonomy (NCBI): domain Eukaryota; kingdom Metazoa; phylum Arthropoda; class Insecta; order Hymenoptera; family Cynipidae; genus Synergus; species Synergus itoensis. The sequence goes on from CAJFCP010000089.1 coordinate 2,368,544, forward strand.
AATTGGCTTATTGGCTTCACTCCTACCCTGAATTATACTTCCAGCGAGCAAAGAAAGAAGAAATCTTGCCAAGAATTATTTTGGCAACTATTGGACTTTTCTTCTGTACTGCCGCTTATTGTCTAAAGTACGTAATCGGCAAAAGTATTTTACAATTGTACGATATAGGGTAAAATGCAATGCCTAAAAGAAAAAATTTTATTACAGCTTCCAACATGTTGGTGTGATACTTTTGGTGTTACATTATATAGGAGATGTTATTCAACACGGAGCTCGTCTTGTTCACTTTGTGTCTCAGAATGAAAAATTAACTCAATGTAAGTTTGAATTTTAAAAAGTTAAGCATGAAGTATTAAACTGAAACAAGTATGTTTAACTGAATCACTTACATTTTTTAGTGGCATTCAGGCTCGCAAATGTTGCTTTCATCCTTGTCAGACTTCAAACTGTGATTCTTACTGGACTTGTATTTTTCTACGGCCTTGGACAGATTGAGAGATCATTCGATTATGCAAGTGGGAAATTCAATATTCCAGCAATTCAATTCAGTGCCATCGGCGCTATTTTGCTCTTTCAAGCATATCTTTTATGTCACTTTATCAAAAGACAATTGAGATATGCTCGTGAAAATAAAACTTCAGTTGTTACAAAGTCAAAACCCAAGCTAAGGCCAAGAAAAAAGGACGCTAAGGATGGTGAGTTTCTTAGTAAAATTCTAATTTCTCGAATATTTCTAAGGACGTTTTAAAAATATCGACTTTTTAATTTCAGGAAAGAAGACTGCATCTGAAGATGATGATTTGCCAGAGGTCGACCAAGCTACCAAGAAAAATCTTAGATCTCGATCTTTTACAAAGGCAAAATAAATCTTTAATGATATAAACACATAAAGCCTGACAACTTTTCAATATAATCCAGCTGCAGGTCCTGATGGATTCAAAGTACAAAGTCTCAGAATAATCCAACTTTCCGCGTTAAATTTTTTATCGCAGATTAGAAAAAGTATTGATTCTGAGCAGCTGTACAAAAACGGCGAGCCTAATATTATTCTCAGGAACGAAGGCACTTACCTAGTGTACAAAAGTGCTTAGTGCTAATTTTGTATGTTAGCGAGTGCTTCAAAAGCTTGATTTTATAATCAGTTTGTTATACAAGAACATTATTTTTGAAGCAGGGAATCTGATCCTAAGAATAAACTTCTTTTAAGAAAGTAAAGAATGTGAAGATAGACTATGTTCGCCAAGATTTTAATATCGTAGTATATTTTTTTAAAGAGTAATTCAGAGTGAAGTGCGGCCGAGGTCAATAAACATGAAAGTGTATTGGGAATTGAGATTTACATTGAAAACATCATTGATCATATTTTCTCTCCATTCGTCAAATTGACACTGGAGAGTTTGTATTATATAAATTATTTACATTACCTTTAGCTAAATTTACTATGTTAGTGAATTTTTATTTTTATTCCAGTCTCATTTCGAAGCTATATTTCTTTAAATATACATATTCAATGTATTTTTAAGTCCAATGTTTTTAAAATAAAACTTTTACTCTGGTTGAAAAATATTACGACTTTATTTTCCATTGAATAAGTATCTGTTTCTGTTTGAAATTTTCGAATATTACATAGTGGAAATCGAACGAACTTAGTTTATGAAAATTACTTTCTTACAGGAAAATATGTTATGAAAATATATTATGTGTTGTTTTTTTTTATGTAAATGGCCAGAAATTATTTCGAGAGTTGGCTTATATCTATTACTACCTAGAAGCACGATGTACCGTGATGTATTGATTGGAAGCTGGGCTACAGGTGGCTTTCTAGCGCAAGCGCTACATACATCTTGAGGATATGAATACGCTTTTGCTGGCTTACTAAAATCCTCCCACGAGGCTGAGCAATTATTTGCATCGGCAGTGACCCGGACTTATCGGGCCGCCTTCCGTTACAGAATATCATCTTAATTTATTCCAGTCTCTAAGAAATTAGCCGTTAAATAAAGATCGATCTACATAAAATGTTTTTGTCCTAAAGATTCACTGATACAGCAAAACACTTTGAGCTTTAATATATTACTTGCGCAATAATTCTCATCAGATGCGCTGCTGTTATTCGGATATAATAAATTCGTAGAAATATTTTATAAGAAAAATTCTATTAAAACAAATCATTATTGCAATTGCATAAAATGTATGAATTTTTTCATTTTTCTTGAAATCACTTGGTTATGAAGAAACATGAAATCAGGAAAACTATATCCTTTTTAGAATTTTTATTTGGAACAGTTTTATTTAAAAAAAAAATACAGTAAAGCCTAAAATATAATTCTCATCCAAAAGTCGATTTTTTTCTAGGAATTCCAAATTTTTTTTTTTTTATATTTATTGTTCAGGTATGAAACGAAAGTGTTTCAGTGTTATAAAGGTGTGCGTTTATGAGCAGGTGGGTTTTAGTGTAATGGACGAGGGACAAAGAGTATTAAATATTCAGGATATAGAGGAAGAAAATTAGAGTGAGTCAGTAATCATAATAAGAGAGAGAGAGTTATGTGGCACGAAACTGTGTTCCTAATACAGCTTAATGGTTTTCATTAAAATTTAACAACAGTGCACTATGTTCATAAAATAATCCTCGAAATAATCGCAAGAAATTTTTCATATTTTGTTTTTACTCTAAAATTCGAAAATATCCGGTTCTGAATATCGTGTATTTATTTTTTATAATTTTATTCCAAGAAGGGTAACCTAGTTTATTGTGCTTCCGATATTCTGGTCATGTTACATAGTTGGTATTCACCAGAAGCCCGCTAAGTTAAAAATATGTCGATAATTTATTCTTTATCACGGTTTGATACTGATTTTTTTTAAATAAAATTTTTGCTAACTAACTTTTTACAGATCTACAGATAACCGATTATTTATGTGCTTCAAAATCATAAAAAATTGCAAGAATATTTTATACACCTTCGACCACAGAAAGAAAAACTCAATACAGAAATCTGATTTTAAACTAGGTGCACTATTCTTGGAAATTTCACGACCTAAAAAATATATTTTTTATGAATTCTTTGAAAAGGATGCCTACTAATACAAATATCACTTTGTGTCACATTGTGCAAGTATTTATTTTTAAAAACTCGTATAGAATCCTATAAAAATTGCGCTTTCAGTAGTTCAGGTCAATTATGGTCAGACATAGTCATTTACTAAACAGCAATTATTTAAAACGTTAATGTTATACTTGTAAGTTTATTTTTATTTAACTGGAATGGTTGCAAGGAAAAAAATCAGGAAATTTAAGTAAACTTGGAAATTAATTGTAATTAATTAATTAATTAATTAATTAATTTTAATGCTACATAAATAAAACTAGCTGCGAAGTTGTAATAACTTTTATGTTCATTCAATGAGCAATTTGCTTCCTCAAAGAGAAAACATGAATTAATTAAAACAAGAAATTTTTCTTTTTTCTGTATATCAACTTTCAAATGCGATTTGTGATAATTTGGAAAGTTATCGATAACGATAACGAACTTGAGAGGGTCTCTGGACCTTGACAGAAACTGCACAAACGAAATTACTTTACGTGCGAATGAGTGAACATTCATGGGAAATTACAACTACATATATACAATGAACATTTCGATTTACTGTCTCAGTGTCTGTGATTTTCACAGTTAATTAATGTACCTACTTCTACACTTCCAGAGCGAGCCTTGTGCTTAAACTTGCCTGGCAAACTCGTCGACGTGTAATTGATGTGTTTTCACGTCATGCGAGCTGGAAACTGCAAGGAGAATTCTATCACGGAAATCATGATTGTAAATGTGGTGATTGAAAATATTTTTTAACAAAGCTAAAGAAATATACTTATTTATTGTAATAATTGATTTTCAAAGCTTTCGCTAGGGAAATTAAATTAGAATTTTTGAATTGGTTCAAACCAATCCGGAATTTATATACGAACCAAACAGTTTCTTTCCGATCTAATCCGAAAGAAGTTATCAATCTGAATTAATTCGAAGCCCATTCAAAATCAATCCGAATGAATCCGGTCAATCAAAACTAATCAGAATTAATCCGAACTTTCATTCTGAATAAATCCTGTAAATCCGAATGAATTAGAATTTATCCGAATTTTTCGGAATCATTCGGATTAAAGTTTCGGATTGATTTTGAATGAGCTTCGGATTAATTCATATCGAAAACTTCCTTCGGATTAGATCGGAATGAAATTGTTAGGTTTAGATACAAATTTCGGAAAATTTTGGATTGGTTCAGAATGAATTTCAATCTCAAGCTTTCGCCTCGGCTTTCGATAGGTATTATTATTTCGTAATTGAAGAATAGAATATTTTGTATTGCCGACACAATTTTATTTCAATTCATCATTGGTATTTATTCGAGTATTTATTCTAAGAAAATGGCCAAGGACTCGAACAGGAAAAATATAAACAAAGAGAAGGGGAGTGGTGGCTCGTTTGAAGGGCACTGGCTAAATAAAGAAAAGGAAAACGGCAGTTGATTTTCGGGCGTATCACGAACGGGTCGATGATTTTTATTTTTGATTGAAATGATTTTGGAGGAGTTTTAAGTGGTTTTCGATGTGTTTATAGATTGAACGGTGTCGGTTTAAGTGTTGTGTGGTGTAATATATTATAGGGTCGTTCTGGGAGGTTTGGATTGATCCTGGTACGGAACAGTAGGTAAATAATAATTAAGTTAAAATTCTTGACTTTAGGTAGATTGTAAACTGAAACTTAATTCTTTGATAACATATTTAGATAATTGTTTATTTTTTACATATTTAAAGAATATAGAATATTGCGAGAAAAATTAAAATCCCATTAAGCTTTTATTTCCACATCACTGAGATAAATATGAAAATTATAACTTAATTAACAAAGTTTGAAAATAACAAATACAAATAAAGTTCATTTTTCTAGTTTTCTCCATAATTTTAGACTTGGTTTTGCATTTAGGGTGATGTTTTATTCTTTTGAGTGGAGAATGAAAAGGAGAAAGTTGAGTGTGCCAGGAAAGATCAGACGTCCTCATTTTTAAGAAAAAGTTTTTTCCAACTGATGTCTTCCTTTTGCGCAGGGGCGGCGTAGACAGTATGGATGCCATGGATAAATCCATACATGGAAATTTTCATGTATGGAA
>CAJFCP010000089.1:2373809-2408072 GCA_904066005.1 Synergus itoensis
TGCATTGTTTTACTACTAAGGGCTCACTGGCGCCATTAGTGAAAAACTGTTAAGCTGCATAAGTAGAAAAGGCACGATGTGTTCAGACACGTTTTTTTAATGTGCAAAATTATATTCCAATTATCCGGATTTTTATTTTATAAATTAATTCGATGTCTGACTCTTACAGACCTTTTCTACTGTGTCTGGAGAAAGTCTATTTAAATTAGATGGCTGACAACAACGTGGTTTTACTACTAAATTTTTTAGTGTGCAAAATTATATTCTAATATTCCGGATTTTTATTTCATATATTAATTCGATGTCTGACTCTAACAGACCTTTTCTACTGTGTCTGAGGAAAGTCTATTTAAATTAGATGGCTGACAACAACATGGTTTTACTACTAACAATAAGGCCATTAGTGAAAAACTGTTAAGTTGCATAAGTAGAAAAAGCATGTTGTGTTCAGACAACTTTGTAATTTGCAAAATTATATTCTAATTATCCGGATTTTTATTTCATATATTAATTCGATGTCTGACTCTTACAGACCTTTTCTACTGTGTCTGGAGAAAGTCTATTTAAATTAAATGGCTTACAACAACATGGTTTCAGGGGCGGCGCAGACAGTATGGATGCCATGGATAAATCCATACATGGAAATTTTCATGTATGCGGAAATTCCATACATGAAAAACTGTCTGGAAAGATAATGATTTTTGTTTCAAAGTATTAAACGAATTTATATCTAGAAATGTTGTACGAATGAAAATATTTTCTTTCAAATAAAGAGAAAGCAAAGAAAAAAATTTCGGTCTACCCCCCCCCCATCGTAAATCCATACATGGGAAAAATGGGCTGCCCCGGCCGTGCTTTTGCGAAAAGATGCTAGAAAATTTAATTCCTGTTCCCTGGCGTGATAGTGACAAGCATTTCTTTTTATTTTACAGAGAAAGTGCCCTTCTTCTTCGGCGAGCTATTGTATGTCCTTATGCTGGTCAGAAGGGGTGATGTCGAAAGCGCTTGCGCCCAACAAACCTGAAGGCTTTCATCAGGCTCGAATCGGCTCAAGAACGTCAGTCCTGCCGCACCACCAAAACGTGTCAGACAGTCGTGAGTAATTATACATATTCACTTTCTTTCTTTTGTTAAATTATGACAAAATTTGGTGTCTTTGATTTTGTTTCGTTTCGAAATTTTACTTCAAATTATTTCTTAATATAAGGGATTGCATTTTGCATTTTCTTTTTATAGATTGTGTGTTTTTAAGTTTTATTGTATCCTGTATTGTTCATACCAATAGAAACTATTCTTAATTATACTGAAAAATAAATCAGTATAATATATAATATAACATCAAAGCCATAACACTTTTTTACACAGACAAATAGGATTTTGAAAAAGCTTATATTTAAATTTTATGGCCTCATTCCAAATTTAAATATTATAAAATGAGGCCGTTACTCCTAATGAAAGAATCGCCGTCTTTCCTCGCTTTGGGAAATCTTTTCCACAGTAATTTGCAAAGTGCATGTAAAATATGACTAAGTTGCGCAAGAAAGTTTTCTATGAAATTATGCCTTTAATATGGAAGGAATAAAACATTAGAATCACTAAATTGTACCTACTTTGAAAATTGAAACCGTTTTTTCACTGTCCATTGAAAGTCTTCTCACTTATCGAAATTCCGAAAGTCCCGAATTTATATATGTAGAGGTATATGTATTATTCCCACTTTTAAAGTTATATCCAAAAAAGCTCTGACTACAATTAAAATAATAACAAATTTAATCATAAAATTTCAATATATATAATTTTAATATTGGTAATTATTGCGTTATTTTGATAGCATATAATAATCATTAAAATTATAAGAGCTGATATTTTATTGTAACTCTGACGCGAAATAATTAACGTAAACTGAGATTTGACACTGCAGCTACACGAATGGGATGCGAATCTCTTGTGTGTGAGAAGAATTTATAACAAGGTAGCTAAATTGCAGTAATTAATTTTCACTCTTTCCACACTTAAGAATAAAATATAAAGATGATTTATAAATCCGTATAAGTGAAAATTATTTACATAATACCTATTAGAAAGTTTTTATCGTTTTCAAAGTTTTATTTTGGACTGATTTCTAAAAAATTACAATGAACACTACTTTTGATAGATCACTGTTCATTATAATTTTGGAAAGCATTACGAAATAAAACTATGAAAACGTTAAAGATATCAACTTAGAGAGAATAAATTAAATTATTCGAGGTTTAAGAGTCATCACAGCATCAAATTTAATTGGTATTTTACGTCAAACATATTGACAGGATCAATATTTCATTTCGCAAGTTACATTTCTATTTTTAAATTAAATGAAAAGATTGACTAGAAAATTACAATTCTAAATATATTCGACGTGAGATGTCAATTTTTTGGTGTGTCAATACAAAAACATATATTTACTGAGAAATTACATTTTTTTAATCTTCTCTAACAAAACGATGTTCTAAATTTAAAAGAATTGATATACTCTTTTGAAAAAATAACATTTTGTCGGAGTATATATAGTAGAGATTAATTACGCCTCCATAATTAGGTCAGGGTGTATATACCCATACAGATACAAATAATAAACTTATAATAAATATAATCCATCTATAAGTACGTCGGCCCCCATCCAAATAAATAACTTGGATGATCAAATCAAACTGACATATGTAGTTACATAAGAGGCAGGTATGAAGGAAACTTTGGATAGAGTGTTTTATTGTTATTATTTCGAAACGATCCTTAGGTGAAAAGAACGAACAGACGCTTTCTTTCCGGTTTACCCATAAAAGCATGGTTGATACGGTGATTCTAACCATATTTTCACGGTCCCTCGGGCATTGTTATCGAATCTTTATCAAAGTATATATATAGATCGTAAAAGGATAGATACTATATCTATATGATGGTACCTTTACTTTACTGTCGTGATAAAACTTCTACTAATCTCAAAAACATAGGAGATTTTGTCGCAAAAATATATCTAATTTTTCATTTGAATGTATTGGGGATATTACAAGCAAAATGAAAATGTAAATGTGAAAATAATCAAGTAACTTCTTTTTCAACTAGTTTTTTTGGTAACACTTTATAATTATATTTTTTTATGAAAGTAAAAATATTTAACAACACCTCTAACATTTCTTATTGTGTCGAAATATTTTATCCAGATGTGCTTTCATATTTCAATACTCTATTCTTTTCAATTTTATTAAAAATTCAATAAATATCGAATATATTTAAATATATATTCGATATTTATATATTAATATAAAATGTCCACAAGAAATGTTCGCTTCGAGAAAAATTGGTCCTATTTCTCAGAAATATTGTGAAAAGTTTGACCCAATTTCATTGTAAAATGCAATTACTGTGTCAGTGATGTCCCTATGTCTATTTATGAATGAAAATAGTGAGTATGAAGTACATAGGTACCGAGATAGTTGGGACACAAAGAATGAATCAATATTTGCTCGAACTATTTACAATGTATGGAAAAAAAAGAAATAATTGTGAAATGCAGAAGTTTAGTATATCCAAGAATATTTCTCTAAATATTGAAAGTAAAAATATTTGAGCGCGTACTTGGTTTTTCATCTAATATATTTAATGCGATATTTCTGCATTCGGAAATAAATCTTTTCAATCAGGGTTTTACTCCATTGTTACCGACCTAAAGAAAAAAACTAGATTTTTACATTATTCTCGGAAAACTTATACATTTTGAAAAAAGTGGAGGCTATTTTCTTGAGTGTCCTACTTTTTTATAAGCCTCTTATTTATGCATTTAGATATTGAACCGATTGGAAAAATTGAGGTTGAAATAATGATGAGTATTTTTTTACATACCATATATATATATATATATATATATAAAATTCAAAGAGACATCAAACGGGGTTCAAACAAAATGGGTCATTTTTTCTTTTGAATGTATTCATAATTTTCTATATTTCTTTATTCTTTCTGCTGAAGCTTTTAACTTTATTGAAACATCCTCTTTGAAGAACATTTTTTTTTGAGATTTAGAAACCGTAAAATGCTTTTCATGAGAACGGACACTCTGAAATAAAATACGATTATATTTTCTGCCATGGAGTATTTGAATTCAGAATATTTGATAAATACAAGGAAGTCTTCAGAATCGTAATTCAGTTACAGAGTGATAAAAAAATTTGCAATCCAAGAAATACAAGTTTTATTATATTCATTAAAATAAAATTCGTGATTTTAACTTAAAAATAAAAAATTAATTTGATTTTGAATAAGCTCATACTTTTTTCCTATCACTATTGGGCATATAGCGATAAACAGGTAAACGTATCAGAATATGTAAAACTCAATGGGTCAGTGTGTCGTTTTATGATTATGTTTACGATTATGATTACAGCCATTTGGATATAGACAGGAGACATTGTATAACTCGAGCTTTGTTCAAAGCTTTGTTTAAGGCATTGTAGTTGTCCCTTTGTATATTTTCGAGGTGATATTATACCTTTAACATGATCCATATCGTACAAAATTATATGATACCTGTTTTCCCTACGAATATAAAGAAAATCAATATGAAATTTAATCGAGACTCAGATAGCGCAAATTCCCCAGCCGATTGGAGATTGAAATGAATCGAAATATTATGAAGTCGTTAATACATTATGGTTGATGACTTTTATAAACCATACAAATATTTTCATCAAATATTTTATAACAACAAATATTTAAGTGCTTTAATAAAATAGTTTTATAGCATGTTTTTTAATATTAAAGTGGTTTTAGCGTGCACTTTTTCCAGATAAATATAAGTCAACAACTACTTTATGAACGACTGAAAGATTATCACTCTTGAGGGGAAATTCGGGGTAAAAAATGGGGTATGAACTTTCATGATAAATATCTTTATACATCAAACTTTGCATTCCTGCCTTAATTCCAGCCCCCTAAACTTGCTCATTCTCGAGATAAACGCATCCTTGAAATTTTTATACTTTGTTAAAAATACCTGAGGGTTCTGGATATTAAACTAAAGCTGGAATACATGATTTATAAAACCCAAGGTGGCTGTGAAAAACGATGTCACTTGCGTGGATTATTTAAGAATTTAATATATATTTTTAATACGGGATGAATGGTAATGTGAGAATTTTAGTTCATAAATTATTTCTTTTTGAAAAGTTAGCTAACTTGCAAGAATAAAATTCCTAGAGTATTTTAATTAATTTAATTGAAAATTTCATGTTTCTGGAGACTGGTATTAATATTAATAAATTTTGCTTTAATTTTAAAGATAGCATATCGAAAGTTTTCAATAAAAAATATAGACTTTATTACTATATGAATCATAGATTTGATTATTGCGCAAGATGATTTTCAGTAGATTAATCAGGCCTGCTTGAAATTCGTATTCCCCAATGCAAAGGAAGTTTCAATGCTTCGTTATATGCATGATAAATTGTCCTCCCGTTTTTCATTAACCACGACTTTCAACAATCAATAACCTGGGTGTGACGATTTTTTAAATCAACTTCGACAACTAAGAAGAAGGAAGTATAAAATTAAAGCGACAGGAGACTTTTCTGTTTTTTTTTCCTTGACTTTTTTTAATTACCTACACCAATAAGAAACCTAGACGTGATTAGAAAATAAAAATAAATTTTTTATATGTGATAGAATATAAATTGAATCATGAAACGGAAAGCACTGAAATAAAATGTTTATTTTTTTATACTAAAGACTTCAAAGTAAGAAAAGAAAGTGTATTGTTTAAAGAAAATTCCTTTATCTGTTGAAATTGGTAATTAAATGAAAGGCAACTAGAGAAACAGATACTTTTTATTAATTGTTTGATGGATTTTGTCCAGATGAATTGATATGTAGCAGCTTTAGGATTTTAATTATGTAATTAATTTACGCGCAAGTTTCATTTAGGAGATTTTAAGGGGATTTAGTGGTTTAATAATTCACGATTAAGTAGATTAAAAGCAACTGGATAATTATATTTGATTCTGAATAATCGTCTTAAGAACTTGTGCATTAACTACTTAAATTAAAATACATTTTATAATAATGTAATTACATAATAATGCAGTAACCCAATAACATCCGTGTGGAATAAATCATATTTTTTTAATCAAAAATTTCAACTACATGATCTATAGATCGTAAAATTAATTTCAAAGTCCTTTTGTAGAAACTTGTTTCATATTCAATTTCTCGCGGTAAAATATAGCGTGTTACGTTTACTGAATGAAACTGTTGAACTAATTCTCGAAGAATAGTCGGTCACCATAAAATTGGATTTGAAAATTCAGTTTCATCAATCAGATTTCCCGTGAAATTCGTCAACGTTGTGAAAGAATCTCGATATATATTTTTTATGAAAGTTTTTAGAATTTCAGTATTTTTTTGTATAAAATTTCATAAAATTATTAAAAATATTATTTTCTTTACGTTTAAAATTCATGAATATGGAAATATCTCATTCATTTAATCCTGTAATATGAATAATTATTTTTGGTTGAAGGATTTTCCATCAAAAGGTAGCTCTATACAAAATTATCTTACAATTTTACACACGAGATTGGTTTCATTATTAGCTTAAAAGTCTAACGATGAAAGATTTTCCAATACGTTTGATAAAACTCGAAGTTCCTCGATTAAAAGCATCGAATTCAATTAGCCGAACCAATTTGAAATTCCTTTGGAATGCCTTTCGTGCCCAAGCTGAGGCATTTCGTATATACCTGTTACGCACGAACAATATATACGTAATAACGCCGACGGCAATTTACATTCCAGATCAGAGCATTTTTTTCAATTAACGATTTTTTGGAACTGTATATTTATTGGAAATATTCTGAATGAAGATAAAAATGAGCATTCGAAGTTCATATGCACTGAAACACTAATTGTTTTTTTTCTGGGTTTGGAAAACAAGCTCAAGTTGTTTTAATTAACCGATTTAATATTGATATTGATAAATAATTGAGTAAAGTTCCTTAAATAAACAATTTTCAAATAAAAGAAAGCAGCCTTTAAAATAAGCGAAACATGTTTCGAATCTCAGAGTGAGCGGATTTACTTTTTTTATATCTCGTGAAAAAATAAAACAGGAATTGGTTTCCGTCTCTAGAAAACGAAACACAATTCAATTCACTTGTTTTGGAAAGAGACGAAAAAATAAATTTTGTAGAAAACGTGTGAAGTACGAGGTGAAATATCAATTTCAAAAATATATCTCAGGAAATGTTCGAGAACTTAAGAATTTTTTTGAGCTTTTTATTCGTGCTTTTTGTGAATACGGTCCTTTTCAAAGCGAGGCTTTTGTATTTGAAGAGATCCACTTTGAAATTCGAAGGTGACTTGAAAGCTATTAATACAATATTGAAAGGACACATAAATAATGTTCTATACTTTTCTTGATTTATAAACAGAAACTTGATTTATAAGTAGATGGATAAATAGAAATTATAAATAAAGCTATGTAATAGAAACCGTCCCTGATTTGGAAGTATTATATTAATTTTTAAATCAAATTTTTTATTATTTTTCATTCTACTTGAATAAAGTCATGATGTTAGATTGACTGCAAATTCAAGTCGCTTCACGCTATGGAAATATGTAAATTTGACGTAAATTGAACACGTCGGTGACTACTTCAAACTTGCTGACAGCTTTGTGCAGTGGATTAGCACGCAGATGAACCTAATTGTTTATATATTATGCATAATATCTTCACCTGATTACAGTCTTAATATAACATATAAATATAAAATACACGAAAATATTGAAGATTATAAAAAAATTGCATCTCTTCTCTTCTGAATTAGTTAATAATAAAGGTCCAAGCGTAGCGTAAAAATGAAAAGTAAAATTTACGCTGAAGAAACTAAAGCATAATATTAAATCTGATGAACAATACCAAAAACAAAAGCAAGATGATATTCGGGATAGTGTAATTTCCCTAGAGAGGTAATTCCTGTGTACGTGCATGCTTGTGTTATTTCAAAATAATTGGTTTAAGAACTGCAAGCAAATTTCCTCCTTATTGTGACCGAGATTATGTTGTAGTGATGGTCAGTCATTTTACTATATTATATAAAGGAGTAAACCGGATTACATCGTTGAGGTTTAGAGGTAAACTTCTTAAACCATAGTACCTGCAGATGCCACCTGTTGCGAAAAGTGAACTTCTCTCTAGTTATACTAAGGTTCTGTCAGTTGTAGGAAATCGAATCTAGTCCAATTGAATCAGTCTGATATATATATCATCAACATTTCAAGTATTTCAGACGGAGAAAAGAGCATTAAAAGTTTCCTTAACTTCGTAAGCGTTTATTTGATCTTATAGAATTTCATCGTTTAACAATTTTAAATGAAGGAATTTTATTTTTAGTACTTATTTGGAACCTCAAAAAAGGATTAAAAAATTTTAAAGCAATAGTCATTAGAGTATAACATTACATTTTCCTTTTCTGGAAATTGGAATGTTTTCTGATTTTTGTGAAAGGGAAATGTCACTGGCAGTAGATTCTCTCAGTTTACTTTACATAATGCAGTTATTCAGGATGAAATTTTCTAGCAGTTGATGGAAACCAATAAAAGAGCGAAAAGTTTATTAGCTATCGAGAATCGAAGCTGAAAGGAATCAGTGGTGCGTGGAAGCTATTTTTTTGCAAATAGAGTTGACTTCTAAACGATGCGATGCTTCAAAGCGTCTCTTTTATCGCAGGGTTGATGGTTTAAAAGTGGTTTAAAAAAAGGATCCTCGAAATGAAAGTCCCTTTCGCTTACGAGTTCACCCACGAGTTTTTAATGAGTTTTATCGAGAACCAGTTAAGGCTCTCAAAAAGAACAACATTAATGTTTTTCAATGACCTGAGTCCCTTTTTGTACAGAGTAAGAGCTCTAACTTTGTTAATAGGTCGGCCAACTGAATGCTGTAAAAAGTTTTAATCGCTAAGTTTTTTCTCGGAAAATACTCTAGAATTCAAACAGTTTTTTCAGATTATGAATGGAACACAATTCTAGATTTCTGACAAGCAGGAAATTATTTTTTAGAAAAGAGCAAGATTTTAATTCAAAATTCAGATGAGATGAATAAAAACATGGAGTAAAATGTTATAGTATTTTAATAGAATTTAAATGTAGAAATAAGTCGTCTTTTAATCTAAGATTGAGGACATTTATGGTAATTAAGACCTATGAATAAATTAAAATTTGAATGAGTTAAAAACCGGAAAGGCTAGTTAGAGATAAAACGACTTGAGAAAGACAGTGATATTAAAATATATTCCAATTGAGATGAAAAAATCTATTTCCAATTTGAAAATGTCGGAAACATGTTTTCTAGCATAATATGTAACAATCGTCACTCTCATTTAGAAAAGCGTTTTCGTTAAGTTCTCGAGAAACTTGGGGTAAAGTGTTTCGATGCAGTTTCGCATACATATAAAATATTTGAGAGGAAGTACTTTAAGCAGAAATAATGGAGGAATGAGAAGTGAGAACTTTGCTAAATGTGTACTCGCATATATATATATATATGCGAATATATAGATTGTAGATATATACGAACCCTGCATGTTCCAAAATGTAGCTTTTGTTTCCAAACATCAATGCTTTTGAATCGTGCCATTTCCAGCACGATTTTTTTTCATCATATTTTATGGAACAAAAACTTGGACGTATGAATGTTTTTTTTTTTTAATCCTGATCACCTTGTCTGGTCTTGGTTGGCTCGAATGCATCGCTAGAAATTTCTCATATATTTAGAATCGGATTTGAAATCTCTTTCATACATAGACTGCTGAATAAAAATGTAGAATGATCGATGTTTCACCTGAAGATTAATCGCACCTTTCATCCGACATCACTTTCCGATACGGAAACGATTATTGAACTTTCGCCTTTCCCATATTTATGATTCGAAACAGGAAGGTCGAAATTTTTGCCGAGAGATAAAAGAAAGCAAACGAGATTTCGATTGACCAAAGGAGGCTTTTTATACATCCTTTGTAAGCATTTGAGTTTGCAGGGAATTCTAAATAAGATATCTACGCGTGGAAAAAATGTAGGTGAAGAAATTGTATAAGGAGAGAGTCACGCGCAATCTCCGAAAATTATTCCCGGAGCTTTATCGACGAGAATTCTATACCTGGGGACTCGTTGTTAAACCCCGAATTTATCACGTCGACCCTTGGCCATTGACTTGCACTGGTTCTTGAATGTGATTTTTAAATCACGGAATTACTCGTATTTAGGGGCATTTATTCAAAAGCACACCCCATTTATATTTAAAATCAACCGAGAAATCCCAGTTAGAGTATTAATGGGGAAATATTCAGAGGTTTTAGCCTTTTTTTTCTGTAAATAATGGAAGTTGTCTATAGGAAGTGAATATTATGAGATGAAAAAGTTTCCAGCGCAATGGAAAAACGATGTTTGACAGAATGTTTACGTACTTTTCTTTCGTGAAGAGCTGAAACTTTTCACAACGTTTTTCTTCCTCCAAAGGATTAAGATCATAAATTGAGGGAAGTGAGATAGGGTGAAGATATTTTTATAATAATAAAGTAATTCCTTTTTTTTTGCTTAGTAATCATACGTTTTTGCATATTTTCTCTATACAGAATATTCAAAAATTCAATAAAACTTACACTTAGCATTTTCATCGCTTTTCACAGCATGTTTTCATGTTGGTTTTACAGCTTTCAGCTAAATGAAATCCTATTGATCCCAAATGAACAGAAAAAGGGTATTAAAAGTTTCAAAAGGAACTTTTTATATCTCCCCGGAACGGTTTTTTATATGGGTAATTTTTATTTATTATTGGCCTATACTATCAGGTGATGCTCTGATGCAACTTGCGACAGACTATCGACATACACTGATTTACGACAGAATTAACAACAGCCCTTAATACCAACTGAACATAACGAGTGCAAGCTGAGAGCTTAGGAGCTTGAAAGTGTACAATGCGTTAGCTGTAAACCGAAACCCATTACGTTAAGCGATTCTTCTGTATAAGAGAGTGTAGCACTTCGAGTGAAGTAAAAAAAAAAATAAAAAAAAAGGAAAATGGTCCTAGAGGGAGAAAGAAGGAAAATTAAGGCAATGAAACCCTAACCGATGTCCGTAGGGAGAAGATAGGAAATTCCGAGTCTTCTATTGTAAGGAAATAAATACCGTGATATCGATATCACTTCAGAGAGCAATTAAGTTCTATCGTGCAGAACCCACAGAGAATTATTTGATTTAATTTTGACATTGGTGAGGCGTTGGCGAGGTCGAGATAATTGACATGCTATCAAATATTTGGATATCGTAGATATGCTTTGCTCTATTTTGCGTACCATTGACTTATTACCTCCAAAATCCTTTTTACTATATTTGTCAAGAGTTAAATAACTTTAGAGTTTGTCAAAACCAAATTTGCCAACCCTCAAATAAATGTCAACAAAATTCTGGTTAAATATGCCTTTACTATTTTTTTATGTTCTTTATAATCACGTGCTTTTAGTTTGCAAAAATGTAGGGTATGCTTTCAAATCCTACATATTGAGGTCCAATGAAAACTTGAAGTAAAATTGTTAATTAAAAATTAACAAAGTGAACTATTTAAAATAATTAATCTTGCAATTTGTATTCTTTCATTTCTTTTTTCTCAACTCACATATAATTAACTGAAATGTGCAATTTTTTATGCAAACCATGTAAACTTTATTATTAGAAAGCACTAGCAAGAAAAAATAACGTTTTATGTGAAGTAAAAGTTATACGTAAAAACGTAAAAGAAATATTTACTCGTATTACGTAAATGAATATCTGAAAAATATAAAAATCTTAGTTTACTTTTTTTATTTTTAGTGTCAAGAAAATTTTGTTCTATTTAAAGACAAAGAATTTTTAAGTTTTGTGCAGTGTCTGACTAAAATCGACTTTCTCTACTGCGATTTATGTTCCAGATTTTCTGACAAATGATTATAACTAAATTAACTAATTCAATTGAAAAAAATATTTTCAAGTTCGAGAAATAGTACAGACATAGTAAAAAAATAAAATGGCATGAAGGACATTTATACTTTAATTTAATTTCAATGGACAATCAGTTTAGTTTTAGTGACCTAACGGAGTGCTGATTATCCTATAAGAGGGAATAAAATTTAGCTGTGTAAATTTTGAATGCACTTCTCACTCAAGTAGGGTTTTCCAAGCGCTCTCTTCTCAATGGCCATACTAGAAAGTTATAAACCCTTGGCGTTTGCTTCTACCAGTTTCATGAAAACATTCAACCTAGCTTAAAGTGCTTCAGGTCTTGACTCCATGGCTTTAAATTTAAGCTGTGGGGCTTAAGTTTAGCATCAACTTGCGTTTTAGTTCTAAATCTTACTGACGAAACGTGAATGCAGAAATTGAATCCAATTCGATAACTCTGTAGATAATTCCTTTTAAGATTCTAATCCAGTTTTCAACTTTTGCATTTCCCTTATAAAATCCTCTTTGCACGACTCTTTATTTCATTCACTACACATTTTGTATAAAGCATTATATATTCACAATTTAATGGAAGTCCTAAAAAAATTAGTTTCTCTTATCAAAATGCTCGAATTAGCAAATTTATTAGCAAATTAGCAAAATTATTAAAACATTGAAAATAGATAAACACAAACATAATGAATCCACCCACATTATTTGATAACGATATTTAAAACACAAACTAAATTTAATAAAAGAATGTTAAAAGTACTAATGTGTTGGTATAAATGAATGAACGATTTCAAATGATTTCCAAATGAATTTAAATTAAAGCATCCTAAAACATTGACGTTTATTGTATACCTAAATGAGTATTGAAAATTTGTTCAATTTATTTCTTAATTAAATTAAATCAACGTAGTTCTCTTTCAAACAATTATTTTTAATTGCTGTACTATTGATGAGACACGTAAACAGTATCAAGCTTGCTCAAGAGGATTATTTTGAAAGAGGAGTTTCGAATTGCTTGAAAAGGACATTTGGTGTATCAATAGGAAATGTTTTCGAGTTTATATCCAGAAAAAAGTTTGTTTGAATCAAATAAACGTATCTTTGATATAGGACCAAAGAAAAAATATCTTTGAATTAAATAAAACTTATTATTTTCTGGGTGTAAATTGCAAGTTTACAAGACAAAACTGTTTTAAGTGAAAAAGCTTCCACACTGAACAATTTAAAATGTAAAACCTCTGAAAGTTCCTCCTAATTATCAATTTACAAATTATGCATGATGATTAAGCATAATATGGCGACTAAAGTATTTTCAGAATATATAAAAAACTTTCTTATTCGATGAGGGAAAACAACCCTCAAAATGGAGGAAATCTTTCCATCTGCGGACAAAATTCATGAGTGCTTTCAGGAAAGTTATTATTGCTTTCTGCATAAATAATGTGAGTGGGTGACAGGTACAAAGTAGAATATATAAGAAAGTAAGACACTTTTTTCCAGAACAATTCAATTACGGAAATGTTTCTAATATTGGTGACTCTGTATTTTTGTGACAAATTTACCCTCTCCAAGTCAGACCTTAGGGTGAGGCAAGGACGATATTTTTCCCAGGGAAGTCACAAAGTTCGTTCTTGGTAAATGTGAATTCTCTGGGCGATACTATAGGCTACTCAAGAAAACAGAATATCTTGGTGGGTCGACCAATATTTATTCTGAGAGAAAGCTGAAGATTGTGCTACGTGCCTCTAGCTTTGTTTGCTATCGCAAATTAAGTTGATCGTTCCTTAGTGCGTAGCAAACGGTTGCATGATACATGAGATACATCTGCGAAAATATTTCACAAGAATGTTTCGTCTATTGCATAATGGAAAATTATGCAAGGCACGTACATTTGGTAAATAGTGTTCATCATGCAGTATAGAGAAGAGGACAATCATAGCACAATGAAAATTAATTACCCACTGAATTCCCTCATACAAACAAATATTCATATTCATATTCCCCTGTATTCAGACAAATACAATTGATTTTATATTGAGAAAAGAGAGGCAACTTTCATCCTCACTTGTGATCATTACAACTCTAATTATTTGTCAAAACGGCCTGATTGACCATATGGAACAGGTAGCAGAAGCAACAGAATGTAGGCGAGTGGATGTTTGTGAGTGCAACAAGAAATTTCGAGCCCACGCTTGTTTGCTATTGGAGGGTTTGATATCACTGAGGACTTTGTGTGCAGAGTTGACCCAGTTTCAGGGAGTGACCCAGTTTTCTCCGAATACCGCTAACTGTCGGAGAGGGTGGACTGGTGTTCGAGTAGAGAACCAGGCAGGTCGGGTGGTGCTTATTTACTTACATATACACATAGCAGCCAACAGGTAGCTGCGTTCGTTCCCTGGCCCGTATAAATAGACGCAGCAGCCAGGATCATCCCTGGATCGGCGCGAGGGATGTTTTCCTCCTCTTCCCTCCTCCCACTTTCCCCTTTTCACGGCCTTTCACACACCCTCCTTTCCGCTTAGCATCCCTCTTCCCATCATAGCTCCCAATATTGTCTGCAGCCTCTCTCTCCTCTCTTTTCTCGCTTTTCTCTGTCTCTCTACCTTAAGCAACGTCGTCATGCGACATGAATATCGATAGTTGTTTTTTTTTTATAAAACATCGCTTATGTCTCCACGTCCACCAACGACGTCAAACGTAAAGTCGGCTATCATGGGGATATTTAAGAGAGTTCGGATGCATGATAATTAAGAGTGGGTTTTTTTTTTTTCATTTCTAGCTCTATTCCTTATATTTCTCTATCATAAATATTATACTTCTGAGATTGACTCTATGAATGTAGTGTAGATTCTATACCTTGAGTAAACCAAGCTCTTTCTCATGAGAATAAATCCTGGGTAATCACAAGATTGCTTCGAAAAGTGTGTCATTCGATTTTGAAAGGATGCTTACTTTTATTTAATATGATTGAAGATCGAATTTCATGTGATGAGTTCAAGTGGAAGGGGAAATATGAAACGTTCAGAGAGGAATATTATGATAACAGATTCGTCATTCGAGAAAATAGTGAAGGTATAATATATTGAAGAGTCTGGATGAAATCCAATTATATTTGTATAATTTTTTATTTAATTTTAGCGACGTTTTATATTGTACACATTGGATATATTTGGTATTTTAAACATTGAATTTCAAAGAATGGAAAAAAATGTAAAAACGCTAAAAAGTGTAAAAAAAAAGTCGTAAAATATTGAAACTAAATGAATCATTGCAAAATATAAAGTTTTTATCTTTTATTTGAATTGACGATCAGTATCCCGATATTTCGGTCGGTTGAATCAAAGGTTACCAATAATTTCACGTAAATGAATATCAGGTCGTCAGAGCGAACAAATTTACGGTTGACGAAACTACCTACCTGACTTGTTGCTTTTTTCTATAACTAAGTGGGTCGCACAAGTATATATATAAATGCTTTTGCACGGTACTTAAGTTGAAGACTGAAAAAAATACCGAGAATAAATAATTTAATAGTAGATTTCCTTCCCCTTTGAATTACATACAAAATGCAATGACTTAAACTGTTCATATGCTAGAAAAATATGGAGTTTTAGTGTTAAAATATTGCAGAATATTTATTTATTCAAATTATACTGGTGGGCGAAAAATTAATCTATTAAACTAGATTAAAGATGTTGATGTCAGCTTGATTTCTTCATAAATATAATCTCCGGAAGTACAAAAATTGTATACTTTCTGAAACACTATAAAAGTTTAGCACGAGAGAATTTATTTTATCTTTTATATTGGATATTATATTTTTTATTGCATATTATCCAATATCCATGCTTCGTATATATTATAATAACACATAAACATAATTTTCATTCATAGCAGAGGAAATATACTGATATGAAATATTCTCTATTTTATCGCTTCTTTTAAACTGCATAATACTGGTAGCGTTTTATGTAGAAAAGCCTATTTTATTGAATATTTAAAATGTTTAAAATCATTAGATTTTCAATAAAGCGTAATATCTTGTTTGAAATATTAAACCTGAAACCTGGTACGTCAATCTGTTGAAATGAAGTTGCATTCGAAACGTTTGTGTTGTTTGTCGATCTTGAAGTCTCGAGAGAGTACTTTTTTTATTGACAATATCCTCAGCAGTTAGTTTTCTAAAGAAATGGCTTGCTGAAGTAGCTTCGGTGAAATTACGTTCGTATATAATATTGGTAGACTGCCATCAATTCGACTTAAATATATTTTCCTTCAGTTCTACGAGAATTTCCATGAAAAACTTCTAAAAGAAATTCTTTAACGCTAATAAGTGACTTATGATTTTCAAATTCTCCAAAGACTTCCTGAATAAATTAAAAATCATGCTGATTCACATATATATATTGAAAATCCACATTTATCAAGGATATTTTTATTTTCTACTTCGTTCTTCTAAGAGTACTTAAATTTTAATTAATGTACGGTAATAAACTTTATTGCAGCTTTTATATTTTTCTTGAGAAAGTTAAAAAACAATGTAATAACACTTTTATGAACAGAGTGCGTGCGATTCAGCGAAATGTAAAATTCTTGTCTTATGAGCAATTCACAGCTAAAATTTTTCACTTTTAAACATTTCTGCATTTACTTTACATTGTTGTAGTGGTGGATATATGTATAGACTGCATAAAAAACAAAGAGGGAGGGAAAAGAGACACGCAGCTTGTGGAAACCTTGGTCGTTTCGCGGATGGAAATTTAATCGGGAAAATGAGAATGAAACGCGGTTTTTCAGCCTCGTCGAGCATCGAAACAGATTATGAACATTCAGACATGATTTACGTCCACAATCTGCACCTCCCACGTTTTTTTTGCGTTCTCTTTCAGCAGACGCGACACACAATAATTCTTTTATTATATACTTGAATTTTTGAAATGCTTTCAAAATATTACTTTTAATACTTTCATGGTCTCTAACATTTTTAAAAATTGAATAGAATCCAGCTTTCTTTAGAGATTTTCTGCAACAATGTCTATAATTTTTTAAAAATAATTACCATATCTTGCGGTAGTCAGCTACATTAATTTTCTTTGAACTTAACATATAATGAGACATTGAAAACTTCAATATTAGATAAGTCTGTGGACGGAATCAAAGGTTTATTACAAAAAGTTTATTTCATTATAACCTTGCAAAGTAAATTACTGGAGTTGATTCAAAAGTCTATTTAAAAAAAAAAAACTGAAAGCTTGGATGCTAAGTTCAAAGGATGAAGTCTGAGCTGATTATAATAGTAAATTAATTTAGTGAAAATTATCTCTCTAAGGAGTCATCGGAGGATAAAATAAGACAAGAAGAAAGAGAATGCGAAAATGGAAATTGATGGATAGAGGAATGGGAAGAGGATTCAGAAAGCACAATGCGGAAAGGGTGCATACAATGGAAGCTGGGAGAAACAGGGATGGAAATAGGTGCAAAGGTTTGCGGACGTAAATCGGTTATTGGAAGTGTCTTGTATAGATGTGAAGCTAGGCGGAAATTACAGATGTTATTTATCTGTGACATCAAATAGCAAGAGGAAAATACAAAGAGAATAAAAATGGAAGGATTGAAATGCGAACAGAGAGAATAAGAGAGAAGGCAGGAGAAAGAATTAAAATTCAATCGCTTTTTTATTTCTCCACATACCTTTCCATTTATGTCTTTAGATTATTGTTTAATTTAACAAATCAAATATAGTTGTTTCTAATTCACCGAAAAATTATCAAAAATCATTTTAAGCAGAAACTTTTAACTACAAATTTTTACTAAAATTGTGATTAAAGAAATTGAATGTCTGGTGTGAGAATTCTTGAATACATTCGGAATTTGATTTATGTGGATGACATTTATGGAAATCATGGGCAAAGCATAGTGGAAACATTCTAATTAGAACTGGTATATCCGGTGGTTTTAATGCAAAGCTTCCTAGCATTAGCAAGAGGTCGAATTAGATTTCGCAGCCGAGTTCTACTAGAAGCTCAATTATAACAGTAATACGTTTAAGTTTCCATGTTGCATTCCACTTTTTATGTCATTCTCGTAGACATCAAGTTCTGTTTCTTTAGAAATTTCAAATTGGCAGAAAAGGAGAACTGTTCTCTTATTCATCTGCAATTGTAAACGTATCTTAATTGTCTCTCGAAGTTTTAATTAATTAAGATGGAATCGAAGAGATGATAGTAATTAATCTTCCTCAAGGTTTCCAGAACTTTAAAATTTAAACTTGTTAAGTTTAATTTTCTTTTCCTTATTCACCTTTTAGATTCTTAACCTATACGTATTTCATTACATCATTATCTAATAATTATTATTATTTAATTTGAGATTCCTAATTGTGTATTTTATTCTTATGTTACAGAAATCCTTAACTTTGTCACATCCAGAAAAAGGTAAGATTCGAAAATCTTTCAAGTCGTATTTTTAGTGTAAACGTGGTATAAAAGTAAATAATCAAATGATTAAAAGTAACATAAAAATGAAAAAACGAATAATATAAAACGATAAAAGTATTCATCGTACAAATAAAAAGAACCTACTTTTTAAGCCCTATTACTAAATATCCACTTTCTAAATTTTTGCAGAGATAATTTTTTCTCGGATGAATCTTAATTACGAAACTTTAATGCAAAATAAAGTTGGAATACTCAGAGTATAGCGGCAATAAGAAGTTTCTTAATTGCAAGATGTTTTATCCCCGAAATAAAACCTGTATAATTCCCATTAATTTCACATTGTAGTAGGTATCTGCAGGTGTTCGAAGATAGGCTCAGGTAACTTTAAACTTGAAATGTTTGCAGCTGAATTACCTCTTCCAAGTTTTGGTAGATCACCTAAATGGTTTAGTTAATTCCTTCCGTACTTTCAAAGTACTGTGAAGTATAGTCTATGTTTATCTTTAACTATCCGCCATTAGTATGTCTCTGTATTTGAAGCTAAGCAAAATGTGATTAAGACTATATATCAATCTATCTATTTGTATATCTATCTTTCTTTCTATTTATCTATCTATTGCATGTTGGGCTCCGTGCTTTTAGAATCTTCGGTCTTTACATTAATAAATATCTAGAAAATAATATTAAAACTTCGATACTTTCCTGCTTTCATAGTAATATTTCTAAACGTCTAAAAAAGCAATCTGAACAATCCAAAATCGTACTTTTCATAATTTGAGCAAGGCAGATTTGAAATGAAATTGCAGATAAGAATCAAATAATGCATGTCACCGTTCCAGATATAGTTAACGACCATATATGCGTGCTTTAATGAAGACATGGAGGAGTTAAATAACAATCTACCACTCTAGGCATTTAACGAGATAATCGGCTCCTAAAGGCGCGTTTATTTTACCACTATCATCACCTTTTTTCCCAATTCGACCCGAATTAGGAAATTCGATTAGAGGATATCACCCAGAATTTCAGATGACGAAGTTGAAATCGCCCTTTTTCCGGGATATTAATGGAACTCTCTCACAAGGGATCGACAGTCCGATTCAATAAAGTTTCATGTTAAATGTGAGTTTCGATTTTCATTCGGAGGGTCGTTTTTCAGTATCGTCATGTGCATAAGACCTACATGGTTTGAACTGATAGTTCAAACGAGCACTCGACTTTTCAAGGATTATTTTATTTCACGTCGGAGTTTTACAATCAAGCTCAAATTACATTTTCTGAAGTAGATCCAAGTCTGCTGTTAAATTCTTTATTCAACATGTTTTCCACTCAAAAAAAAAGTTGTATATAGTAATTTTGCAACTTCAAAGGTTTTTTTTTTAAGGGTTGTTTTATTCAATAACCCATTTTCAGGTATTAAAATTTATAAAGTAAATTTGGGTTTATAAAATGCCTAAATTGTTTACACTGCAGAAAATTACCAGTATTGCAGTAATTTTCAGTGAATCAAAAGGAAGCTAAATGAATGGAAAGTGTAATTCAAATGGCCTACATTGTATAAGGAACTGGGAAGTCGAAGTAGTTTCGATTTTCGGCTATTGAAGATAAGGGGAGTGTGACGCGGTCGACCCTATATGTTGGCATATGGACCACGACCAATCGATAGAGCAAACTGTTGATTCTGACCCGGCCGACGACTGCCTCTACCACAACCAAAAGTAATATTCCCACGATGTGTACTTATTGGCTTTGAGTGATTTCGGTAAAGTTGCTGAGTAAAGTCAAATTGCACGATTCCAATATTGTACTGCTTCCACTCCAGTGGAGTTAAGAGTAATCTCTATATAATTTTGGCATTCCCTTCGACAGTATAAAAGTTTAAGTTACTTATTTTCGACGGTAATTTTTTTAATAGAGTATAGGTTTCGAAGTTATCGGTAAATATTTTATGAAAAAAAGTCGAATGCTAGCAGTGTCGGACCAATACTTACCTTCTCTACTTATAAGACTGAAGGAACAAATAGAAATAACACTTGAAAAGATTCTGTATATCTCTAGAAAATGAAGAAATCAATGTTGCCAGTAGAAAAAGAAAATTAAGGCCAGACACATGTCTGACTGAACTTTCCATATCTACTTATAATACTGGTACTATGTTCAAATTTTGTAATCAATAAATTAGTAAAAAATACACTTTTAGTTTTCCGTGCTCACGATTACTAAAAAATACATTGTCAGTAGAACAAGAATTTTAAAGCCAGCCGTATGTCTGACTAATACTTTCCAGATCTACTTGTGGTGAAAAGATACTTTAATCATAAACTCCTTTTTCGAATTTGAGTATTAGATAATTGAAAATGCTGATTATATTGTGAGTTATTAATTAATAATTGTTTATAAAGATGCCTGTTTGCTTCATGATTCATATTGATGTTTATATTTCCACACAAAAAGATTTTTAATTATTTTTTCTTGAAGAAAATATCTCGGAATTTTTTACGCAGAAGGAATTTTTGCGACGGCGTGATAATGATTTTTTGACCCGTGCTTAATAAGTTCCATGAAACAAAAGAATCGGAATATGCAGGACTTGATATTATTGTGTGCAAGACCTAGTCCGAAGCAAGAGAGTTGTGCGCTTTTCTCAGCGGCTCTCCCGTGTAGAAGAATACTAAGCAGTTACTGTGAAATGTCGGAAACAGTTGACTCCATTGTAAAGCGCGAAATCCCTTGTCACTCTGAATTAATAATAATGGTAAAATACATCTTTTGTCATTTTCGGGCACCGTAAAATTATAAGTTTTTGCGAGCAGCACTGAAAAAGGCTTTTCAAAAATTAATGAAATTAAATTCCACACTTTTTATGTGCCTCACCACGTTTTTTTACGATCGTAAAATTCAAAATTTTTAAAATTTCATTCGCATTGTCCCCTCCTACAATATTTAGGTTTCAGTAATTAAAAAATTACTTGCAAAATTAACGCAAAAAGTATACAGAAAAAAAGTGTTTTTGAATGTAGATTAATTTCGTATGCGCCAGATAAAAAGTCGATTTTGAGGGTAGAAAGTCCCCTTGAAACAAAAAAATGAGGCCATTTTTTTCGACCACCCTAATATTTACAGTTATAAAGAAAATCCCTTTCCAACCGAAATTTCCCGGTACTTGTTCTTTTATGTTCCTATGAATTAAATACAGATAAAAAATTTTATTCGCGTTTGTTTTCTTAGAACTCGAGGGAAGATATGGCAGAGATAAAACGTGTTTTGCGAGATAGTAACTGGTGTTTGGGGAGGCTTAGGACATTAGGCACGCCCGAGATATTTCACGTAATCTTAACATTTCTCTCAGCTCTTTCTATTTCACGCTCGTCTTACGTTTTCGTTAGATCCTCCTGTGCTTCTTGAAATTCTTCTTATTTCTCAAATTAGATAAGATTAGATAAATAAAATCAGAATCGGCACTATTTCATTATAGTAACATCTTACTAATTGAGATTAAGGGAGTTGCACTGATGACAGGGGATTTTAGAGAATAGGGTAGTAAGAGGAGAATTTGCGGCTAATATTGCGAGTCGAGCCTGTTACTTCACATCCGAAATCGATTGAGCTTAAATCCCTGGAGAAAACGGGGTTCCTACAATCTTTTTTTTGCACCTTTTTATTGTTATTATCCTTCCCATGAAAGTATTAATCAAACAATATACTCAGAGGTAATTTCATATCTGATTCTTTTTTCTTTATTTGTTTATTCTTCCTTGATCTGTATGAATGAAAATTGATTTATTTACATTTAGCTTCAATAAATCAATACTAATTCTGTCCATTTGTTTTCAATTGACAGACAGTTTTTCTATAAATTTAAAGATTTTTGTACACATTAAGAGTTATTTTTGTAAAAACTGGAGCTAGGTATATTTATTGGCCTAATTACGCACAACACTTAGGGTATTGAAATTTTTCCTTTCCTGGAAAAAAAAGTAGGTATGCAGAAAAATCAATAAAAACGCATTTTACACGTCAACTTTCCTAGAAAAAAATTGAGCTCTTTGGAAACTAAATATATTTTCACGCATGCGTCTGACCAAAATCAGAGTGATACTACTGTCTGACTAAACTCTTTTTGCACTACTTACTCAAGTGAGTTGACAAGGAACGCACTAGGTATTCTGCATTTTTGTAGTGTTTTAAACATTACCGGATATTTTTTCTGCTTAAAGATTTTGAAATAGTTAGACCTAGGTTTAAACTTTTAAGTATTTTTTATTTAATAAATTATATTATATTAAAATAAAATGTACGCGAATTTAAGTTTTAAAAAAGATGTATTTTTTCAAAATTAAAACTGAATATTGATTTCGATGGGGTCGATAGTTTTACGGTTGAATTGGTATTTCACGTACATATAGTTGTATAATAATTTGAATGGACGCGTTTATATGTGTATATTCCTTGTTCTGAAGTAGAACAACCAGGTAAAAGGTGGAGTAGTTCTCGTGTCAACTGCAGACCATTTTTTTCATCTCGTCCACAAAATGCATCACATCAGTTTCAGCAATTCAAGCAAGCTGGTAGACGTCACGTGAGCTTGCAAAATTTTTTACGTGTGTGCATTTTTACTTGTTTCCTTTTTCTTTACTCACTCTCTCCCTCTTTGTGTGCATATTTTTCGAAATATAGTATCTTTCTATATTCACTTCTCTGATTACTTTACATTTTTATATTCCCCTAAAAGATGAAAAAATTAGCAAAGTTTAATACCAACTTGTAATTATGATAAAATTTTCAACCTTGTTGTGAAATTATATTTATTTACCTCTCGAAAGTTAAATTGTGAACAAAGTGTATTACTTTTATTAAATTTCGTATCATATATTGTTATGGAGTTAAATATTTTATACGGATTCTGTGGTTTAATTAAATTTTGGGAAATAAACGTGCATTTATTGTGGAATAAATTTGCAATTGTAACTTTTTTAAATATACCAATATTCACTAAAGCAGGTCAGGGTCGTGAGCTACTAGGAACAATCTACAATAAGCCAACATCGCTTTATTTTTAACCCTTTTGTTACACACATTTTATTATGAATCTATTCAGTAAATAATAGATTTAAGTTAAACAATAGTAACATTTCGAATCAATAAAAAACGAATTAAATCGGACGATGCTGTTGCTTGAATTTGATTCAAAATATTGTTCCGCTTTTAATACCGGGTTGAATCTGGATTTACTTGTGAATTGATAAATAAATCCCATTATTTCATATTAATTTCAAAAGCTTTGGGATGAAAATTCATGAGAAAATGGAGGGTTCGAAATATTAGATTTAAATTTGATTTCCGGGTCACGCTTTGTTCAAATATCACGTTTGTGTAATCTCTCCAGCCAAGGTTCTTAACCTTCTCTATTTCTGTATTCACCTATGGAAATGCGGCACTAGCAAAAAATTTTCCAGATTCATAAAAAATTCTTGAATGTCTTTTTTATCTGAAACATCCCGGAAATCTCTGGAATTTTATTTTTCTCGTAATCTAGAGTTCTCGATTCTATGTAATCTGTACCAAGTCGTATATTTTTTAGATAAGGCGATCTTTTTTAACCATCTGATGCTTGTATCAGAAGCGGAACGAGAGACTAACGATTGTGCGTTATTGATTAAAGTGAGACGGGTTGAAGTAAAAGGGTAAAAAAAAGACAACTGATGAAAGCGATTCATTTTATTTTACGAGAGAAGGGAGTAATAGCATTGACTGCGTGTATCGTATCAGATTGAATTGGCATGAACGCGTTCACACGAAACATGATTGACCTCCAACAAGAGTGTAATAAAGTTACATTTCAATTCAAAATTTCGAATCGATGAATCGCGATTAGACTTTAAATAAGAAAGAAGTGACAAAATTTCCTCCGAGCTTGAAATTCGCTGATCATTTCTCCGAGATGATATAAAAAGTTTATAAGCAATTGAAAATATAAAAAATAATACAATCTTATGCATTTGTTTATAGTAAAAAATTAATTGGCCTAATTTTAGTAAAGTAAATATTTTTATCCTCTTTTCTGGTTACTAAAAGATCAATTCGTGAAATTATAGAAAATTTAGTAACATGCTGTTGCAATAAAGTTAATAGATCAGAGATCATATGTAATTAAAATCAAATATTCCATGTAAGTGCTCTTAACGCAGTGCTAGCATTCGCTTTATTGATAGCAAACAGATAGTATTGGTTTGAGGATCAGCTAGAGAGATCCCAGACAGGATGAGAGTTATAGAGTCAACATTATAGATATAAACGTAAAATTGTAATTTATATATATTTTTTTTATCTAGACACATCAGAGCTTCCCATATTTACCTTTGTAACATTAATTTAGAAGTAAAAATGACAGGATGTCTGACTAATGCTTGTCGTATCTACTTATGAAATAAAATTAAAGGCAAAAGAAAACAGAGACATTGTTTTCCGTCATTTAAATATAGAATAAACGTTTATAAAATACGCAATATCACCCAATTCGATTTGATGGAAGTTATTGGATTGACCGACCTTTTTATATATTCATTAAGGACGTTTGGTCGACAAAAATGAATACTTCGCGGAATTATTTGTAAAGCAATTACAATATTGCAATGAAATTTTCGGAAAAAATAGAAAATACACCTATTGTTTCTCAAAGTTTCTTCAAACTATTATAATTGTACAAATAATTCAGGGGAATATAATTATTGACTCGATCTGTAATTTGTGACGTCACAGCTGACTACAAAAGCTGTGAAACTTTTGCTTTCTTCGCAAATAATGAAAAATGTTAATTGTGCTTTTCAGCACTTAGTTTCTCCCCCAAGCTTTTCTTTCTGGGAGGGTTCGACTAATCCAGAAACCAAGTCGTGCAAAGTTTACTATGCCTCCGGACTACTAAATCGAACTTAATTATTTTTTTTTTCCTAGCGATCTTTGAGCCAAGTCTTTAAGGCAATACTTTTCTGACAATTTAGTACTAAAAGTTTCTTTTAGGGTTGATTTAAGAAAGGTGTAATTGAGGCTACCGCCTACATGTTTGAACGTTAAGTGAGGTGAAATATAGCCAAAAATATAAAGAAAATATATATTCTGTCCATATATTTATAAGAAAAACAATATGAAAAAAACTCAGTTTTTGTTTATCGGAAATGTACTGCTGTGTGCGTATGCCTTAGTAGAGTAGTGAATATTTCCCATTAATTAATAATAATCCTATCAAGCTTTCGAATGGAATATATTATCAAATATGATCGAGAGGATTATGATTATATAGCAATCGTCAGTAATTGCTTGTGGTGAATGTGGAAAACATGATGAATAATAAAATAGGGTAGAAAATGAAATTTAGGGCCTCAAAACAACTCATATTTCAATGAAAATTATATTTAGATAATTATTAATTCGATTTATCTGTTTATTTGATAGTAGACAAAAATAGAATGTATAAGAAAAGAAAATCCGTTCTTTGGATTTATTAACTTATATAATTAATAACGACTGTTCACAAGCCTTTTGAATACCTATAGAAATTCCACAAGCTTTTTGAATGTAGAAATGCTCATATACAGGATATTTCATATACCTACTAATTGTATTACTTACGTGTTATCGTATCATATTTATACTTCGTTTTGTATACAAACGCGGTGGCGTGAAATGCAATTAGAGAAGAGCCTGTTGCATGGATACAAGCATATATGTCTATATGTATATATATGTATACACATAAATGATACGTTATATCTCGTATTATATTATACAATATTCATGAAGACTATGACGAAAAAATATGCTATGGAATTGAATGTTAGATCACGGTTATAAAAACTTTTGATATTAATTAAAAAAAAATAAATAAAACCCTAAAAAACAGTAATGAGTTAATCGATATGTATATTGTATAATGCAAGGCTGTCATCCCGGGAAGCTTGCTTGGTTTTCGTAAGGTTCCCTGTGCTGCCGGAAGTTAATTAGAAGCGACCGGATGCTAATGTGTCAGCAAAAATGGGACGCTATTTCTGTACTAATTTATAACGCGCGAGTGATGTTTTAGCTTAATTTTAATTTTCCTGGCTAACTTAAAACCTGAAAAAAATTCAACAGACAATTTACATAATTCGTTTATGACAGAAAAGTGTAACCTTTGGGGATGATTTGATCAAATTTTCATAATTGAAGTACTGAAAGGTAAAAATAAATTAGTATCTCAAATAAGTAAGTCTGCAATTCACTCATAATATCAGATGATATCGCAAAAAATGTGTTTCTCGATAAAGAATTCTTTTTTTGTTTTCTTGCAAAAGTTTCCGAGTTCGTTTTCGCTTTTTTATGGATCGAGAGTGCTGTATTTTTTATTTTGGGTAAAAAATATAAAATATAACTTCTCTGTATAAATATAATGCACTTTCTGTATAAATATAATTTCCCGTAATAATATTGCTATTATTTTCTTGGCTTTGCATACAAATGCTGATGAATATTGCGTTGACATTATCAAACGGATATCACGTTGGCCGGATAATTAATTTGCCGATGAAGGAAAATCTAATTATTTCCTGGAAAGCGCCTCACGCTCTCTGAAATAAAGGCAGCTCGTTAGATCGAACTACTTCTAGAGCAGGCGCTTAAATGAATTTATATACAGGAACGAGATCACGCTATATATACAAGCACATGACCATGGTACCATGGTGGAGTGAAATACAATCACATTCACGGTGTACTTCACCTTAGCGAATACTGGACGGTCGCTGCAATGTCGACCTCAGGGCCTTACGATCATATTATAGCTTTTGCTCACGACCCTTCATCACTAAACGTTCTAAACCTCTAACAAGCTTCCCGCCCGACGTTAACTCAATAATGGTTTAATTGCAGCTATATAATCGCATCGCAAATATTTAGAGTAGATCGTGACAATCGTGTGCTGCGTGAACCATTATTTACTCATTTGGACGTGTACAGCCTGACCGTAAGCATTTCATAAGCTCACCATATTCATACATAGGAATCTATATATCGTCTTCCCATACTTTTGATATGAATCAACCGCCTATTTATATAATTGGAAAAGACAAGAATCGAGTAAAAGCTTTCGTGAAAACCATTAATCTTAAGCATATGAAAGTATGTACATCTTTTTCTAGATCTATAAATTTTACTCGACTACCCGTGTGGAAAAATCGACTGGGGCCAGACTGGGTTCCAGATAGTTTGCCCAAGTACCAACTGGGGCCCAAGTGGGATCTCTAAGTGGGGCCCATTTTGGGTTGTAACGCTCATACCAACTAAAACCCATATTAGGGGAAACTAGTTGGGCCCAAGTTGGGCAATATTTTTTCTACCCAGTTATTATTTGGGCTGAATGTGGACTGACCATTTAACAATAAAATATTAAAATTGGTTAATCTTTATGTCAAGTATATTACAAAGAAAACTTGTTTTTGCACAAACAAGATTTATTGCTTTTTTTTAATCTTTACATATGAACGGATCGATATATTTAACAAATGAACAAATTATGGATTAATTATAATTAAACATATTTAAAACATGAACCAATCGATATCAAATCTTAAATTTAATTATTCTTCGTCGTTTCTAAGCTAGAAAAAAACTTAAGTATAAACTAAACAGTGACTGGCTCTAGAAACTTTAGGTTTAATAATTCAGGAATATGAATTATTGAAAAAAGGGCAGTATTAATCACACTTTGCATTTATTTAATTATATAATGAAAACAATCGAATCTTTTTAATTTTTTTTCATATTTGGGCTACCCAGTTGGGCACACATTGGCGCCCAATTATAGTATGGGCTAATCTGGGCACATTTCCACACGGGTAATCGATTAACTAAAATAATTATAAAACGAAAAACCAGATATAAAGTTTATTGACGGATTTATTACAGATAAAAGTAAGGAAAGCTACCACTAGGTACTTTCCCATGTCTAATGGAATTTAATTGATTGATTATGACTGGGGTTTATTTCGTGGATGTTGAATGAAGATGGATGTTGAATTCCCCACATTCAGTTTTTCCTCGATATTCGAATTGAGTGTTTTCTAAAAAAGATGAAAAGTAATTTCAAATTATTTTATCGAAAAAAAAAACGGATGTTTCGGTATTATTTTTCTCACAGTAAATCTGTAGAAAATCCAATTTTTGTAACAGTACGTGTGCTTACGAAAATTGAACTAGAGATTGAGAGTCTCATATTTTTCTTATAGTAAGTACATATATATTATATACCACGAAGAGGCGGCAGATGTCTAGAGGAAAAAGGAAGTGATATAACTATGCTATAAAGAGGGCTAGGAATTTCAGTTCTGTTATCGCTAGTTGTAGTTTGTAGCTTCATACGGAAATGTAGAAGGATGTTGATGGTAGAGAAAGAGTAGAAGGATAAAGCTAAAGTAGAGAGAGGTTGAATGAACAGAGCAGGATAAACAGAGGAGGCGGTTTGAACTTCTATCTCGTCGGAAAATGCTTTTATATGAAACAATAGGCGCTCCGTTGGTGACATCATTTACCCTTTGTAGACTTTTTGAATTTATAGTATAATATAAGCAGGAATTTAATCTAGACTGCAAATTCATCTCTTAATTTTAAACTCTACACGCACCTTCATTATAGAATAAATATTAAATTTATACAAATATGTTTATTTGCAAACTAAAATTTGTTTCTAAAAGCGTATACGTATAAAATTTAATTTAAATTGAGGATAATAAAGCGAGCTTTTTGTGTAATTTGTGTCGGAATTTAATGCGATTTCAAAGGCTAGGTTTCTCTGAGAAATGCGTGTAACGAAGGAACAAAAGCTCTGGCTGGAAAGAGATCATTAGTGCCACAGCAGTGCGCGAAAAAAAAAATGGAATTTTCCTGAGTCCTGTAAAAAGTAGACATGTAGAAGAATTATGCCTCTCTTTCGCCAACGGTAAACGCTTTGACTAATTTAGTTCAACTAATGCAACTT
The DNA here is from genome assembly GCA_904066005.1 of Synergus itoensis. Lineage (NCBI taxonomy): Eukaryota > Metazoa > Arthropoda > Insecta > Hymenoptera > Cynipidae > Synergus > Synergus itoensis. Next base: position 2,403,267 of record CAJFCP010000089.1, read on the forward strand.
TTCGATCATTTAAAATCTGCCAAATTGTTTAATTATCCTGAGTGGTTCATTTTTCAAGTTTTTTATTTAATTTAATTTTCATTAGGAGTTTGAAGAGGGGTTTCATACTTTTTATAAAATACGTTGATAGATTGATGGATAGATTGGTAGTTGATAGATTCTACATTTTATATTAAAAGTTAATTCCATTCTGTATTGATTTACTACATCCTTTGATATAATGAGTAAAAATAATTATCATTCTTCTGGATTTTAAGATACATATATCTAAAGTCATCAAGAGTAAAGTTTAAGAAATTTCACACTGAAATATATTCAGGGTGTATCCAATAAATTATTAGGAACTCCAAGTTGACTCTATGGTGTGGCAAACCGAAAAATTTGAAAGCTATTATTTCGGTACTAAGAGGGTAAATGTACACTAAATTATTAAATTGTCCATTTTTTTTTTTTGAAACTTACTTTTCATATAAATCTATTGTTTTATTTTCGTACATAGAAATTTCCATTGTCTCTCTAAAAATATTAGAATAATGTCATTACCTCCTCTCAACTGTGCATAATATCACGTTCGTTACAGAAAAAATGCTGAATAAAAAATTTTTTTACTTTTTTGCTCTTCACAATAGCGAGTTTTTCTTGTGTTCATATTCTCATTAAAATAATTAATTCGGTAATGACAAACCACGAGAATAACTATAAAAAATGATTATAATCTTAACAGCGTGACCGTTGAACGTTTTATTTTTGACTAAATTTTTAATTATATCAAAGTGAAAGTATAGATACTTTATTCCTTCTTTATAATTTTCTGAAATATAGATTCATTAAAGACATAATCAGCTGCATTGTTCTTTCGCAACATAAATGAATTTTATGTTTCGAATGTTAGGAATATTTGTTTATGAAAGCGTGATAGCTTTTTATACTTACGCCCACCTGAATAAATATCAAGAATAGAATCCTCAGCCACCGAAGAGAACAAGAGAACAAAAGATGATATGTTTCTCTTCGAAAAACTTGTTTTTCACAAATATTTATGTAAATTATGTATTATGAAAAATGCAAGCAAGCACTAGTGTAAAAACAGTGGATCCATTGTTTTAACATTCTTACAATTTTTAACAAAAGTTCGCTTTCAATTTAGGAAACTCGAAGTTTAAAGGAAAGAAAGGACAAATTATAAATTGTATATTTATTATTATTAGAAGTAAATAAATTAAATTACTTTCACAGAAGATGGAAATAATCATACATGTAGTAATTTGAAACATTTTATTTCACGCCTGAAAAAGTAGAAGAATTTCATGAAAGTTTATTGATTTTTTATTACGAGAGGAGTACAAAGTGCTCCTTGGAGCATTTAAAATTTCTTTTTCTTACGAGAGAGAAAAGCCATGATGAAGTTAACCAACCTACCTAGTAGCCATTTCGTAAGCTGATGGTTTTCCCCGTAAGGCTATTTTCACCCTCATAACAAGACTACGTCTCTCTTGAAATAAAGGGGCGAACGAGTAGAGTTAGTTTAATCCGAGGTAACTTCAAAACTAAAGCGTCTACAACTCGAAACGTACAAATTAGAGAGCACTGTATTTTGTTGTTTATTTTTCTCTCGAAAAACATTTCAATAATTTAGATTCAGGGAGAATAATTTTATACATTTCTCTGGATTAAAAATTAGATTAATTAATCATATTTCGACATCCAGTTCAAGTTTTTCAATTCAGTTAGAATTAGTTTTAATTTTTTAAAACAATGATTTCAGATTTTCAGAAGAGAAATATTAATTTAAAATATATTTATTTATTTGCAATATCCTTTGTGATATAAATTAAATTTACTCTATTTCGCGTATAATAGACACTGATAAATATGAAGATAATTATTAGTCAATAGCGTGTTTGACATCAAAGGCTAATTTTGTACTCGACTCTTCGCTTTAAAACAAATAATATTTGAAGTCCAATTTCATATTTAGTTAATATTCTGTCCATTTTCGATTGAGTTAATTTAATTATTAATTTGAGTTTCCAGTTTGTTTATTTTAGACAGCACAAATCCAATTATATTTGAATAAATTTAATAATTTACATAATTTATGAAGTAATTAACAATTGATAAAAGAATTTTTAATTAAAACTAATCCAAAGAGGTCAATATTTACTATATATTTTTTAAATTGTACAGTTCCACTTCTCGATGAATTTATTGTAAAAAAAATACTTCTTTTACTCTTTAGCGTAATCTGAATAAAGTTTCCACCAGCAGATTTATTTAAAAACTTTATTCCCCTTTCACTGAAACTTCAGTGGATGAAATTCTCAAATTTCTCTGACTTGAAGGAAACTTGAACGACATATTTAATCGAGCGACATTTCTGAAGTAACTTTCAGCTTCCCCTTTACATATATTCGAGTTTTAAAATTTCTACCGAGATGAAATTTTCTTTTTTCTCGTTAAAAAAATAATTTTAGAAATCGGAGAAAGATTTTCACCTTAATATTATTTTAAGTTGTCGGAAATATGTTTTGTGAAAAATTTTAATGTCAACAAATTCAAAATTAAGTGGTTGAGCATGCTGCTTTATGTTAAATGAGAAAATATTATGCGTACACTGATTCTTTACTCAGAAAAAAATAATAAAGCGAAAAAATATAGGGTGATCTAATTTTATCAAAAGTTTTCTGATAATTTAATAATTTAATTAACTTTACATTTTTACCAGTTTAAGTAAAATATAGTAATTATTCCGTTGAAAGAAAAATTCGAATTTAAAGTGTATGATTAACTTACAACAATATGTAAATTAAATTTCCATTTGCTTATAACCTCGAGCGTTTTAGCAGAATAACATATGTATATATACTGTACGGAAATCGGGGCAATGGAGAAGTTACTTGGGACCGACTTGTCGTTGAAATTGAAGCGAAATTTGATTATGGTTTCGTACAGATATACACAGAGACTTGAATGATCGTCGAGAGCCGAGAAAACAAGGGATGCTTTTAAGATGAAAGTTAATGAAAATGTAAGCTTCCTTGGCTTTTCCCCCAGTTAGAATTATTTAGAAAAGTTAGAATTAGTTAATATTTATGTAATAAGATCATAATTTATCTTCATGCTTCTTTTTTTTCTCTTGTTTATAATAAAAGGACAGTTTCGACTAATACTCTGGTATAAAAAACATACATATGATTTATAAAAATATTTCTAAGTTGTTATTACATTAATACAACTACTTTCTTGGAAAATGGGATTAAATTTTGAAATAGGACAAGGTTTATGTTTAGTATCTCTTCTGTGATCTTGCTTGGCGTAAGATTTTCCCAGCAGTCATATGAACACTTGGGATCTCATAAAGAGAAAATAGTTCTGGAAACCTTCGTCATTTATCAAGAAATTAAGGGAACTTTAATTACTTTCATGATTATTGACCCAGGTTCTCCTTAAACTATAATTTACTTTCAAAGAAGAATTATCATTATTATTATCAAAGATAAATCTCGATATAAATATTATATCTTGTGAAAGTTATGAGAAAATTTTTTCTTACGATTATTTTTTGAATCTGAGTAAAGAAACGTGCATTCTCATTTGATAGTACTGATTAAGGACGTGGAGTTTACTTTGAGCTGTGGAATTTCTCTCATCTTTGGTTTTCTGCTTCTTTTTCACACTACTCTCTCTTCAATCGCGAAATCTGTCTTACGGAGGTCATACGTTTCCCTAAGAGTTCAACCAAGAGGAACAAGCAGAAGATAATACACGAAAGAAATATCTACTCGAATTCTTACCATTCTAAAAATAATTGAGAATGTTGAGATGGAAAGAGAGTCATTTTTAATTAAAGAAATTTCATAAAAAGCAGATATTTACACGTTTTTCTTCGATAAACAAATAAGTATACGAAGATTTATCGTTCACAAAAAGTTGATGGAAAAGCCAAACTTCTTTGGCGTTTCAGAAATCTAATAGTTTTTCAATTACTTCATTTTGTTAAAAAAAATTAGTAGAACTTCAGTTCTTTCAAGAAGTTCGTTCTTTTATTCTCTCTAAGGAGTCGCGTGACGGGATTTTTCAATTATTGTATAAGATCTTCGATAAGTGGAAGATACATACTAGGAAAATTTACTCTTTTCTCCAAGAATTTTATTAATGCAATCAATTTCATTTCACCTTATTGAAATAATTCCAATCGTACATTTTTCAGCAACAAGTTTGCGCCAATTACTACTGCTTCATTTTTCATTAGTATCCTTTTCCAAATATTTGTGACTTTAAAAAATCGCAAATGACAAAATGAATCCCATTTTTTTAAACATATTTTTGTAGAATGTAGATCAGGTGTGGAGAAATGGGATTTAGAAAGATGTTTTCATCTCTAGCTTTATCTGAGTCATGGTTGATGTGTTGAAGAATTTCATTGACTTAGATTGTCTGATAGTTTGTTGGAGAGTGCTTGGCTGTCCTTCGGACTTCCACCTGAATTCATCTTTTCTTGCTAACATTCTTCTTGAGATATAATGGTTTATCGAGCGACCACAAAAGACGACAAAAGTGAGTGGGTAGAACCTATGTAGGTGACTTCTTGTTCTATTTTCAAATATAGTGTTATCCAGTCGGTTATCGGTTCGATTTTAGTTAAACGTATTGTCATCAAATGGGGCAACATCGGACATGTAGGGTAAATTCGGATACCAGTAAATTCACAGCTTAAGGTACTTAAATTACTAGAATTTGGAATCAATTAAGGCTTTAGCTGATTTCATATTCTAATTAGAAATTTTTCGAGTAACTTTAACTATT
>CAJFCP010000089.1:2413072-2549885 GCA_904066005.1 Synergus itoensis
GTTTGAAATTTAGATATCTATTAATAGATATCTAAATTTGAAACCTTAATTCCTCCAATGAAACTTTGAAGTTAGGATAAATATATAAGTTTAATTATGTCAAACCCATCAGCCTAATTTCAAATTAATAGAGTATTGATGCTTCGTGTATGAAATATTGTTTATGTTGTGAAAATTAATTACAGTTCTCGTCAAGTCATGCGATTTAAATGTATAGCTTGATTAATGGTGGAAGTTTGAGCCAGAAGTTGTGTTGCTGAATGGATGAAAGTACGTTTTATGTTTATATTGACTCTTAAAACAACTTGCTGATCCTAATGTCGGTCATGTGGCTAGTAGTGGTAGCGCTTACAAACTTCAATGTGGTCCTCAACATCCACGAGCAACGATCCGTACTCTCCCTTACTTTTCTGCCTGTTTCACAAAATTATTTTCAAAGTCTTCTCACCTACTTACTTTAGTCGTCTTAGAGTTCAAGCACAGCATCTTTCCTCAGAAATTCTAATAGATAAAGAAAAATACAGCCGAAGTAAATCAATGAAGTGATAAAATCTTAAAAACATCACATCTTCCTTCATCAATGTTACGAGAAAAATTTAAATATCTGGTTTCAAGTGCTCTGCAATAAATATTTAACGAGGTATATAAAAGTTGTTTTCATCTTCAAATCACTAGAAATATCTCAATCGAAAATGTTCATATGCTCCGCATAGATTTGAATTCCAAAACGATAAAATATGTATATATAGATCGGTTTCCTGGAGCATCAATCTCTTGAAATATGTCTATAAAAAAATAAGTGGAAAAATTTCCTTAAAATATTCTCTTTAGAAAATGCACGTGCTCTTTCTAAGGATCTTGCGGTAACTTCGATCTATAAGGATTCTAAGAGTAGTTTAAAGTCAGAAACATAAAAATCAGTAAAAGGCATTAAAGTCAAAATGAAGAATATGAAAAACAAAATAACGCATTAAAGTCAAAAATAAAAAGTAAATAATAGACATGTCACATCTACCCTCGCATCTGCCGATAAAGTCGACCACAAGGCGTTTATGAACAGTCGTAAAGCATAAAAATTTTTCTCGTTTCGATCCTAAGTTGCAATTTGAAGCTTTAAAAAGTAGAGTCATATAAGTGACGCTCGTTTTCAGAAATCATATATTCACTCTTGCAATAACACAGATATGAACGCGTAGAAAATAAGTACTTGGTAAAATCAGATTGAATAAAGGTCTCGATCTTGAAAAAGATGCATTTAACAATGAAAGACTCCTTATAATTTAATTAATAACTTCGTTTAATTAGAGCTAGTTTGAAATAATGAATGTCCTTAAATAATTTTCTTTTAATTAAATATTCTATCTAGTTCTATCCAAAGACAAAAATCCATTTGTCTTCATGAATGAAATATCTCTTGGATGCTACACGTGCTGACTACGCCGCAGGTCAAACTCATAACTCACCTCCTTTGAGGTAGTAGTTTGAAGATGGTCGATATAGGTCTTGACCAAAAAGGTAAAACTCGTCGTCCAAGAGTAAACAGGTAATGAGAATGCAAAATCAACATTGCATACTCAAAAGAAGATGTTGAATACCTCCCTTTTTTTTGAATGATAAAATTAATAATTTAGTATTCTCATCGAGTAAACCTAGAAGTATAGACACTTCGCGGGGAAATAAATCTTTTTGGACAGAAAGCAATTTCCTTCAAACGGAATATCCTCGGAATCTCTTTACATTCTTGTCAATCTTTAAAAGAGGAGCTTTAACATATTTAGTTTTCATGTATTCAAATGATAGCAGATTTCGTAAAATTCCAAACATAGGTAAACATTTTCAAACTGAATCATCTGTAATACATTTAACTAAAATATATGATGTAGTTTAAGAAGATTCAGAGACTTGCTTGAAAAGATCTTAGAGCCGGTTGTGGTCAAAAGCTTTTTGCTACTTTATGTTATGTGAAAAAGTTCCTTTCATTTTAAGACCTCCATGGTCAATACGGAAAGATCTTGTCGTCTCCTTTGTCCAGAGGTAGAAATCCTCCAGTTCAAAGTATGAAAATATTCTCCAGCGTTTTTATACATCCATATTTTATATTTATTTTAAAAGCACTGTAACTTGATTAGCCAAAATATGATAAAAAGCCGAAAGAATATTTAGAAAAAAAACTTTTCTTGGATAAGTACTTTCTGTTATTCTTGGGGTTCACAGAAAAAACAAGGACTAAAAGTGTTTACAGTGTAAGTCAAGTTTTTAGGCTGAATTTAAGTTTAAGCCAATTTTTAGTCTTGTTTTAAAACTAATAAAACTTAAAACAAGACTAAAAAAACTGACTTAAACTGTAAACACTTTCAGTCCTTGTTTTTTCTGTGTTGCAACAGGTTGTTTTGGCTCACTGATTGAAGAATCATGTGAGTTTAGGATAAGAGAATTGTAAGTTCGTAGAGAGTAAACGAATCAAAATAGCTGGAGGAAAAGCAGGAGAAGTTTTCACTTTATGGTGTTTGCTCTCTACGGTTTGATCATTATTACCATAATGGCGAAAGCGGGTTGTGAGAGCGACCGGAAAATCAATTGAGTGGTACTGGATAACTTTCAAAGGTAGGAGGGAAAACTTTGAGTTTCTAGTAGAGTCCTTCCTTATCAAAGTGGCGCTTTAATCGCTGATAGGGATGATAGTATCCTCATAGTATCACATGCTCGATTGAGCCGGAAGTTTCTTTAGGAAGTTATCGGCTGTGGATTAAACTTATCACGCTTCAATTAACATCCGCTTAAGGCAAATTAAACTTTACTTAAACCACCTTCATCACATTCTCTTAATCGATTTGATAATCAACTCTCTTTTTCACTAATCAAGAGAAAAAGATAAATAACTACTCTTAAATATTTTATTCACAGAACTGTAGATCCTTTTTTTACCTACTTTGAATATTAACTTTGAAAAATCTACCAAAATTTAATAAATTTTTAATAATCGACAATTTTAAAAATTCAGCCCTAATATTTATCAAATTGGACAATCGTAAAAAAATTATGTCAGTATATTTTATCCATTTATTAGATACCGTTAAAGTTAACAGCGCTTTATATTAAAAAATTACTTAACTTGTCCAAACAAGTTTTTTACGATTGAATTTAGAATTACGAGGGTATATAAAAATGCAAAAAAGCCTCTTAAAATTTTTATCCCTGATCCAAACTTATTAATAGAGTATGGCGACCCAACAGTATAAATAACAGCCCCAGAGAATAAATAAATAAATAACTGCTCTGCATATTGGTAATATGATATAAATTTTCTGCGCATTGTGTATAAATAAAAATGAGAAAATAAAATCCACTGTGGCGTATGTGTGATGATATTTTGACATCGATAATTAACGATAGGTATTAGTGTACCGAGAGCGGAATTATTAAATACTAAAAAGTAGAAAAAAAAATTGGAAATCAACTTGCGAAAAGCAGTATGTGTGTGTTTTTTGCAGGTCGGCCAGGCCCTTGTCATGCGATGTCGTTGCAGAGCCCGAGACTTCGACATTACAGGTCGAAAATAAAAATCAGCTATATCTCTCACTCAAAATTTTGTCTATTTGCTAAAATGAACTTATCTCGCTCTAAATAGTTACGTAACATCTACCAATCTCGAGCTCTCTGAATTCATGCTTTGGAATGACGTTCTTCGGCTCTCGTGACACGTCTTAAGAACGTTTTCATATCTGCGTTTTATGCCACTGTTAAAAAAATCCGTTCAAACTTCTCTATATATATATATATTATATATATAATATTTTAAATATTGAATCAAATTATACATTAATAAAATTAAAAAATATTAAATACTTCTATTTTTTTAACAGTGAATATATGTATCTATTGTACTTCTTAGCATTTCTGGAATGACTTTAATCATTACTTCTTTTTTGTATCATTACTATCACAGCGGTCAACTTGGCGCAAACCTGGTTCCTAATGCAGTATTTTCGTCGCTTTATATAGTAATACTTACGAAAGATCTGAGGACTTTGATATAATTTGAAATTAAAAATTTTCTTTAAAAACAATCGGATTTTTCGTAACATTGTAAATGTAGTGGCTTGATTTATATATATTTCTTTTAATGTTGAAAGCCTGGATAAAAAAAATTGGTTACTCACATAGGTTTCGAGGTATCGCATTTTTAAGAATATTAATCTGATAGAAGAATTCATAAAATAAAATTCTCAAACGATAATATGAGTCATAAAAACATTTTTAAATAAAATTTTTCGTTATTTATTATAAAAACTTGTAATGATTTGATTACTGTAGTTCAGCTGTACTTAATTACATAGATTAGTTGGGTAAATATTCTAGACCTGTAAATAATAGTTATTATCATATTTATTTATTTTTTTTGCAATTTTAAGGCGCAGATCCACGAGACAAAGTTGGTATTTCTAGTGCTCTCTTGGCATGGCCTGGTACTTCACAAATTTATTATTAAAGATGCACCTTTTTCCGTTTCTTCTATCGAGTTAATCGCTTCGACTTCATAAATAAACAATTTATGATCATGTATTAATTACTGATTTTATTTTTACAGAACCATGACAGCGATTTGTTTCGTCTGCAATTTACCAATCTTGAGCCATCAGGTGGGACTGATATGGCAGGGCGGAAATGGATGGGACGATTTAGTTCGGGAACAGGTCGAGGAATCGACACTGAAGCAACGTCTCGGTAATAACATATTTTTCAATATCAAAAAATCAGAGATGCTTGATCTCATTTTATAAATCAGTACATGCAAAATTTTATACTAAAATTTATGACTATTATAACTCTCGAATTTAAAACACAAATATCACATTTCTCTTCATTTACATTTGAACATTTTTCTCTTTGTGATTCATACGCAGTTGAAATTAAATTCATTTAGGAGTATTTCACTTCAAAAGAAAGCCAGAGCTTTACATTTTTATTGCTCTCAGTAAAACGCAATATCAATTTCTGTGAAATATAGACATTTTTTTATTGACGTTCAATATTTGATGATATCTTTGTAGAATTCAGTGGATTTATTTGCTTTATTTTATTTCAGGAACTGGAAGACGTGATTCAGCAGCTCAGATTACCTCAATTTCACCTCCAAATGAAATCCAAGAAACATCACCGACAAATCAACGTCGTAGACGTTCGAGTTTAGCACAATTGACTGATATTTTGCGAGAATGGGGCGGTGGAGGCACTTCCGGAAAAAGCGGAAAAGTAAATAAACTTTGTCGAAGAGAAACTCTAGCAGACATCGCGAAATCTCTACCTTGGTCGAGACAAACAACAACAGACGCCAGTCACCTTGCTAGTTTGAGAAAAAGAAGAGAGAGCTCCGTGGATAGTGGAATTAAGAGTCAATATTCAACAAAGTCTCGAAGGGATTCGACAATTAGCGATTTTAAAAATGACATCGCTAAGCTTTGGAATAAAAAGGAGCAACAGCAGACTCAACAAACACCCACTGTTATTTCACCCACTCCTAGAAGAGGTAATATAATTTACTACCAGAGAATTAATGTTAGTTATTTAAAGCTAAATAAAAAGATATTCCAATTTTAAAATCTGATTACATTCAGTTTATTAGAGAGAAAAATTAGTTTAAAATTTCAAGTAGATTCATATTCTACTGAAGTATTCAGTAGATATGGAAAGCAATAGTGGGACATTAATATCACAAGTTTTAACTCTAGTTTTTAAGAATGTTTACAAGTAGATATAGAAAACTTTAGATACGATGTCTGACTTAAAACTCCTTGTTCTACTGACAAGTAGATATGGAAAGTAATAGTGGGACGTTAATCTCACAAGTATTAACTCTAGTTTTTTAGAATGTCTAAGTAGATATAGAAAACTTTAGATACGATGTCTGACTTAAAACTTCGCGTTCTACTGGAAAATAGATACGGAGAGATGTGGTTAGACGCCGCGTCTTACCATACAGTTCATGTTCTACTTAAATTTAATTTTTACTTTTGAATTCTCTCTAAATCAATAATATTTTCTAGGGTCTGGGGAATCCAAAAATTCTCGACGTGGTTCCGGTGAGAGTGCGAGATCGAGAAGAGATTCTATTGCTGGTGGTCAAACCCCAAGTCCGGGGGAAAGAAAACACAATTGTAGACATCATAGACGTAAACAGTCGCAACAATCTATCGACCTTGGTGTCACTCCTGCCAAATATTATAGAAATGATCAAAGGCCGAGTGCTTCCAGTACAGATAGTGCCGGAAGTTTTGCTGTCAGGTAGGTATCGTCAAATTATCAAGGTAAATACAGCCTTTACTTTAAATAAACATAAAAATAATAATATTATTATAATATATAATAGAAAATAGAAAAATGCAAAATTATGGAGCAATATTGATAGAAAAAAATCAAATTAAATTGTGACTTTCTGTATCTCGTTTCAATTCCAAAATGGACAGGATGTTGTTTACAATTGATATGAAATTGTTAAAAAAAAAAAGTAATTTCATTTGTGTTTTACAAGTATCACTTGATAAATTCTTATATATAAACAAAAAATCAGCGACTTATTTCACTGATAATTAAAAATTTTGTTTTCAGAGATCATTTAGAAGCCCAAAGGAGTTCTGATAAAAGTGAAAGGTCAAGTAGTTTGGAAGCGAAGACAACGTCGACAACTTTAACAGTTGAAACGAGGTCTGTCACGACCGAATGTAAAACCTTCACTTTGGAACCAAATATCAATCCACCGACAATCGTTATGTCTTCAGTGACGCCCCCAGCAGTTTCACCAGTTACCGGAAGCAGTCTTCCACTTCCTGGTAACTCCACTTCAGGAAACTCGAGTCCTGTTGGGTCTCCTAATGTTTGCACTACCCCTACACACCCTTTATTAACGACAAGGAGAGATTCAACGACTCAGGTATATAAATACGATTTTCTTCAACTATTTTTAAAATATTTCAGTTTTAAAAAAGGTGTTTTTTTCAATTTTCCAGTGCTACTATAAAACTAAGGAAGTTTCACCTAACAAATTATCGAGATTAACCAGACAATCTGCGGCAATAGACGAATCAATGCCTCCTAATGGGAGACGAGGTAGCCAGCCAACCTTGTCACCAGATCCGGATGATGGAGGTATATAAATATTATTATTAATAAACAATAAATAATCTCCGAATTTAATTTAAATGTAAAAAATAAATGCTTGATCTTTTTAATACTTTTCTAGGTCGAAAGGCACGAAGAGACTCTTTAAGTCCGGATTCAGCTTCTTATCCAAGACGTCGTGATTCCAAAAGTCATTTGAGTCCCGATAGAAATGTAGATAAGAGAGACATTAGTCCCATCAGACAAAGAAAAGCGCGACTCAGAAGACAATCAACCTCCATCGCCTGTCGAGTCCCAAGGTATGCCAAGAATAAAATATTTAAATTACTATAAGAAGCTTATTACTAGTAAGAATATATTATAAAATTCAGCTCCAACTTTCATAATTTAAGTTTGCGGATTTCAATTGAATAAAAACTTTCTTTTCTGCTGATTCTTAAGAAAAATAAAGAAAAGGTAAAAATAACGTGTAATTCATTATTTTCGCTTATTTCAGTGTAGGAAAACCTACAAAGTTCCATCTTCATATTCAATATTTCATTACAACAGAGGGAGTTTTCTGATTTTCCCAAGTTCTGCGAAAATTTATTATTCTTTCTAAATCAAGTTACGGAAAGGTTGGGATTCATCCGGGCGGCTTCCAGAATTGTTTGTTTATGATCCGAGTTTAGGTCGAAGGTCCTCAGGTAGATTGTTTATATCAACAAAAGAAATGAGTTCCGGGTTTATTGTGTTACAGAATTCAATAAAAGAATATCTTCTCTGATTTATTTTTTAGTTCCTCAATTTTTGAATCAGTATTACTCTAACATTCAGAGAGTTCTGAACTCTCAACATTTCTCTTAGCAGGAAAATACCAGCAACAAAACTTGTCCAAAATTTTTTTTTTAAGGGCATGTGGTACTTTTTCGATGGGTCAGTCAGGTTCAGATAAACCAATTGTTTGTCCAAAAAAATGTATATTCCAAATATTCCAAATATTCCAAAAAAATTAATATTCTCATTTGTATTTTACCGTATATCAATTTTGAATGGGACTGTGCTGATTTTATAAATAAATTTATAAGTAAATTGCTTAAATAAAAAATGTAATTTTCTAACTTTTGTTTCAGGTCACCAGACAGTTCATCATGCTCTTCCAGGGATCCCAGTCCATGTGCGAGAGCACCTGGCAGCATCCAACATGCACCTGTGATTAGAAGACAATCAACAACCGAAGAAATTTTGATAGCCCGTGGCTTCAGGCGCCAAAGTACAACCGAAGAAATGATACGTTGTCGGAATTTTCGCAGACAGAGTTCACAAAGTGACGACACGGTTTGTATTTCGCTTTCATAATTTATTTCTTTTTAAATTAATATAACTGTAATAAATTAGTCAATGACTTGGCAAGATTTAATATTTAATTCGTATACTACTTTCGATTCAGAGAGAGGACTGAAGACAAAAGTAAATGTAGAAATTACATATTTTGCAGGTTCAAAGGTACCGAGGCAGGAGAGATAGCTCAGCTCAAATAACGGATGGGACTTTTGCAACTATGACAGTCGAGACCTCAAGCACTTTTTTTGACAGCAGTACACAGACTGGTGAGTCCATTTTCTCCATATATACAAATTTAAAAAAAAAATACAATATTCGCTGCGTGGGAATTAATTTTAAGACCAATATGAAAAGTTGACAGAGCGGAAAATTGAAGAAAAAAAAGTGAAATAGGAAAAGAATTTTATACGAGAGAAAATAAGATAAACGAGGAATTTCCTTTTAAGGTTCGATTGTAGTATTTTAATCATTTTCATAATTTCAATGAATTAAATAAATAAAAAGTAATTTTTAATATAATTTTATATTTAAAAGCTAATTTAAAGAAGGGTTGAAATGAGTCGCATACTTTTTTAAAATAACAGAGAGCTTTAGAGCTTCTAGAGCTCTAAGTTATATTTCGAGGGGTTTCAAGAAATTATAATATAATTATAAACTGTATTCAAATATTACTATAAAGAGAGAAAATGTTCCTATAAAATAAAATTGGAGACTTAAAAGATCAACCTCGTTAAAAATCGACTTATAGTTACGGGAAATTTTGTATATTTCTTTTCTTCGTCAAAATTCGAGAGAAATAGAAATAGACATAGCTCTAATTTTAAATAACTCAGTAGGTTGTAGGTACATAAATTTTTAAGATTTCCCGCTGCTTCTCGACCACCTGCGATTTTCCATTTTCCACCAATAAAGCCACCTAATTTCGATCAGGCGCTTTGCGTCTCATTCAACCCCGAATCCTTCAAGCCACGCAAGCGCTTCACTTCCGGCGTTGTTTTCCCAGAACGTCGCGGGGGTGCACGTCAGTCGGTGGATGATAACAGAAACCAACCTTTCTATCCTCTGAGGTCTATCGTAAATGTCCTTCGCGGTCCGCTTCACGTTTTCGGAATACTACAAACCCTCATTTATCCACTTCTACCTTCATAAAAAGTCCGAAAAGCATCAAGAAATAAAATCAAAAAAATCCACCCCAAAGACGTAAAAATCAAACTAAAATCAGTGATGGCATTTTTTCGAATCTCTCGAGTAATTATTTCGTGATAATCGACTAGTCGATCAGACATGACAGATGAATTAAAATGATACATTAAACAATAATTAATCAGAGCAGTAACAGACGTACGAAAATAATAATAATGGACGTTTGCGCGTTGTATGTAGTTCGGGGGTGTGAATAATAATCGAAGGTCAATCCGAAGGTTGTCAGTTGATCACAAAACCAGGTGTTGATTGTTTTGGACATCCTGTGGTCGATTCTGCCAACTTGAGAGCAATATAAAATTTATCAATCGTTGTACTCTTCAATTGTGATAAGCTTGGGGCTAAACAATTTTTTTCTCTCAGTTTTTAATTCGGTACGCGATGGGTGTTGGCCCCTTGTGTTATTCGATCGACGATAGTGGAATTTGATCAGTTAGACAACTGGCATTTTGTTTTATTATGAGAGGTCTGCATGTGGAATCGAAACAACTCCATTCTCGGCCACGATTCGCGTGATCGAGGAACGTAGATTACCACCCCCGCGGTGGCAGAACGCAACCACTTGTGGAAGCGACAGGGAAAAAAGACACTAGAGTGCTAAGAGTAACATTCTTGATTCGTGAGCCTGGTTATATTAGGACAAGGACTAGTGATTGTGTAGGAAGAAGCCGCCGGAATTTCGTGACTGAGAGACTCCTATCTTACATCACATGACACCAATCTAGGCCCCCAGGCTCGAATCAATCGGTAATTAACTTGTAACACCTTTGCATTTAGCATTTCCCCCTTAAGAAAACCCAAGATGTATTATTTTCATTTATGTTTATTATAACACTGAATTGGTAGCCATTTTAACGATTTTATTTTACATGGTTAAATTTTTGTACTTATTTTATACAGCACTTTTTAAAATAATATTTATATTGTATAAAATGTGATTGTAAATAATGCTGTTTATGAAGTTAACCTGTTTTGTTTAAATTCGATTATTTGGAAAAGGAGAATAATACGAATTTTTTGTAATCTAGTCAATTCTAAATAAAAACAGATTAAATGGAAAAGCAAGCTTTAAAATTTTTCTAGCAAGATATAATCATATAGCTCTGTTGATATGTTATCTTTTCGAAATTACTTTCGAGTTTAAAGAGCAATACACTACTTAAATATGTATGTTGTAGAAATTTTATAGATGCTAAAAATATTACCATCGTAAAAATCGCATTACTCTCCTCGCAGTTTCCGATAAACTGCTTTTAAGGGAGTGTACATTATACATCCTTGAACTCTGATAAATTATGACGCTTTTAATTGTTGAAAATTATTATTTAAAAAATCGTGATATCTCTGAATCGTGAATGATTTATACAAATATATTTTTCATTCAGATAAGCGCCCAAAATTATATAATTGAACTGAATGTAATATCAGTTTACCAATAATAATAAATTGCATAATAACGAACCTGCTAATTAGTGGAGAAAACAAAGATGTTTCGAAAAGCACAATGAACGGACGTACTTCTTGTTTAGATTTTATTCAAAGCATGCAAATATAAATAGAAATTAGTACATGACTTTTAATTAAAACGTCGGTGTATAAAAAACATGTAATTATTTTGGTAACAAAATTCAATTTTAATTTTCAGAGATAATTAAAAAGAAACATTTCAATACATAGTATTAATATATTATATTTGTAATCATGAAATTCTGAGTTTGTCGAGCTTCATCTAGAAATTGATTGATTACATGAAACTTTTTTTATTATGCGTCCCACGCAGTTTCTAATATATAAGAATACCTACTCGTATTATTTATCAAGATTGAAGAAGAATAATTATTTCTTGTTTTTTATAGTATAATACGTTATACATTTTTTTTTTGGTTTGAAATTGTCGTTAATCACTGCTAAATGATATTTGTGGTAAAATGGATTGATGTTTTTATTAAATAGAATAGCACAAACTGCTCATAAATGTCCTTGATATGATTAAAGATCTCCGAGACACCAAGGCATGAGATAAATCGTGTTCTCCGGTTTGCGTTGTGAATCAATTTATATTTTCGTATCTAGAGATTACAGAATCTGAAAATATCTGAATTTCATGCCTCAAAAGAAATGGAAACAATAATAAACAAAACTACTTCATTAGATTAATAAACTTATATACATTTTGATCACTTCTTTTTTTTACATATATATTTTGACCAAAAATTCTAAAAAGAATTCTCAAAAGTATTGTAGGTCAAAGATAACGTTCTATAAAATTTCTCTGAACCATCAATTTCTTTTACAAGCTCAGAAAAAAACTTTGAGTCAAGTTAAACGTAGTTCTTCGTTTCTTGAAAGATTTATAAAAATGTAAGAGTTCTAGAAAAATATTATTTAAAATTGATTTGCATTCTAATAACTTTTAAGTGGTCGTTTAATTTGAAGTTTTAACAGGTAAAAGTAAGTTATAAGATTTTTTAAGTAAAAAATAAAATTGTGAGCTCAGAACGTTGGAGATTGTTGCAGAACTCGACTATAAGAGAGAAATTAAAACTTTTTCTCCCCATTCGTATGTTTGCAGCGTTAAATAATTCGAGATGATGATGAAACGATCTAGTTCCAAATTGAAAAATTTTATCATTACTCAACTTCGTTCAGTTTAAAATGACCTAAGTAGTGATTAAAGAACTGCGTTTCCTATTTTATAATCACGAGTCTCCCTACAGACCCCTACGATTTTCGTTCCACACTTTTTTATTTTATTATTCATTTACTGAATATTCATGTCCTAAACGCACGCGATGCTAACCTTTTACACGCAAAAGCAGAATCTTTTTTGTTCAATGAACTCTTGACACTCACATCAGGACTCGAGGTTGTAATTTCCTGTTCTAGTTTAGCATTTAAAACTTGTGTAAATATTATATTTAAAGCATGAAGGTATAATTATACAAAACGTTATTTCCTGTTTACTAGTAAGTATCGCATAGTTACCCTCTCAAAAACTAAAAAAAATTCGTAATAAAATTGAACTTTAAATTTTAATATGAAAATACGAATTGTAATTTTCAATGCATAAAAAATAATCTTAAAAGATGAGTAAAGTACGATACTGAATAGACAACTAAACTACATTCTAGCTGAATATTCCAGCTATGTGCATTATACACTTCCAAGTGCTTATATGAGGCTTGAATAAGTAAATAAATTCAAGTACGCCATACGCTGCTTTTATATCAAAGAAGGCGTGGTGTTTTTTTTTTATAAAGGTCTGCTTAAAATGATAATGTAGTCTTATCGAGTCTCATATGTCTCTCTATAAAGGTTAAAATAAAAACTTTCTGAAAGGCAGAACATTACTGAAACATTTCACCCTTTTAGATGAAGCATCCAGGGTTGCTTTCTTTACTTTGTCTTCAAAACCCTATTTACTTTTCCACCTACGTTACTTCTACCCTCCATTTTCTTCTTTCGCAAATAAAGAAACGATTAATTATCTTTATTTATTTAGTTCCCAAGATTACCCTTCACTTAAAAATGTTAAAACAAGATTGTCAGAGAACTTGAAGAACCTAAAAAATCTGAATAATGTCTTGAATTATGAGGATTATCCAATAGCTAATGAAAATATCAATTTATATAAAGTCACCTCTAATTGTAAAGAAATAAATGTCATTGTGTCGAGCTTCTTTATTCTTTTTTCATCAAAGCTATCTTTGTAAGGTTTGATAAAAGTTTGTAAGGTATTTTTACAAAGTTTTTAAATTAAAGGATATATATATCCTTTTGACTACAGTTTCTCTCCGTTACGTATGTTTTTCATCTTCTGAAAGGTTTTGTAACCTTCGTAAAAAAGTTTTTAGTTTTTGAGAGAGGTTTATTTCTAGAATTGCTCGTGTAGGAAGATTGAACGATCCTTAAATTCAGACTTGAACTCAGCTAAATTACCATATGCCGTGAATGGCGATTGAATTCGAAATTTAATCGTATTACTCTCTAATCCCCGTGTAACGGGAGTTTAATGGGCATTTAATCGAAAAATGTTTATCGAACCAGGCCGCGGCGACGATCCCTTGTCCTCGGTCTGAGGCCAAGGGAACTGACACGTTATTATTTCTCGAGACGTTAAAATTTAATTATTTTTTACGATTGCAAGCTCGTGACTGAAAAATCAGAAGAAAACCGTTTCTTATCAAATTTGCAAGGTAAATTGTAATTCAGCGTACTTAAGAAAATTCAATTAAGACCCAAGAATGCATAATTTTTCAATTCAATTGTCTTATGACATAAACCTCTCAAACGTTTTCTCAAAAGACTAAAAAAGTGTTGTTTTAAAACTTGAGATGAGGGATTTTTTCCTCTCTAAGAGAGAATTTGATTAGAGGCTGATTGTATTAACACTTTTACGTCTTTTCAAGTCATTGGAGCAAAAACTTGTGTAATTAATCGCATGTAGAGAGAACATCATAAAAGAACAATGTCTTTTTTAGCCTTATTGAGGGTGTTTTTTTACTTTTACGGATATCTTTTTATCAGCACAAGTTCTCTTAACTTTCTTGTCTATTTTTAGGACACCAACGAACATATTAGGCAAAAAAAAATATTCCTTTCGTAATTCATAAATGTTCCTTTCACGAAATTATAAAGAAATCCACCTTTAGAAGTGAGGGTAGGTCGATGAAAGGTGAAAAATATCGCCTGTCATTATCTCATTTCTAAGGATCGCAGTCGGCAAAGAAATTTAATATTTCCTATAATTTATAATCTCTAGATCCCCCTAAGACACCCGAGCAAATCCTACAATGTCAAAGGGGCCGCAAGCTCCCTCCATGTTTGCCATGAATCTCATGATTACCCACCCCCTTCGACTACTATCCAACGGTCGGTGGTAAATGTTCGCACGTCCTAAAGGATAGGGGCGCTAGAAATTTATTCACGCCTTGAACCATAGAGAGCAAATATATATTGCAACTGACTCTGCTTTTTTTTACTTCTTACTAAAATAGGAAATTTCCTGTTAAAAGTTTGCGAAGCAAATATAACGTATACATATATTCACGTCCTGTGCATAAAATTGAAACGTCATTTTAAAATGAAGCAATAAAACCTTGACAGGGCCGACGCAGCCTATTTTTTCCATGTATGGATTTTCGATGGGGGGGGGGTAAACCGAAATTTTTTTCTTTGCTTTTTCTCTATTTGAAAGAAAATATTTTCCTTCGTACAACATTTCCAGATATAAATTCGTTTAATACTCTGAAACAAAAATCATTATCTTTCCAGAAGTTTTTCATGTATGGAACTTCCATACATGAAAATTTCCATGTATGTATTTATCCATGGCATCCATACTGTCTGCGCCGCTCCTGAAACCATGCTGTTGTCAGCCATTTAATTTAAATAAACTTTCTCCAGACACAGTAGAAAAGGTCTGTAAGAGTCAGACATCGAATTAATGTATAAAATAAAAATCTGGATAATTAGAATATAATTTTGCAAATTACAAAGTTGTCTGGACACATCATGCTTTTTCTACTTATGCAACTTAACAGTTTTTCACTAATGGCGCCAGTGAAACCTTATTGTTAGTAGTAAAACCACGTTGTTGTCAGCCATCTAATTTAAATAGACTTTCTCCAGACACAGTAGAAAAGGTCTGCAAGAGTCAGACATCGAATTAATATACAAAATAAAAATCCGGATAATTAGAATATAATTTTGCACATTAAAAAAACGTGTCTGAACACATCGTGACTTTTCTACTTATGCAACTTAACAGTTTTTCACTAATGGCGCCAATGAGCCCTTAGTAGTAAAACCATGTTGTTGTCAGCCATCTAATTTAAATAGACTTTCTCCAGACACAGTAGAAAAGGTCTGTAAGTGTCAGACATCGAATTAATATACAAAATAAAAATCCGGATAATTAGAATATAATTTTGCACATTAAAAAAACGTGTCTGAACACATCGTGACTTTTCTACTTATGCAACTTAACAGTTTTTCACTAATGGCGCCAGTGAGCCCTTAGTAGTAAAACCATGTTTTAGTCAGCCATCTAATTTAAATAGACTTTCTCCAAACAAATTGTTTTTTCTTTCTTAATTGAAGAATTTAAAAAAAATGATACCCCTTTTATTAAACATTCTTCGAGAGATATTCTTAAAAATTGTACTTGCCCCAGAGGATGCTTAATACTTTTTTTTGGTAATGATGATTCATATTTGTTTAATTCGGCGATTTCGAGTGCGTTTCTGGATGAAATAAGATAAGAAAATAAGGAGATATTTCAAATCGTTATAGAGTGAGTGTAATTATTTACGTCGGGCGCCACACTAATCCGCTCGAGCCAACCACCTCATATAGTCAGGACTCAGGACGTTTCTCCCTTCATATCAAAATTCCTGAACGCACGTATACTGGAATTCTTTATAGCTCTTCCGAGACCAACATACAGCCACACCCTTCTGAACCCATCATTTACACCGCGTGAGAAAGCGAGGTTGCTAAGAGATGGGAATGAGTAATAATAAAAATAGATAAATGGAGATGAAAACATCGTAGGATAATGAAATTATAAATTATTTTGAATTATAATATTATGAGATATCAAATTTTTTCATGAATTTCTTTTTCAAATTTCTTTCAGAACCTTCCCCTTTATATGACAACAACCACTATCACGAGGAGTGTCTAAGATGTAACAGCTGTGGCCTCAACCTCACGGGGCCCAATCAGAAACGCGCGCGAAGGTAAAACAATTTTTTATGATAAATTTTATTATTTTATCCACTTTTTACTTTCAGTCGTTCGTATAAAGATAAATAATACGAATTTTACGAAATTTATTAAAATTTTAGAAATATTAAAGGATTTCCTGGTCTTTCAAGGAATTTTATGAAATTTATTATGATTTTCAGAAATTTTACGAAATTTCCTTGGATTTTCAAGTATTTTAAACAATTTAATGATATTTCATGGGATTTTGAAAAATTTTAAGGGATTTCATGATGTTTCATGGGTTTTCAAGTAATTTTAGGGAATTTGGCGATGTTTTGTGCACTCAAAAAAATGTCGTAAAAATTCTGGTCAAATATGGAAATTTCATTGGATATTAAGATATTTTAAAGAATTTAATAAGATTTCCTGGGATTTGGAACAATGTTAAGGAATTTAATCTTATGTTTATTAGCATTTTCAGAAATTTGAATAAATTTAATGATATTTGAATGAATTTAGGTAATTTTAAGGAATATCAATAAAGTTTACGAAATTTAAAGGAATTTTACTGAATTTTATAGGATGTTAAAAAGATTTTAAAGAATTTTATGAAAGTTATTAATATTCTTAGAATTAGATACGTTTTTATATTTCAAGAATTGAAAATTCTGAATAATCCTTTAATTTGAAATTGTTTATAATTCTCTAAATCTTTTTAGCAGAAGAAGTGCAAAAACAAATTAATTTTTAAATAGTTCATACCAAACTCGTTTCATTTTTAATGAAAGGCTCTTGATTTTCCAAGTGTATGTCTCATTTTCTCGACTGAAAAGTTGAATTAAAAAAAGGAACTTTCACTTTTATTATACTGCATAAATTGAGATTCAGATCTGGTTGTGAATAATATTATAACTTTTAATTTATCTAGTCAGCTCTGATATATAGGATTTTTCCAACTTTAATTGTGTATTGGGAAGTGTGTATTGTAAACACATAGAATGATGAATTATTATTATTTTAATTCTCAACCGTGTCAAGATTTTGAAAATCATTAAATAAATTTAAGCGTTACAGCTTAAAATAATTCTCGGTTTTTCTATAAATATAAAATATCGTTTCTGAATTTAAGAATATACTGTAATTTCACTAAATCGTCAAATATACTAATCAGGTCGTGCTAAATAATTTAATTCAGTGCTGCCCAGAGAGCTGAATCGAATTTAACGTGTTTCAGTCAGTTCGAAATAAAATTAAAGCCACAATTCAATTCTAGTGCAATTACGGCTAAATTCAAGAATAATTCGTTAAATTTCAGTTCTAGCTAGACTCGTCTTTAGTTTAATTCGCATCTGTCAGTATAGGATCAAATTCATCACTGTAATAAAATTAAACAGATTCAATTATTCATACAACACAATATTCATTACATAACAACCCCAACAAGAACCCCTTTCCATTCAACGTGTAATTGTAATATCCCCAGGATATTAAATAACTCTTATACGTTTAAATCTTGTACACGGAATAAACCTATCAAATAATTTAGTTATATTATATTTTGTTATCTCAAATCATTAAAAAATATGAATTCAATTCTAGTGAACATCATTATTCAATAATAATTATATTATGGTACAATAATATATCTGATCAAAAAATGGAAAACCGAAAAAAATCATAATGGAGAGCCTGAAAGAGTTTTATGAAATTAAATAAATAATGGTCGGTTTAATAATTTTTTTAGGTTCAAGAATCAAATTCTCTGTGACCTGCACTTTGCGGACGTTGCGCTGATGGAGTGCTCGGACTTCATGCAGCAATTGCGCAGCTTCAAGCCCCAAAGTTTAGGCTGCGCAGTTGCGAGAAGAAAATCTTCAACAACCCTCATCTTCCCCCTTCCACCTCAAGCTTGTTCAGGTAATAGGACTTTAAACTGAATCAAAACCCATTTTTCTATTCGGAATAAAATGCATTTAAACACGAACTAGTATTAGCCACAGGTGGTTCATCCACTTTAGCTCACAAGGCTTTGTCTTGTGTCTTCTCAAGAAAATTCTCTACTTCGCTTCTGAACCACGTTAACAGGGCAGATGAAATTTCGCTAAGGAGGAAATTTGTAAAAAAGAGCCACAAGCGATTCACTCTAAGTTCGAATACCAAGCCCTGTCTTTAAACAGCTTGGTGTTCTACCTTACAGTGATTCGAGTATGGTTACGTCATCATAAAGAAAGGTTCCAGGGTCCATCTGAAGAAAGGAAAATTAATCTTCTTTCACATTTCAGATAAATATTACAGTGCAATAAAAAACTTTCCTGTTGTCTGATTTTCTCTCTACTGAAAAAAAATGAGCTCTTAATCTCTCCATTTCCAAAAATTGTGCCACAACGAATCGCAATAGCGCTTTCCGGCGAAGCTTGAGGGTTTACTCAACTTAATAATGCAGCTAGGTTTTTATTAAATCTAACACGTAATTCGTTTCTTCTCCAGATGAATTCTGTCAGGAATTTCCTCACAACCTAATCCCCACACCAGGATATTGGATTGAATGCTCAAGGCATCAAATCACATCAGACACAATTTGGGATGAGAGCGAAAGTGACCGTGATGTCACTGATCCAGAACAAGCTGAGGAGCAACAAGAACAATTTAAACAAAGACAGGATTTTTGTCTCTTCGAAGAAAATGAAATCGATACTGATGATGTTCCTAGAAAGAAAACCACCATCGAGGAACAATGGGAGAAAAATCAAGGATTTGAGCTGACGTCGGTTGAACAAGAGACTTACGAAAAGTATTTTTATGGATCAGAACATTGGAATTATTTTACCAATGACGAAGATCTCGGTCCTGTCATTCTCAGCATCAAACAGGAAACCATTAATGGCAGGGATCAATTTCGAATTCTTGTCAGGGCCATTAGCTACACGGTGCATGGACTCATACCAGCTAGTTGTGTTTTTGCTGATAGGTGAGGAAAATTAAGTTTCGCATTTATTTCGAGAAATTATTGTAATATTTCTAAATAACATTTTTTGATTTATCACTGTAAAACAACATGTAAACACCGTGTTCTCTATTTAATATTGTTTCACTCTGTGTGCGCTTTTTCTTTGTGTTCCATCGAAAAAGTCTATTTCTTGTGTTTTCGTTTTATCTCAGCTACTCCATCATCAATCTTGATGTCCGCTCAACTTTTTTAGCATCTCTCTAAATTCTTTAGTATTTCCTGCTCGTTCTGATTGCATCTCGCTACAAATGGTTCATTACTTTTATTTTCAACTCGACTTTCCTTTCTCTTCTTATTAATTATTTTTATTTTCCTCTAACTTATCCGTCAAGCAATAGTTCGAACGATCTTTCTCCTTTTATTGATCTCTTCCCTTCGGAAGCATCAGTGAAGCATTATTTTATTATATGAGAGTGAGAATAAATTTGTTCATCTTTCTCTCATTTAAATGAAAAGAATCGTATCCCATTACACTCGACTTCTTGTCTTTTAGTAAACCAACTCCAAGTGATAAAATTGCTAAGAGATAAGAAATGTTTGATGGACATTCTTATTATTTCTTTTCAAATATCCTTTGTACCTCTTTCGTATAAAATATCAAAGAGGCTTATAATCATGAAACGAGAAGCTTTAGAGATTTATATTTTTCTCATTAATCTAAATCATTCAGAGATTTACAATTTCTACTTTATTTAATTGAATATTTTCATCTTTCAGATATAATCGAGAAGAGGTAGTTCGAAGTTTAGGAAAGGAGGTCAATATTAATCCCCCTCTGACTTTGGGACAACTGCCTGACACTCCTGAAGAGCTACTTAAACTTGACCAAGTTTTCATTAAATCTGAATTGAAAGTGGGTGTCATCTACGTTCAAGAAGATCAGTATAGTGAAGAAGAAATACTCGACAACAACGATAGTTCGCTTTTATTTGAAGAATTTTTACAAATCCTCGGCGATAAGGTCAGATTGAAAGGTTTTGATAAGTACAAAGGTGGCCTTGATACTGTTCACGATTTGACTGGACTTTATTCGGTTTACACCAATTGGAGAGGGATCGAGATCATGTTCCATGTGTCAACTTTACTGCCCTATGAAAAACATGATCCACAAAAGGTAACATATTTTATGGAAAATCGTTAATATGAATATGATTAATCTTAGTGGAACATCTATATTTGTGTTGATATTTGAGTTAGTTAAAATATTGCTATATTAAGTAAAAAAAGGAAGAAGACTATCAACCCGCTTGTATCTTAATTACTTTTCTATTGGGGCAGATAGAGCTTGAGGGGTGCAAATGACATTTTTGCAATTTTTCAAAAGTAGAAGATAAAATGTAATATTTTTTTTTCTTTGTTAGCTCCAGAGAAAGAGGCATATCGGCAACGATATTGTGTGCGTCGTATTTTTGGAAGCCGACAATACCAGTTTTAGCCCAGCTTGTATAAAGTCACATTTTCTGCATACATTCATATTAGTTCGAGTGAGTCCAAGAATAAAGAGGAAAGTCACAAGATACGAGGTCTCTGTAGTAACAAGGGATGAAGTTGGTGCTTACAAGCCTTATCTTTGGGAACAAAGCGTCTTCGAAAAAGGTAAGATATAATATTTACTTTCCACGATCTTATTTTTATTTATTTTCTTCAAGAATATTTTACTTATGGCATATTTTTTATTGATATGTATTAGGTCCCATGTTTCGAGAATGGATTCTTACGAAAATCGTTAATGGTGAAAGAGCGAGTTACTCTGCACCAAAATTCGCAAGGATGCAGGAAAGAACAAGAAGCCAAATGTTGGAGGACATAGTTGCAAATTTGGCAAACCATGCAGAAACAGGGCAAATTCCAAAACCTTATAGGTAAATCTTAAAATTTTCTGAAAATATTGAGAAGTTTTCAATAAATATTGTTTTAATAAATTATTTTTTGTTATTCAGACGGGGATCCTGGAGACCCATTGGTCACATGAGACCTTCTTCGCCTTTGTTGGACTCCGTTCGGGATCAATTTGAGGATTACGACCAACTAGCGAAAGATTTCACAAGAGTATTTTTGAATAACACAGAAAATGTGACTCTTAATGCGAGTCTTTTCGATGTTTCATTTTTGGTACCTGGTCAGCAGAAGCAGAAAGTACGATTTATAGGAGTCAGAGCGATTTTAGGAGTCCGAAGCAGGTTACTATGAAAAAGAAAATAGTTATATTATTATATATTATATAATAGATTATTTTATAATTGGTCTATCTGATTTCAGAGTTTTTCAAGAAATGTTGTATGGAATTCAAGCTGGTTTTGGAAGTCCTCAAGTTCCGGTCGCGGAATTATTAGCGAGACCGGCACCAACTTTGCTCAGTCCACAGAAGCCAAAGAGTTCGAATTTTCTTCAAGTACCGGACATGGAAAGCCCCAGGTAAGCAAAGTTACGATTAATTAGTCTAACTGCCGAATAAATGCATATTTTCATATCATTTATCTAAATGTTTTTGAAAATTATTCTATAAAGTTTCACAATCTCCTAGAATTTTTTATTTTATTTCTCAAATGATAATATTTGAGAAAAGAGGAATTGATTACGGTAAAATCGAATTGAACTATTCTTGAGTGGTATGACTAATGATTGTGAAATTGGTGTCGAATGATTATTAATACTTTTATTATTTTATGAAATATTATCTATTGTTATTGTATTTTATTGTCGTATCATAATTCTTTAATTATTGTACGTATAGATGTTTTTCACGGCACATCCATGTTTCCTATCCTCACAGCACAGCATGCATTTATTACTCTGACTCTTCAGTATATGTTGTATAAAGTATCGATTTAATATTTGTAGAAAACAAAAGCACAAACTATTTTACAATTTTTTAATTTAAGAATTAAAAGATGGAAGTTTTTTCTTGTCCGAAATTTAACAAAGGGGACTATTACGAGTTAAAAATATGACAAAAGTTGGACCAGTCATAAATCAAATAAAATTACAGCGCCCGAGAGAATATTTTTTCTTTTTATGAAACATAAATTTCAAAGTAAAAAGAAATTTTAATTGTTCATGAATACAGACATAATGTGACTTGCGATTTCGAAAGTGGTCTTTACGGTAATTTATTATTTTCGTAGTTACATATATTAAATTAATCTTTATTTCGATTGTAATCTTTTCAAAATTGATGAAGTTTTTATTGGCATGTAAAATACTTTCTCGCAGTAGAATGTTGTACGCGCTACCGAATTTTTCTGAAGTGAACTTGTGAATGATAAAAAAAATTAGATGAGTGTTTCAGAAATCGAGATGAAATTCTGTAACTCTAAAGTCTGGTTTTCAAGTCATTTATATTTTTTATACATTTCGTTTCTTTTTCAACTTTTGCGCAAGCACGCAATCTCTGAATTCGAAAGAAAGCTTTCGTTGTTGTCTGTTCAGATTTACATAAAACTGATACGTTACTGGCTCTTTTAAAAATTTGCATAAACTCTCCCCAAAAAAAACCTTTGGTTTCCATTCCCATAATCCCATGTGATCCCATCCAAATCCAGGTAATCTTTTTCTTTTGACAATTCTCTCTGTTGTTCCTCCGATTCCTAAGGTGCCGCTTTGAGATTTCTGTGAGATACTGGTTCTGAAATGTTTAGGCCCAAAAGTGTACCATCTTCGCCAATGGTGAAAAGGGCCTTCTCTCGTTTGGGTACAATTACTGCGGGCTGGGGCAGAAGTATTAGAAAACATGGAAGCGGAAATACTTTGCAGAGCGACGACCGGAAACGGTGGTCTAGTTCACAAGACTGCAGCAGTAAGTCAATTTTTTTTTTAATGAAAAATTCAAAATTTCAAATTGAAAAATTGAAGAAATAATTAGCAATATTGTATTTTCAGATAAAGAATCCAAGGACAAAGACAAAGGAGGCAACTCTCTAGCAGTACCAAGATTGAGTGTCTGTGCAGATGCTCAAAAAGTAGATAGAGCTAAATTGGCCCAAACCGAGGTAATTTTATTGAGATCAGTAAAATGGTGTTGTTTGTTAAGATTTTATATTAACAATAAAAATGAACTCTTTTCTCTTTCAGTTCGATATAATCGAATTTGATCCAGAAACCTTTAGAATTCTGTTGGACTACCTCCATACCGGATCTTGCCCTTTAACTTGTAGCAATATTCCTGGCTTAATCTGTGCTGCTGAACATTATGATCTTCCAGAACTTCTGCAGGCTTGTTTTCATCACGCTAAACAATTTCTTCGAATTGAAATTGTGTGTGTGATGCTGTGTTCCTTAGAAAATTATTACTGGCGATATACCTCTGCCTCGGAACTAGTGAACATGATTCTTGCTTTTGTTGAGACAAGAGCTTATCAACTTTTTCAGAGTCCAGACTTCTTGACATTAAGCGAGTCGATGGTTCAAATGATAATGTGCCGTGGACTTGAAGTGGTTGAGATAAAAAAATTCGAGGCAATGCTCAGTTGGGCCAAACACAGGATCAAGACCAAATCATCAAAAATTGATGCTAAGATGGAATTCAAGTGCATCATGGAGAGACTCAGCAGGGATCTCAAATTGTATAGAATAACACCTCAAGAACTTATCAGAGTAAAATACATTTTATTCAATTAAATAAAAGAAGTTCCGATATTTTGTGACAGTACAAATTAATTGTGATATTTTTTGGAATTTTTCAGATAGTTCTACCTTCAAAGGCCATCAAGAATGAAAGAATTTTAGAGACGTTGATGTTTCAAGCAAATTCAGGAATTTACAGAAACGTTGACCGTTATTTGGAGGCCTATCAAAACAGGATACAAAATCAAGAAAGCTTTGATTGCGGATTATGAACCTCGCAGCTATTATAAATTAAGAGTAATGTTTATAATGACAAGAAAGAAACTCTGGATCTAGTTTATTTTGTAATTTCTACAAAGAATGGAAATTTTTACAAAATTCTAAAACTTTTTTTTATTATTTTTACAAAATATTGGGCGAAAAAAATTTAAATTGTGTTTTTAAAAGTCGAAGATGGTGTTAAATATTTTCTTAAATGAATAATTTCTCTGAATTGTAGAAATTACAAAGGCACAAAACGTCCACAGCCTGTGAACAAAAATCGCTCAAAAATTTCGTAAATGAGACAGTGAGACGTTTTTGAATAAGGAGTGCGATACGAAAAACATAAGCTGAAAGTCGTTGATGAGAACGATTTTCTCATTTTCGTTAGGAAAAAAAAAGGAAGTAATAAATCGACAGTAAAGAAAAAATTTCTTGGTGTTAATAAACTCAAGCAAAGTCTGATATAAAAAATTGCAGCTGCAACAAGCCACGATAAACTTGATTATGTGGGTTGCAGCCTGTGCACAAGTATTTAAAATTGCGATACCAACATGCAAGAACAATGCACAATTTTGCGTAGTTTAGGTAAAGTCGTAAGAGAATTAACAAAATTTATGCCGATACGCGCACAAGATCAGCGCTTTTTCACGAATAGGCAGTCGCTTACCTTAAAAGCGTTGGGATAAGTTCGTTAAGAAAAAAAAAAGTAAACTTGGTCTGCCATGGGGTATTGCTAATAATGTAAAATTAATCCTTGCCAATTATAGGACTCACTTTTTAGAATTTTTAATTTGAATTTTAAAAAAGTCAAAAAAAATTGTGAAGCATTTTTTGATGAATGCTTTTGAATTCTAAATTTAAATTTGAATGCTTAGAATTGGCTCGTGATTGATTTTCAAGGCAACCTTCGACAAAAAGGCCAAAAATGACAATCTGTATGATAAAGAGACACTACTAATAATATAATAAAGTAATGTTTAACAGGCATAAATAATATAAATATATTGCAAACAAATAACATTAGTAATGTATTAATAACATGAAATATTACTATATATATAATAATTATTAATAATAATATTATATAAAGAAAGCGTTGATGTTGAATGTGAGGTAAAAAAATATTTGAAGTCTGTTCTGTTTTTCTATTGTAGATTTTGTATCTTCAATATTCTAAGTCAGAGATTCTAAATATCTGTGGGGAGGGCTGATATTAAAAACATAAAAAGAAAAAAATACAATAACCAACCCAGTTTTTTAACGTATAAAGTGCATCATTAACAAATTAATCGATATATTATTTTTCTTCTTACGTGACAAATAAACATATCGAGAATATTAAAAATGACTCAATTTCAATCAAGAAAAAATTGCTGTTTTTACTCACAAAAAAGCTCGAGTGTCACGAAATAAAACAAAAAGTTTTACGTTTCTTTACCAACAATACATTTGTTGACGGTGTATCTGAACACAAATAAACAATTAATATGTATCTCGTTTTAATACAAAACGTGAAAAAGTCTGTACTGGTTAGAAAAACTCAAAGCGAAGAAATATTTATATATTATAATATATTAAGAATATAATATATATATTTATAATATATTAATATATATAATATATTATAAATTAATATAATATATTTATAATATATTAAGAAATATTTTTAACATGATCTGTGTGTACCTTGAGAATCATTCAAAATTTATTTTAAAGAAAGAAAAACTCTTTTTGAAGTGTACATGTAAATTTTAAATTGTCAACTATGGTTGCTGTAGTAAATAATTCAGTTTTTTTTACATCTTTAATTTTTAGAACGGTTTAAGAACTTCAAGAAAAACCATTAATTTAAAAAAATTGATTGATTCTTTTGGTAATAACCGATATTTTTCAGTATCTAATGTCTTCGTACTTCCGCTGTGTAAATTCAGTTAATTTATTTTTAAGTAACAAATGTGAGATATGACGTATATAGAAATAAGTGATTATCGGTTCATCTGAGTAACTGGGTGATCGCCAAAAACTGTTAAGTGTCTTATTGTTCAGGCAAAGGGCTGGACAAAAGTAGATCTTTTTTGAGCACAATACAAATTTGGGGCTTTTCACCAGGATTTTTTTGTCACTCTAAAATCTAAACAGAAATGCTCTATTGTTTTGGAGGGTAACGCTTCAAATCAGTACAAACTCTATATAGTTATATTGCTCTCATTTCCTCCAAAACATCGCTTTCACTATTGTGATCAAGAAGTAAAAGTTGTTTCACTTGAAGAGAAAATTATACAATTTTAAAATTAAAATATCTATTTTATCTTCTTGTATTTCCTTCGATTTTAGAAAAAGCAATAAGTAAATTTGTTTATTTAATACTCTGACTTTAATAGTATTTTTAAAATAAAATGGAACTGCAAAAAAGTTCAGTATTCTTATTTCTTTTTAAAAAAGTTTTAAAATATTTCTCTTCATGCGATTCTAGACTAAATATGAATAAAATTGTATACTTGAACATTGAAAGAGATCAAAACTCAGTCCAACCATTGCCGCCTACTGTTCAACCGTACATGTACTATATGCTGATAAACTACCCGTAAAAAAAAGAAATATATTGAAAAGTGCGGAATATAGAAATATACACACGACGACAGAGGAACGAAATAAAAAAAAAAGTTATATACTATTTTGAGCCACGTTGTAATCAGACTTGAGGCGGGTGTTGAAAGCTCCAAGTAATTTTACGCTTATATAAAACATGAATTCTTGAAAATGCTTTAAGGGAATAAAAAAAAACCCCGAATTTATTTTTCTTTGGTAATTAAAATTCTGATTTTAGATTCCTGTTGTAATTTTCAAAATGCATTCATAGATATTTGATATTCAATTCGAAATATCATCAAACTGTTTTTAAATAAAACTTTTTGATTCTGCAGAGTTCCAATTAAAAATTGTTTAATTTGGAAAATTTAAATATAAAAGTATTCAATGTTAAGTATTTAAAATTATAAATTTGCTCAATTAAAAAAATATCAAATTATGAACATTCGAACATATAAATTAAAAATTATCAAGTTGACTGCAAGACTTAAAAGCCATAATTCAAATTGGCAAAATGGTCAGAGTTTCTCGCGTTTTCTTTAATAAGCATTTATACAATAAATTATTGTTTAAACTATAAAGGATCTAGTCAAAATTTTAGCAGCAATAGAAAAGTAATTTTGGGCTGATCCCAAATAAAGAAAAATATTATTGGCTCTGTTCACTGTACAGTCTTAACAATTACACATCTTTGTTGTTTTTCTCGCTCACTGATTGTTAAAAAATTCACTCTTTTCTTCGATATTGACTCATCCGTCTCTCATCATTGTTGTTAACATTGTTGTTGTTGTTGTTGCCGCTCCGACGATCATTAATTCTGCGCGGGAATGAAATCGTTTTTCCCGATTGTATTGTATTTATGACTATAAATTATCATCGATTATCGTCTACTGTGATCAGTGTGGATAGTCACTCGTATCATTAAGCTCATGAGAATTCGGTAGTAACTCAATCGGTAGATAGAAGCAAAATTGTAATACTCTGTACAGTATCGCGTACGACTTCATACTTAGTCATTAGTTTGCGTCTACTGTTAAAAGTGAACATTTAAAAAAATGATTACATCGACGTCGTCACCTTTTCGCCTCCCTTATTCTTTTATCTGAAATTCTGACGAGGTTTTGGCACTCGTCCTGGCGGATTTGCGTGGTAACCAATACAAAATAGCAAAACATGGAATTATTATATGACAGAAATTTATTGTATATGAAGCTACTGTGATGTTACTGTTGAATATGAAAAAAAAAATATATATATACATACATATATATATATATATACATATAAAAGAAACTGTATTTAAGCCAGAAATATGTCCTTTGTTTGCAGCAGTTCGATGATCCTCTTCCTAACAGCAAAGTCACAAGACAGCTGATATTTTTACAGAAATAATTAGTCAAAAATGTACTGAACCAAAACGAAAATTAAGATCGAAATGGTTATATTAAGAATGAAATGATTATAGTGAAGAAAATTGATGATGACCCAATAAACTGCAACTTTCTTTAGATAGACAATAGTTTTCCTTTTTTCGTAAAGTAACTGTAGCGATTTTAATTTTTTGACTAACTTCTTGCTAAGATTATCCCGAGGGGCTGTTGACTCTCGAGTCAATTTCCGTAAAGGTGTAATAAATTAAATATAAATATTTACATGTACTATTTGTGCTTAAATAAGCAATAAGTGAGTAATCTTGAGTATAAAAGTAATCTTTGCGCATGCGCAACTTTTCGTATAGTCAGGTGTGTTCGTCTTATTCATATTCTCGCTTATACTCCAAAGGTATTGTTTATTCTTTACTCGAAAGTGAATAACCTCTCGGATTATACCAAGTAAAAATACGAGCGTGTTATAAAAACACATTTATTTACAATTCTACATTATCGGTGAACTCCTGTACAAATTGACGACTGTGCATCATCCACTTCTTAAATGTACGTATTAATTTGTTTAAAAAAATCTAGTCACTGTAGTAAAACATTGGCTTCAAGGGCAATCAATCAAGTCTTGCGGTTTCACATTGCATAAGCCGTAGAAAATTGAAACCATTGACTTTTGCAACCAGAATTGAGGAAGAATTCGAGGATGATTCGTGCTTTTACTTCGTGCGTTGATCCAGATAGCCTTATTAAAACACAAGACTTCCGCTCGCAATATTATGTACAGTTCTGTACATTTGATAAACGTACATGGTCGCTTCCCGGGTTCCTGTAAAGAATTTTTTAAATAATTAGCATTGCCACATTGTCATATGTTTAAAATCTTCACCATTTTGCTCTGATGCTCCAGTCCTTCGGCGTCCAATGTAAACACTTCGGGTCTATTTTGATCTGCCTCTTCTCCATTGCCGATGTGTGCTGCTCAATTATGTCCCTGCAAAAATACAAATCATATCTAAAAGACAAGTTTCTGTTCAGGATCTTTTATTTTTCTGATTTAAAAGTTTTTTAAGGGTGAATTCCAAGCAGTAATTGTATTCAAAATTATGAATTACTTTGAACAAATGTGGAAAAAAATAGGGGAAATAAGAAAAAAAAAAACTATAGTTTAAAGTGCAATATGAAAAAATTAATTAAGAGCGGGTTTGTTATTTGTTATTTTAATAAATAAAATGCATTTTGTAATGTTTGATTTAGAACTAATTAAATTTGTGGAAGGAAGTGTATGCAGGAAATCGCGTAATCTAAAAATTAGTTAAAACACAGTGGGTATGTAAGTCAACTCACAGTGTTGTAGAGGAAATATATCCCAGACGCAAATGCTATAAAACTCAAAAGTAAATGATGACATCTGACCTGATAAAACTCATTCTACCAATCGGCAAAATCGTCTTACATATTTTCAGAAAATTGAATTTCACGGTCTTAAATTAAATAAGTTTTAATTCGTCGACAGATGTAAAGTTATAGAATGTCACGTAATAAATCTATAAATAAAATTAGACTCCTTGTGAAATCGCTTACCTATTTAATGTAACGATGTATTGTCCTTTGTAGTAATTAATCAGACTTAAATTCTGCAAGGTGGAAATAACATCCTCCTTTTTAATCGACGTGAGCTCGCAAATTTCATTTATCGTAATCTGTGGCTTCTCATTTTCTATTAGAGGTTTCACTGTCAATAAAATGTCCAATATCGTGTGAGCCCAGTAACTTCTATACGAAAGTAAACCCAAATCTGAGAGAGGTTTCTCAGGTGAACCCGTTTTTCCTTCAAACTTCGACAATTCGTAGGAAAATTCTATAAGGAGTTTTCCGTAACCTTTCCTTTGATACGGAGGCAGTGTAAGAATACAGGCAACATTGTAGTCTTCCGTTGATTCCTTTTCTTTGGAAAAATAACCTACTATATGGAATCCGCGAGAGTCAAATTCAGTCATCACGTAGAAGAGGAACGGATCCGTGTCGTAGTAAAGTGTTTTGTGATCTAGGAATAACTTAGCTAGAAGGCAGAGATTCTGAGCATAATTTTTGTTTTTCCTGCCGTCGATTTCGAAAAACGATATCGACCCCTTCCTATAGATTTCGTTGCCAGGAGGATGTCTTAAATTGCACTTTACCAAATGTCTCTCTAAACATTTTCGACTCTTTCTGTACTTCAAACAAAATTCGCAAATGTATATACAGGGAAGATTCACCATCTCTTGTGGGTAAGGACTGAAGTACCAGGGTCTAATTCTATGACGACCGAGTTCTATCAATTCTATGTTTTTCATTCGCGTGACCACATCGTCATGATGGTGTGCCACTAAAGATCCTGTTGGCCTTGGCCCTGGTAGCAAAAAAGGGGAAATAGTTTATACTGTTTCCTTTGTTAAAGATAAGAATGGTTGTCGCTACTACTTTTGTGTTAACATGAAAACTGAGTAAACATGAAAGCTTTATAAGTTAGAGCGTGTTAATTTTGGAAATACTTCAATTCCGTAAATTGCAAATTGTGATAAAAGTAAAATTTGTATGAATATAAATTTTAGTGAATCAATTAAAAATTAAATCTCCATACTTGATTCGCCGGAGGGCGTTAATGGAGGAGGCAAGGGACCTTCTTGGGAATCTTCATTGTCCAAAAAAGTGGCTTTTCTTTTTCTGGATATTTTTTTCTGTAATGCGGCTTGAAGAACAGCAGAACCGTTTACCGGTTCGCTGTTTATGGTAACTGGACTAGGCGGTCTGCTCTGGGTTTGTTTTTTCGGTGTGGCAGCGCCCGTACCTGGGGCCGTGACATCTCGGTGTGGATATTGGACTTTCCGAGTGTCCAAACAGTCTTCAGTTACCCATTCGTCTAGTCTTTTATTGACTATGAAAAGAAATTACGATTAGTTTAATTATTTAATATAAAAATATTGCTTTTAATTCAATTTGTTGATCCGAATCATTATTCTCATTCAAGGAGACAACTTTAAATAAATGAAAACAAATTGTTCACTCACAGTCTACATAATGAACATAATAGCATTTGAATCCACGGACGTCTTTGATGCTGATGATTTCCGCTTGTGCTGTAGACAAATGAACATATAATTGTAATTATTTTTAAAGATCACAAGCTCTAGCTTTACTCTGATGACATTAAAGTCTTATGTCTTTTAACATTTAAAGCTTATTTTAAATGAAACCACGTTCCAAACATAACCTTAAAATTACAACTTATACATGAGTTTTGGGTATCAATTTCTTCAAAAACAAACAATGTCTTCAAAATTAGTTTATTGAATCACTTTTCAAGGATGTTTTATGTCATACTTCCATGAAAAAGAAAGTAAATTGGAACAAAGTTGACGTAAGAGCGATAAGTATCTATTTTTCGACGAGTTTTGAAGTTTGAATTGAAAATGCTTCTGAGACATTCTATAATTGATTTTTTTGTAAATAAATTGAAGATATTATTATAACGATAAAGTACTTACGCCAATCATCAGTGCCGTGCATTTTAACCGGTAATTTACATCCTTCTACAAGCGCATTCTGAAAGTGAGGTTAGAAGGTTGTAATATTTAAATTAGTCACCTTTGAGTTTATTCTGGAGAGCAACTTTTAGGTGTAATTCTTTGGCGCTGAGGTTTACTTACTACGGAGTCGCATATTGTTTCTCGGTCGTCGTGTTCCTCAATCATTTCAGTCAAAATTTCCAGAAAACTGTCAATAAAATCACGATTGTTTTGAAGCGTTCGGAACACTGACGCCAGCGCTGCGAACGGCGGTTGACGGAATTATCTAGTTCGAGCTGGTCGATAAGTCTCGCAATTGTCGATAATGTCGATAATCGATTTTCATTTGTTTGTTTACTTATTGCTATATTCATTCATTTGTTTTCATTTGAAAATCGAAGGCGAAGTAAAATATAACGGTCAGAAAGTTTGTTAACAATGAAGAGTGGAGTTCTCAGTGTTTTTAGTGCTGCGATTTATTGATATAACCTTTTACAATTTGACCTTGTATGACCCAAAGTACTAAATCTGCCAAAATAGTATTATCAGTTTGATGTATGAATATAAAATCTTTGCAATTTTCGCTATAACCAATACGTATGAAAGCGGTCAAGATTTTGAGAAGTTTAAGGTTAGGAATGAGTAAGCAAATTTTGTTCTGAAAAAATGTTTTGCAATAAAATAACTTATTGAGAGAAGATTTTATATATATTTATAGCTTCTATTTGTTTTAAGTTGACTTTTTGGAGCAGTGTTCTCATGGTAGATGTTAACTAGGTTACTTTATACCTGTCTGTAAATTTTATATTGGTTTTCAGGTACTGTAAAAAATTGAATTTTGCAAAAAAGGACGTAAACTATAAACCAAAGGGTGTAAACCAGGATGTAAACTGGAATGTAAATCAGGGCGCAAATCGGAATGTAAATAAGGTAAGATGTGAAATCCCAATTATCGCATAGTTTTTTAATGTGGTTCATTAAATTAAAAAAAAAATTGGAGAATTAAAGTGGAGTCGATTTTGCCAAAATTATTAGAATTAAAAGGTTTTTTCTTCATCAATAGAAACTTGCTTCACTTTCACTGTCTAATATTTTTTTTAGATTCTCAAACTTACCATTCAGTTCAGGTTTCATATACATTATGAATTTATATATTAATATATAATATATTAATATTCTACATATTCAATAAATTTGGGTAAATATCGATAGCTACGCTAATAAAGTTACGTTAATACTATCAAAACATATATTATAGATATGAAATGTCCACATATGGAGCCGACAGTTCAAAATGCTTAAAAAAAGAGAAAATAAATTCCTATTTATTTTTCTTTGCCCACATGCGGCCCTGCTTATAGGTATATCGCGTTATAGGTATAGGACCTATAGACACCTCAACCCTTACATATATGCACATACATACGTGTGTTCGCATTGAGTACATAAGGGTTGATAGTGCTCGGGCGAGCAAGCCACCCTTACATGTAGGGCGTGGCCATAGTCTACCAATCAGAGGACCAGAAATCCTCGAAAGCCCAAATCGAACCAAGTAAAAATTTTAGCGGTCGTGTCAAACGCCAGCGTGTAAAGGGATCAGCACGGTTGATCTCAGCTTACATTTTCCTTACTTTATATCCTCTTCCAGCTTTTCTTGTGTGCAAACTAGATTCCTTTCGTCCTAGATTTGTGTCTCCTTAGTCGAAAAACTCCTATAAGGATCAGGAATTATCCTTAATAATCGATTTTCCTATATTGATAGAGTTTGATAAAAAAGATTACTTTTTATACAGGTTTAGAGAAAATTTCCAAACAAAATTTTTTTTACATTTTCAAAACACGAGTTTTTGAAAATGTTGAATTCAACTTTGAAAAGTTGAATTCTTTAGAATTAGGTACTTTAATTACTTACTTTACTTTACTTTCCTTGACGTATTTTAAATTATATCTTCAATTAAATCCAATTCAATTTCTCTTGAATACTGGAGCTATGACGAATTTTAGGGTTGATTACAAAAATTAAGGAAATTGATGTAACATCTTGTCCATGAATAAGTGATTGGATCTTTTAAAACGTAAATTCAAGGGAAAATTGTTTTGTGAAACGTGTCGTACTCTGAGAAATTCATCGTTAATATGGTTTTGATTTCAACATTAATTATCCGAGTAATTTTCAGTGCTCGGGGCGAAACGAGGGTGCGGGCGTGTATTTAATAGCCCTAGTGTTACCTCCGAGGCTTTTCGCTATTAAGAATCCCGCAAGACCATCCTTCGACCCTCTTCGCGCTTCACCTCCCACAGCACCGAATTTCTAACCCCTTCATTCCTTCCACCCCCTCTTCCTTTCTCCTCTGATTCCGACATATTACACTCTGCTGCGGTGGTACGTGAATATAGTACATAGTGCTCATGTACTTCGTATAACTGTACATTACGTAGGTACCTATCCTGATACACTAAAATCATTAGAAACACGTGTGCAGCCCAGGGCGCAGAATCTCGACGTGCCATTAGAGTGCTTAGATAGTCCTGCCCGGAAATCAATATCAAAACATGCCTACAGGAATGTATATGACCGGAGCTAGGTGTCCCTTAAAAATCCCTCATTGAATACCTCAAAAAAATATATTTCTAGGTCCTATTAGGGATCGTTTTTCGAATAAAGATTCGTACACTGTACAAAATTTCTTCGGGATTTTTCTCTAAATCTGTTGGGAAGTTAATAATAATAATAATTTATTATTGTATTTTCTTCTTAAAACTTACCATTTTTTTGTAATATTTCACTAAATGAAGGAAGACTATAGATCTAAGTATCAGAAAGCTGCAGCACTAGAATATTGCAAAGTTTTCAATTGAAATATTCTAAGATAATTTACTTTGAACATCTGAGTTAAAATAATTGATGATGAAGCAAAGAAACTGGTAAATTAGTTCAAGAGTCTAAACGAAATGACGTGGGGCACACAAGTGTCTAAAAGAGGAAAGAGGCAACCAGTATAATTTTCGCGTATCTACTTTTCTAAATTAGTCGGCCTTCTTACCATATGTTTCGTACAAAAAAAAATATATATATAAAGTTTGTTCAAAGGAAAAACGCTTTCCTCTGTTGGCGCGGCGCTGCTTAAAATTCATAAGACGCTCTGTTTACTTACTAAAGATACGCGGCTTGCCCAACCCGTCCTGACTTCTCCACCCCGTTGCCTTTATTCCCTTCCCATCCCCCACTCGCTTTGGCATCCTGGACCACTCCACCCTCGCGCGACTTTCGCGACAAGTCGTAGTCGTGCTTTATCGCGGAAAATAAAATTATTGGTTGCACTTTTCCTTCACGATGCTTTCTCCTTACTGCCATCCTCTTTTATCCACAATCTCTTGGTACCACTTGAACGATCTTTGGCAAAATCTCGAGATTCAAAGCAGATTCTTGCGATGATCAAGACGTAGATACCTACTTATTGCACTGTTAATTCTACCGTTGAACTTTCTTCGTGGCACCAAGCATCCTTTTCATGGAGAAAGGATGCTTGGCCCACCCTTTTTACCTCTTCACGGTTTATTTCCGCTTAGTTCGATCGAGTGCTAATTTTAGTAAATTTACATTTCGGTACGTGCTGATCTTTGGATCGTTCCATTGATGCGAGGGCGTCTGTTCTTACACTAAAACAAAAAGAATTTTTAGATCCAAAGAAATGCCTTTATTGATCGCACATCTTTCTGTTAACAATTATTGTTAAAAATTAAAATTGTCCGGCTGTTTGAGACACATAATGATGACGTCTTTGCTTCCTCATAGAGAAAGCAAAAGCGATGACAAAAAATCGATTTTCCAAAAAACAGTTTTTATTTCATAAATTTCAAGTGGAATATATTTAGTGTCACGCTTTTATTCTTATATCTCAAGAGCGTGTTTATAGAAATTGATAAAATTTGACACACTTATAAAACCTTGATTCTATCGATTCTATCACAAGGAAGTTATGGTTATTTTTCATTTTGAAAATTTGATTTTTCAATTATAACTTATCAAATAGAGTTGATGTAAGGAATTTCTTTATCCGGGAATTTCTTGGGCAAAATGTAGTAGACAACCTGCTAGTAAAACCCAATAGTGATTGCTGGCGAATCTTGCCATGTTCCATTTAACTTTTTTTTTCATTACGCTGGTATTTTTAAAAGAAAGAAATGCCCTTTTTTTTAAAAAAAATCCCCTATTTTCCCTATAATTGAACAGCTGAACTACTGTGACCCCTGTTGTCAAAGTTGTCTCTCTTCTATATGTTTCCAGTAAACTAATAAATGTCGAAAGATAATGAACTCTTCTTGCAATATATTTATCTCATCATCATGAGATTATTAGGTACCTTGCCAATTACCTTTGTCTCAACATGCACCAGTTGATCGATTGTTTCTAAAGATAACAGATTTTGAGACAATTCCTTTCTTATTCATTGCATTCGTCAAGTCATTTCTCATTATTTTCCTGGTGGGTATTTAAACTATATTTACCCTAGCGCGGTACTAGGAAATACGAAGACGCGTAATAAAACGCTGCTGCTTGCATCTTGCTAGCTTGTAGCTTCTATGAAGCTGACGCCACGATACGAACCAACCTACTATTAACTCATTACGTGAACTTCTTCGCATTATTATCACATTCTCTTTGAGTCTATGCCAACACGTACATACACCATAGGACCTGGGGGTGGCAACGCGAGAGGGTCGCAGGGGCCAGGGACGGAAGTGACAGCGCGGTTGGAAGGAGGGTTGAAGGAGGACCGGAAAGGGTGGGTGCAAGCTCGACATTGTTTCGAACAGGCAAGAACATACTATACACATATATACATCTATTTGGCACATAAGGAAGAGGGTGAGAGACAGAGGGAAAAGCAGAGAGCAAGGAGGAGGTGAGCGCATCTTAGAGACCGCATAGAAGAGAACATGCTACGAAAGCAGCCATCTTGCCACAAACTTGACTCGACCAATCAGCGACGAGACTGTGGTCACCGTTATACTATCGTCTGTCTTCCTTTCTCTCTATATTTGTCTTTATCTCTTCCTCTCTCTATCTTCTTCCTCTATCTGGGTTCCATCTCACACCCCCACCTTTGGTGGAGCCAACCCTTTAATTCTAATCAATTTAGTCTTGCGAGCCCCATTCGACGAAGGGGTGCCAAGGGGGTTGGAAATGTGCCGGGTCCTCCTGGGCGAAACGTCTAGTATATGGCTAAATAATTAGCGCGAGAGATTAATTGAAGGAA
Organism: Synergus itoensis; assembly: GCA_904066005.1. Taxonomy (NCBI): domain Eukaryota; kingdom Metazoa; phylum Arthropoda; class Insecta; order Hymenoptera; family Cynipidae; genus Synergus; species Synergus itoensis. Next base: position 2,450,037 of record CAJFCP010000089.1, read on the forward strand.
GTTAAGCGCTTTTAATGACTGGGTGCCCGCTTTGTCGTTAGTTCAACTTTCAGATGCAGAGAGTGGGAGTTGGGCGAACACCTAGTATTAATAAAGTATAGATTAATCTTATCGATATTCGTTACTAAAAAAGATGGTATTCTAATCATTAAAAGCGAAAAAGAATAAATATGAAATAACTTTAACAGTCTATATGTAGTTCGAACATATAATTCATTCATTCATATAATTGTCAGAAACTCCATATAATTGGCCAAGAGGCCAATATTTTTTCCTTAGAATTTAAATAGGTAAAGATTTGATTATATTACGTCGCTTTCTCTACTTTTATTTACATATTTGATAGTGAAGTTCAGAGTTAATAATACAAATAAGTTAATTTCTTTTATTTTTGTATGTTTCAGTTCCAGAGGACGAAAAGAGAAACAGAATGTATCTTTTGTTTACATTATCTCAATCGGAAAACAAAACCCATCAATGTCCATCTAGGTCAAATTTGTTTACAAATTTTGTTCGGTTTCAGTTCCTACAAATTCGTTCGCGTGAAAAGGTTATTGTCGTTCCCTCCTCTTCATATATTATTTTCTTTTTCGCGTTACAAAGTTTTCTTTTTTCATCAGTGTCGCGAGTATTTAATTCAAAATTTATAAACTCGAATAACTTTTGCGTGTCTTAATTTATTAAATTCAGTGTTAAGTGCTAGTGTTGAATATTCTGAGTTCATCGAGATGGAATATGGAGTACTTTGCAATCTTCTGGTCTTTAAAGACTTGGTGAGTTTACTTAAAATGATCTGATTGTGATATTTTAATTTACTATCTATCAAGAATGAAAATAGTTGGAAAACGTTGCAAGAATTTCTAAAAAAGGAAAAAAAAAACAATCGAAATGGTCGAAAATAATATTCGTACCTACTATAAAAGTAGTTCGATCGAAAGTCAACTTCGTCTTAAATAGTATATTACGATGGTTATATTTTCTGAACAGGCCACTTTTCTTGAAGGAGAAGACTCGTTTTCAATTTCGCAACTCGTTATAATGAACGGCGCGTGCTGGTGAAACGAGTTCAGCACCCGCCTCTATAGACTTTCTATATAAGAACCCCGGTAAGCGTTGAGGCAATTCAAGGTCTTAAGATATTTACTTTGTCACCTGTTATGTGGAAAACTCTCCTTTTCCTGCATAACCGAACGATTTTCTCTTTAGTTAATACTCATTTATAAATCTGCTAAAGCCATTCTCAATCCTCTTGTAAATCATATTTCCTTTCAGAGAAAAGTCGATTTCACCTATTCAAGAAGTTTATAGGTAATTTAACATAGCTACTAAATGGAGTGCTTATTCATAAAAAAATTGGTTTTCCAACGCTATCTGAAAACTTAAAAAAGACAGTACTATAAAAGTTTGATACAAACTACTTTCTAAGGGATATTAATGATTAAAACATTATTCACTATCATTACTTTTTAAAAAATATTGTTTATTAAATTTTTAATGAACATTTTATTATATCAATTTTTCTTGAGGAAAATGCTGAATTTTACAAAAAATATATGGTACTTTAATACAATTTATCTTAAAGGTTTATAAATTTTTTCTCAAATTTAGTATTTTCAACAGTAAAAATTCTCAATACAGTTTGGAAAATTATTGGAAAATTTGATAATTATATATTTTTCCGCATAGTTCGCAGAATGTATGGATTGCTAAGTTTTATATATAATTAACTTTCTTCTTAAATATGCCTGAGCACTATTTCTCCTGATTTTTTTCAGTTCGCTTCACAATATATTTCTATCGAGGGGAGTGCGTAATTCGAGTGAAGTGGAATTTAGTGTCGTGTATGTCGTTAGTTCACCGTAATCACTGCTTTTCTCTTCATTCTGTCGACAAGTGCTTGATTTTCGAATAAAATTTTCAAGAGCGAGACACTTTTTCCCTTTAATTGATCGGAAAACATGCTTTTCAGATCGTTGATATTGTAGTAGATTCGTTTTTTTTCTTTCTGCATATTACTTGCCTGTGTAGAGTATTAAAGACAAGGTATAATTTAAAACTTTTATTTCTTTTTAATATTTAAGTTTACACCACTTCCAATATTGTAGAAAGTACAAACTTTCAAAATGAAATTCTTTAAAATGGAAGAGCTCAAATTGTAATTAAAATTAAAAAATAGTGTTATCTATACAATCCTGAAAACGGCCCTGTTGTTATGGGAGATGATTAAATAATTAATGCAGATAGCTAAACCCTCTTGACCGCATCTGAGTAAAATCATGATGCCAAAGAGAGTGAAAGATGGATGAAAGGGGAGAGAACACGAGAGCAAGTTGAAGAGGGTGGTTGGTAAATTTTAAGTACGAGGTTCTTCATCCTCGCGGTTCGAAATGCACCCCAGTGCTAATTAAAACTACACCACGCGTCTTTCCAAGCAGTGGTTAGGAAGAATAAGCGGAAAAAGATCTTTTCAACGTTGTCCGTCCTCTTCCTCTTCTACTTTCCCTGATTTATTTTTTTCAGTCACTCTAGTTTGTGATCCTCCCCCCTTGTCTCTTTTTCACCCTCATTTTTTCAGTTTCTTTCTCTCTTTCCTGTCTTTTTTCCTCCGACAAGCTTGTGCACCACATTGCGGCATAATTATCGTCCAAGTGTTCCTTAAAGAGCGAATTACACGCTCGATGTTTGCTGCAAGCTCCAGCTTTTTCAGTTGCTTCTCCCGCTTTTCCATCTCTCTTTTTTCCCTCTTTGTCTTTCTCTTTCTTTACCTCATCTTCTCTTCGAGTTTTTCTTATCGTATCCGGTTCTCTCTTTTCCTCCCTCCCCAAGAGAAACCTTCGACCGTCTGTTTTTTTTTTACGCGTCGAACATTTTTCCTTGAGCAATTTTTTCCTGCCTCCACATTCTCTAGAGGTCGCTCACCAACCCCTCGCTCAATTTTCATAACCCCGACCGATCTGCTCTCCCTCACTTCCCTCTCAGGATCACGAATGAACGTCGCCGATTGGATTTATTTCGATTTGTCGTATTTCATGATTCGCCGACGTAGGATTTGTTGTAATTTGCAAATCTTTGTTTCTGCAAGAGAATTGTTGATAAGAGTGTTTGGTGAGAGTATTTTCGAGAGGATAATCATGAAATTCTAATATCTTTGAAGAACTGAGTTATGCAGTGAAATCAATCATTTTCAATTAGACATTAAAACTACACCAAACCTTGATGAGTCAGAGTGACAAGATAATTTCGAAAACTCTTCAGAATTATTCAGAGGGTTCAAGTGTATCATGAGATATAGACATCTTTTCTATTCGCTGGCTTCTACTTTATGACAATCGTCTTTTTTATTTCAAAAAAATTCTCTTTAAAATCAATCTTAATATTAATTAATCATTTCTAGTTTTCAAAGAAAATCGCGATTCGTTTTCTAATTGAAAAAAAAAAAACATTGATCATCTTGAAAATCCCTTTTCCACGTGTGGATGAAAAATATATAAAGAATGATTTTCCTGACGCCTGATATCGTTTCCTGGAATCTAAACTGCCATTCTTGAAAAATTGGAATTGGCAAGGAGCGCCCCAGGAAAATGTTAGAAGTAGTAGCATACTCACATCCGAGCCAGTAACAGCTACGGTAAATTCCCGTGGGCAATGTGGGGAACATAGCCACCCTCGTCAAAATGGACGCTAAGCCCGTATAACTCTAACGGAATTTTCGATCGTGGGTGGGTCGAGGAAGGTTGAACAGGGGTTGTAGTCCTTCAAGATGGCGGCTATAAGGAATGGTTTAGGGCGCACGAGGGTTGCCTGTACGGTAATATATCAGCGAAAGGACCCCTCTCGCGAGAATTCACCGCGCTGGTGGCCGTTACCACCCCCGAGTGTCTTCAACCCTCGCATCCTCAATCCCCAAGCCGGAAAATGCCGTATCTTTGGATTGCCCAGGGGTCCGTTTTTGAAAGTAAGGTCGCGCCTGGCGAGGGTATCTTCCGAGGGACAGCCATGCTTCTTTGTATATATAAGGGTGGTTTCGCAATCGAAAGGAGGAAATCGATCTGATTACAGTCGCCATCCCCGTTCTTTAACTTTCTAATGTCGAAGTTCACTGCTTTATGCGTAGCACGTGACAAACACACGGGATACGCTTCAGTAGAATGGAAGATTTAGGAGGCGAAAACGAATTGGGAAAGTGGGGGATCTTCAGATGAGGAACTGATGTCAGAGCAAATCAGTAAAAGTTATTCACATGGAAAAAAGAAAATGGCTAAATTTACCATTTAAAATAGTCAACATGCGCTCTGAACGCATTTTTCCAGGAATTTAGCAAGTTTTACTATTTAAAATTTTAATTTTTGCTAAGAAAATTGCACACCCTGTTTTTTCATTGCAAAAGTTACAATTTGAAATAGTAAAAGTTACTAAATTCCAGGAAAACTTCGTTCAGAGTGCATGTTAACTATTTTAAATGGTAAATTCAGCCATTTTCCTTTTTCCGTGTAACTAGTTCACTTTTGCGCGAAAACGCTCTTTTATAGGTTTAGATGTTGTTGGAATAGATTTGCATCTTGAAAGATTTTTATAGAAACTGAAACATATACACTCAAAAAAACGCCTAGTTAAGTTAACTAGAATTTTGAGTTAAATATACCCTAACTATTTTTTCTGGTTAAAGTAACCAGAATTCTGGTTGATTTTTTGAGTGTAGAAAGCAAATTATTCCGCAATATTTAAACACATCTGTAAAAAAATTTCTCTCTAAGATTGTTGGGACGCTAATTTCCGCAAACTTTTCGGAATTTTTACAAACATTTGATAAAGAAAATTCCTAAAAAGTACTTGGGGAATATTACTCCACATTTTGTGATTTTTTCCCAAGATTTAGTTAGTATTTTTTAATTCAGAAAGATTTAGGGAAGATTCCCTAAAAAATTGTAGGTGTTGTTAAATTTCCTAAACTTTAGGAAAATTTCAAACAAAAATGTGGAATAATTCCATAGAAATTGTAGGTAAATTTGCCGAAATTTTGTACAGTGCAAGAACATTTTGGAATGAAGTATTATAAAATGTACAAGGCTTCACAACAATTCTCGTTTAAAAAAGTGATGTGAGTTTTTTATTTTCTTGAAACTAGCCACTGAAATGGTTAGGGGTTGAGGGATAAAGGGTGTTTCTAACTATTTGAGGAATTTTCCAAGGGTTCCAGCATTCACCCCCTTAGCGGCGGACATCTCTTAGATTGTACGTCCACGACTGTAGAATGGCAAACTACATTTTTCGGAAGCTCTGCGTGCTTGGGATTTCTTTCTATGTCAGTGTACTGGGAATTCTACTACATTGTCGAAAGATTTGATTATGCAAAGCAGTGGCCCGTTTCAAGTTCTCGATTTTCTTCTCTTTCTTCTTCTCAAAGCGAAGGGAGTTGACTTTCGACGTATTATTCTCGACCGTTTCTATGTCCTTACCGATAAAAGTCGCTTGGCTATAGATTTTCTTGCATAGTGGATGTAATTGCCTTTCATTTTATTCCTTTCTTAAGAAAAGAAGAACTACCCCTTAATTTCTCTATTGTTATTGCTTAATGAAACAATGGATGAAAACCTTGCCGTGAATGAAGCTAATTGCGTCACCATAAATATTTTGAAGTTTCTCTTATTCTCTTTGAAGAAAACAAGGACTGAATCAGTTATTCGAATGCAAAATTGATCAACTCTGGTTAGATAAAAAAAAAGTCACCCCTCTCGAATGCAGGTATAAAATGCGTCAGTCAATTTGAATACTGTCGATTTTCAATTGTTGCGGATCACGCGCGAAGGTATATAAGAACGACGCGACGCAACTACGAGAGGAAAATTAAAAAGGAGGAACGATGTATATAATTTGGGACTCGGCAGCTGCGTGGGCCCCGAATATGCAAAAAAGGGGTTACCAAACCCGGAATTAGAATATCCTCGCGGTCTCATTTGAATTTCAATCTCGCAATACTGACACATTGGGACTTATAGAGAGTAGTATCCGGATACATCTGTGTAGCGAATCTACCACTACGAAGGATCCTCAGGTAACCACTAAAAGGGTTAGGTGAGGAAAACCCGAGGATTGTGTCCCATTAAAAATCTCGACTACCTGGGCTCTGCACGTTATCTCATTAGGGACGCGTTAAACATTAAATGTAGAGCAGACTGTCATAGGTTCAGACTTCAGGTTTAGAGTTCTAACGTATTTCCAACCCGAGACCTTTTTGGGCCCGGGTATTATTTCTTTTCTTCAGGAAAGTGATGTAATTTTATTTTTTGAAAATTTCTACTGTTGGAGGCTTTTCTTTAAAAAGTGCTGGGCTTTTATTGAGATGCTGAGTTATTCAAAATCTTTTGTATTACAAGCAGGATGTACGGGAATTGAAAAAAATCCGGGAAAATCCGGAAATTGTTCTTGAAATCTCCTAAAATCTATTAAATTTTCTAAAATCTCTTAAAGATTCTTAAAATTTGTAATAAATTAATAATAAATTATAATGATATAAGCGTGAATTATCCGGGAATTTCGTGGGAAAAATTTATTAGGCATAAGCTATTTGGTGATAACGAACTAGTGATTTGTTGAATAAGATAAAGAATAATAAATATATGAGAGAATGAAATGGAACCGACGAGAGAGAAAAAGAGAGGGAGTTCAAGTTTGAGTTGCTTCAGCGTTATTGTAGTGCTCGGTGAATTTGGCATATCAGCGGTACTGCCTTCAAGTGCATTTTAGTACCCATATCGCATAACAGACAGAATAAGATGGGAAGCCATAGCCCGAGGCTTTTCCTTCTGTGACGAACCTTCTATACATATACTGGTATGGTAGTAAGTACAGTCGGGGTAGACAAACCACCCCTGCTTAGAGTTCCACCCTATATTTTCTCCGATAATACGAAGGTTTTCGATTGGTCGCTTTTCCACAGGGCTTCTATCGGCAAAAAATATCCCACAAGTTCGCCTTTGCTTTTTCATTCAGTATCCATACAATTTGAAAACCTGTCGGTTATCGTTTTCTTTCGAGAAAACCAAATGTTGGATATTAATTTCTGAAATGTAAAGTCACATATGAAAAAGACTTATATTACTAATTTAAAGTTTCTTTATGCTTGATTATTTGTTTAATTAATTAAATTCATATATTCCTCCTTGAGCTTAACTTATAACACAGTGAACCCTTTTAATAACCACCTGCTACAAGTTAATTAAGTCTTTGTTCATGATACGTGGTTATATAGATCGTAAAATCATCCTTGCCTTATATAATATGGCAGATAACATGGAGGTTAATGAATGTACGCACTATGAAGGATAATACCTACATCAAAAACCCGGAGAATATTATAGGGTTACGCATAATAAGCTGTCAAATTTTATATTTCAAAATTTCATATAATAAATAATGTGAAATTTAAGGTAAAGCTTATTTTCTCCTAAATTGTATAGATATAAAATCTGACAAAAGTTTTTCGAATTATTTTTCACTAGAAAAATTATTCGTGAAATTTTCATCCCCAAAACATTATGCATGGCAGAAAAGATATTTTTTAAAAGGATTAGATGCAGATCCTAATTTACCATCAAACTTTTTTTTTCATGGTGCAACTTATATTTTTTCTTGCAAGAAAATTTGTAAGCAGCATTGGAAAACTAGAATTTTTAATAAAACACTTCTATACATGATTGTAGAAGCGTAATAATGTTATCTTTTCAAAATCACAATTAAACATCAATACAACTGTAAACGTAGTCAATTTTGAAAATAATCTAACAACTATTATTATTTATAAAACAAAACACATAATGTAATTATTTAATTTATAAAATATAAGGAAACATTTTTTATAAATACTAGCAAACCAAGAGGCGCGATACGCGCGCGATTTTTTTATTTTTCTTCTTACAATTTTATTGAAAGTCATTCCAAATCCAATCAGATTTGAAACTATAATCTATTTGAGATTTTTTCTAGGAATTCTAAGGAAATTTGACGATTTTTAAGTGATTTTTACGAAATTCAAGAGATTTTAAGGATTATAAAAAAAGATTTCGTAGAATTTTATGGAATTTTAAGAGACTTTTAAAAATTCTAATGGATTTTAAGAGATTCTAAATGTTTTGAAATTTTTAAGGAATTTTAAGAGGTTTCTAAAAATTTTTAAAGATTTCAAGGAATTTAACCGATTTCTAAGGTTTTCGTGAAGTTTTAAGGTATTTCAAAAGGTTTGCAAGAGTTTTATGGGGTTTTAAGGAATTTTATGAGATTTCTAATAATTTTAAGTGATTTCAAGAGATTTTTCTGATATTTCAAAGATTTTGTAAGAATTTTAAAGGGTTTCATGGAATTTGATAAAAGATTTCTAATAGTTTTAACATTTTAAAGATATAAAAAGATTTTAAATGTTACCGTAAAATTTCAAGAATTTTCTGAGAATTTTAAGAGATTTTAATGTTTGTCATGGAATTTTATGGAGATATTTCAAAAGATTTTTACAATTTTTAAAATATTGTAAAAAAAATAATTAATTAATTAATTAAAAAATTAAAATAAAATAAAATAAAAATAAAATAAAAATAAAATAAAAATAAAATAAAATAAATAATAAAATAATAAATAATAAAAAATAAATAAATAATATAATAAATAATAATAATAACAATAATAATAATAATAATAATAATAATAAATTAATAAATAATGATAAATAAATAAATATAATAATAATAAATAATAAATGAAATAAATAATAAAAAAATAAACCAAATAAAATTAATTAATTAAAAAATTAAAATTAATTAAAATAAAATAAAATAAAAATAAAATAAAATAAATAATAAAATAATAAATAAAAAAAATAATAATAATAAATTAATAAATAATAATAAATAAATAAATAATAAATTAATTAATAATAAATAAAGTAAATAATAAAATAAATAATAAAAAATAAAATAAACAAAATTAAATAAAATTAAATAAAAATAAAATTAATTAATTAAAAAATTAATTAATTAAAATTAAAAAATAAAAAAAAATTATAGGAATTTTTAGAGATTTTCATGAATTTTAACGTGGATTTCAAGAGATTAATGATTTTGAAGGTTTTCGTGAAATGTTAAGGATCTTTAAGTAAATGCGCGCGCAGAGCGCGCATTCGTTCTTGTAACTTAAATAACTTAATAATCTTTTTTCTGGTTTAGTATTTATCATAGAACTCATTACTGAACTTCATTTAGTTATATCCAAGGAAAATTTTGCATTCCACTGTACGTGAGCACGTCGTGGTCGTCATGTAACTTCCGTGAGCCCGTCTCCTGTCTCGTGTATGGACTGTAAGTTTACCGAGAACGGGAAAATTTTGGACCGTTCCTGGATTAAATCCAGCCGTCGGAACGTCGAGCCACTGAGCTGTACGCTCTGGAAACTTTTGCCTCCCCTAGCCCCGGGGATTTTGGTTAGAATATTGAATCTGTAGAGTAGAAGGCTCTGTAACGAACGTCGCGGCGCATACTACTCCACTAACATCGTTTCCAACCTCGCATCAAACTACCGGAAAAAAATGTACATGTGGCTTCTTTTTTCTTCCTTTCAAGCGAATCTTCGTAATTACCTCGAATCGTGAAGCATAAGTACTATCGTAAAACACCATCCACTTATTTTCTTTCCACTGTAATGGAAAGAAAGTAAAAGAAAATAAAAAAAAAGAAAGTTTTAAAATAAGTTTCGATGACTATCATCGACTTCAGAATAGGCAAAAGTTTTCAAATATTTCATAAACTTCTTTTAAAATCTGAAGTTCTCTTTGTGAAGAATTCTGAAACAGTTTTCGAAATTTTCATTGACTATCAACATTGCGACCAAGTCAAGAAAAGTTTCGAAAGCTGTTCTAGAATTCTTCACGAAAAGTAAAAGTGAAGAAAAGATTTTTAAAAAAGTTTATAAAATATTTGAAAACTTTTGACGTATCTTAAAGTCGATAGTCACTTTTTCCCCTCCCCTCTATCATGATAGGCCGTGTTACTCCTATTAGACCCCCCTTGAAAAATACGTATTTTTTTAAAGAAAAACCTTAGTATAAATAGATTCTTGTTACCGGCATTCAATTACCGACATTGTACATATTGTTTAGGAGAAAATTGGGTAAATGTCATATTAAAAACGTTTTTTTTTCTAAAACATATATATATTCTTCCTTTTTAAAATTGAAACAACTTACTGAACATATATTGTGAATTTCCTTCTGTTTGAATGTTCCGTTGATTTGTGGGTAATAGATGTGACTCGAAATCGAGTTTAACGACAATTTGAAGAAGCACTGTCAACCCTTTGTAAGATTTGAAGAGGTCGAAAGGGTTCGATCGTCGCGCGTACGTCGCAAGCTGGCAGAAAATTTCTGGATTTGATATACGAGGGTCAGGCCATGTTTCCGCCTGTTTTGACCACCAAAGGGGTTGGGGATGGGCCGCACGCCCTAGGTCAGAGGATGACCCGTTCGGGCCATTCTGGTCGTGCCCTGGAATATCCTCCAAGGGTCCTCGCACGCGCCCATCGGCCCTTTGCCACGGGTCTTCCGGGTCGGTCGGTTCCAATCTTCACTAACCAAATTATCGCAATGTCCTTTCTAAAAGTCCCGGCCACACCATCCTGGGGCCCTCGGTCCAATAATTTCCCAAAATATAATCTGTAAAGAATACTTCTTTTAGGAAATATGATTAGGTAGTTATTAAAAATAATTCATGATCCGGATATCTTTTATTATATATCCATTTCGTTAGAAATCTAATAATTTTTGAAGAAAAATTATAAAAATGATGAGCCAAAAGTTATATTTAATTTTTAGTTTGAAAATTTGGTCGAAAAAAATAGATTGATTTATAGAAATATTGATAAAAGGGTTGTTTTTGCAAAATAAAATATATATAAAATGCAAATTATAAAAGGAAGACTTGTTAACACGGTCCTGCTTTCAGGTAGTAACTTTTTAAATCTATCCCTTGCATAAATGTAGTTTCTAAACTAGCGTCCATTTCAACGATCCTGTGTATAGGTTTGAAGGTTTGTCTTTTCCTTTGTCAAAAACGAGACCACCTGCTCTTCAACAATATAGGGTTGGGAGCCTGATTTTGTATTTTTCACGAGATAAATACTTCTGTTGAATGAAGATTTTTCACGGAAATAAAGCTAACTTGCCTCACCTTAATAGCCTTGTTTAAAATTTCATTTACATGTAATTGAAAATTGCATCTACTTTCAAATATTGCCTAGCTGTCTCAAACAGTTTCCATTCCGTTAATTACACGCTAGATTAAAAAGCAAACACAAAAGCGGAAGCGGTCCCTACAAATCCCAACTCTTCTCTCAACGAGTCGTCGATTCCATGAATTTGCATTAATGAAAGTGCAGGAAGCAGTGCATTTGTTAACACTCGCACCATCGAGTTGCATAAGGGCATTCACTTCCACAGTACTAGTGGGTTCTGGGGACCAAAATAAGAGAAAGAAGTACTCGGGGAAAAAGAAATACACATGAAATGCAATGCAGGACAGGCTGAAACAAAGGAACTTCCTGTGGGAGGAAGACTGAAGAGACGAGTTCGAATCGAGGGTGTCGAGGGTGAGTGGGATTCGATTCCTCTGAAAAACTGTACGTTTTTCTCGCCGATAGAATGGCCGGGACGTCACCTGAATACATTATGTGTTTTCCACCCCTGGGGCTAGGATATTGAAATTTTTAATATCGAGGGTGGCGAGGGGAGGTTCGGGAGCAGTAAGAGGGGCAGAGACGCTCGACTGCCTGTAGGAGGGGGTGAGGAACGATGTTATAGGAGGGTCGAAAGTCTACGGCTTCGCGAAACGTTCTTCGTGTAGGTTCACCCTCTCAACCCCTCTTTCCTCCCCTGTGGAGACCTTCACTCGCAAAACCTCGGTTTTTTTTTCTTATTTTGCTGTCGATAGAATACTTTCTTGGATGTATACAAAAATGCGTGTCTTTTTGTTCGCAAACGTGATTATCGTTATTAAAGCTTTTGCTCATTCAATCGAATGGAAAAGAAGTGTCGGGATGTAGGGTGGTCTAGAAATTTTAAGGGCGTTCGCCCTTTGATCCAGGCACAGAAAAGAAGCAATTTTAATTCTTTGTGATGTTTTTAGGTGTAATATGCATTGCAATTGGCAGGATGTAAATCTTTTGGAGTCAGTCCAAGAATATATATTTTTTTAATTTAATAAAATCAAATTTTTTTGACTGATTTCAATGCTGCTAGTGTAAAGTAATGAGGTTTAAAAATTTTTTGTTCATTTGAACTTTCAGGTTTCTGAACATAATATTTAGATATCTAATAGTCAAAATGAAAATAAATAATTTTCTCATTTTTCCAGATCTCCCAACATGTCTGACAGCACGAGAACTCTTCTACTGGAGACAACGTAAGTCTTAATAAAATCTTTCACAAAAATTCTCGTAAATTTGATAAATTGCATAATCACTATTATATCACAGATCAAGCAGATTTAAGATTGAACAAGTGTTAACCCTTATCTATATAAAAGTACATTACTTCACCGAAAGAGTAATAGTCCTGAAAAATTACCATTTTCATCTTATCCTCTCTTATGGTTACTACAACCATAAAACAAGCAATAAAAACTACGTTAATGTTCCATTTCAGTAAAAATACAATAGCCACAATCATAAAATACAAGGAGGCAAATTTTTCTCTCATCGCACGTTTCCGCCGCCATTTTTGACATTAACAAAATTAGCATAAGGGATATTTTTATTCCTAATGGAAGCGCATAAATATATGTATTGGAAACCCTTAAAGCACCGCACCGGTGTGCGTATCAAAGTACCTCGCGATAAATTCTATTCGATAATGCTATCGGGAAGCATCGATCTCCTTTCTATTCCAGTGGGAGAAGCCGAAAAAGGAGTCTTCGAAATCAGCCCCACCCTCGCACTGTTTACGGGCCACGGTCTAAACAACTTAACGATAAAATTTATAGTTCTATAGCACGCCTACCCTTAGGCTCCATGAGGCAAAGCTGCCACGGAGGGGGTGGACTCTGGGGGGCAAAAGGACCACATAGCCGTACACTGGAGGTCTCTTGTACAGGACTTTTACCCTGCAGAGTTGCGTCGTAATTTATGGATGCCGTTCCCTTATCCGCAGGATACGAACTCCACTCTCCCCACACGTTTGCTGTCCCTCTATCGATCCTATATACTGCGACACAACGGGTGTCCATGAAAAACTATTTCATGCAAATATCTGTTTTTTTTTTAAATTCCTAAACGATATCTTCTATTAAAAACTTCATGGTATAACGACGGCTTAACGTGCTTATAACATAACGTGCTTTTTAAATCTGCATCAGCGGAATTTCGCTGATTCTTAGCTGTGAGTATACCACTGATTCAATCGGCATATATATACGCTGATGAATCAGTGAATATTACGCCCTTAAGGGGCTATTTCACCTTAACGTATTGAAAAATGAGGCTTTTTTAAAGAATTTTTTTCTCTGATAATATTAAAGCAATAAAAAATGGTTTAAAAGGTTTATTGTATGTATCATTATAGGTACACTCGAGCAATTTTCATCCGATCGACTTGTAATTTTAACAGCAGCTAATTAGGTAGGTAAATATACTTATAGCTGAGAATCAATGAAATTCCGATTATTTTGATTAAGAGAGTGGATAAGGGCATGTTTGGAAATTTGGTCTGTTTTTCATTCCCACTTTTGAGATGTCAAATCCATTTCGTTCCTTTATACAAGAAAATACTAACTTTTTCCCTGAATTAATTTCTTTAGATAATATTCGAGGTGTGCAAAAATATTGATGCTTTTTTTAAATTGATTAAAAATCACGGACAATTATTTAGGATTTTTTTAGTAGACGTTGCAGATTAAAATAACTCAGCGACTTTTTATGGCTATATAAATAGATGAAAATAATAAAATAGAAACGTTAAAAGTTGTTTGGGTGATTTAAAAAAACGTTGAGATACAAACATATTAAAGATTTAAATTACTTGATTGGGAATTTCAATATCTAAAATCCAAGAGTGGGAAAGAAAACCTATTAATTTGAAGTTACCTCTGGAGGAGTTAAAAAGTAGAGAGTGAGAAAAAAGACCGAGAAAGTTGCTCCACTTAAGGGTAGAGACTCACCCACCCACTTTCCCAATTTGAATACTTTCACTGTCATTACCTCGGTTAACTTGTAATTTATTCAGTACCTAAAGCGCTTAAAAGAAAAACGGTGCGTGATCTTTGTAGAAAAAAGTCGATTTAATTTGACTAATATCGATAATAAAAATGTTAATTATGATAATAGTAGTATAATAAAAGAAAACACTTTGATTAATTAATTAACATTAAGTGTAATCAAGTTGCCATACATTTTGGTTTCATAGTCTTTAATTTTCAAGTCAGTTTTCATGTTTATACGCACCATTAAGTAACTTTTTTATGCAGAAAATATATGCTTTCCTAGCACTTTCAACCTACTTTAAAAGTAAGTTTCCAGTTTCCTGACGAAGTTTAGACTTCTCTTTGCTTAAATTAAGTTTGTACCACAGTTTCAAAAATCTTTAGGATTCTTCAAAGATTACTGAAGTTTCCTTAAAGTGTTTCAGATGTCACTGATCCATATTTAGGAAAAATTCTCGGAAAATCTGATTCTCAGATTCAAATAGTAATTTTTTACTCGGATACTGTAAAATTCTTTCAAAAGCTGTTTGAATGCTTTATCAAAAATTGGTAAAAAGCCTTAACTTTAAATATGAATACAATTAAAATTTATATATCCGTATTTTTTCCCGTATATTATTTTATTCCTATAATTAAAATCATCTTAAAAACGTGATTAAAGTAATAAGGATGGAAGTTCAATAAATATCAAAATATTTATACGAGCATACGCAAATTATTTCTCAAAAATCTTTAACAAGGTTACATTGAGGCGCATCACAAGACACAGAATTAAACATTAAAAAGTAAATAAAAAAACCCTCGTCCTGGTTTAATCAAGAGTAAGAATAAATTACATGGAGACACATTAATGAGACAGAGTAACATTTTACATTATTAAATTTTAGTGTTTTCTTTCGTTATACCACTACTTTTAACACTCCGGAAGAAAATATTTTAATCTTGAAATA
The DNA here is from genome assembly GCA_904066005.1 of Synergus itoensis. Lineage (NCBI taxonomy): Eukaryota > Metazoa > Arthropoda > Insecta > Hymenoptera > Cynipidae > Synergus > Synergus itoensis. The sequence continues at coordinate 2,465,218 of CAJFCP010000089.1, forward strand.
AATGATTTGAATCCAAGCTAAAAATGTCTTTATGGCATCCTAAAGAGGCTCCTTCATAGGATATTTTGTGGGATCCTTGGTACGATCCACTAAGCAGGAAGAAGCCTGCGTGTGGAAAATATAGTACAGTATCCATCAAGAGATCTCTTTAAAGGAATCTTTTCTATAGAAACTAATTTTCGAAACGCGGGCATAAACCCCTGAAAAACATAAAAAAAAAAACCAAGAGTCACCCGTTGGATGGCGAAACACACCCTGTACAGAAATGCTTGGTTTTGCGCGCGTGCGGGTACATTGTGGTATTAGTGTGAGCTCGTAGATCCACGTGTGTTAGTGTGTTAGTCCACCCTCGAGGGAAGCAAGTGTGGGAGGTAAGAAGAGGGTAGAAGAGGGTAGAGTAGAGTAGAGTTGAGTTGAGTTGAGTTGAGTTGAGCGAGAGGACCGAGAAGATAGGGAGGGCAAAAGCAGGAGAGAGTACGTGCAGGCCCGTCTTATATTGATTTCTGTCCACGTCACCCCCGCCCGACCTGCAGCCCCTCTTTCCCACCCCCTTAAGGTAGCAGGTGTGGGGTAAGAGGACCCGTTCGCCGCACTTTCGACGGGCGGGAGGCCCTAGGGGGTGGCACTCTGTCACATTCAACCCTCACCCCCCGTCGACGGCCCTCCATTCAAATAACAGGCACCGCTGCTTTGGGGATGGTACTCGGCAAAAGGAAGGGGTGCGGGAGTGAACGGAGGGTGAATTTCGTCCGGCCGAAGCACACCTCGATCGATTGGGCTTGTCCAGGGGGGAAAGAGGGTGCCCAAGCGCTCGAGTGTGTATGCGCATAAGGGTTGTGTGTGTATGTGAATGTGGATGTCGAAGTTGCCATGGAAACCCACCCTCGTCGCGGGGGTGAAACGCCATTGGCCGGTTTGGGACTCGACCAATCGTTGCCCACGAGTCCACGACCGCAGTCCACCCCTACTGTCTACTGACATTCTCTCGTCAGTGTCCAAGCTACAAGCATTTTTATCCTTCGGGTAAAACCTTGTATTCCACCAACGACCAACCCTTACTCCACTGATGAGATGAGAGACGGAGAGACATGAAACGACATTCTTCCAGCGCAAGAGCTCAATACTTTTTGCGATTGGTTTCCCAACCGTGAGGATTCCCGATAATGATATGCTGTTACATTTACGAGGCTTGTAACGGATCTCGTTGCCGGAAGAACGAATTTGTAGAGTAGGAGTTTTTATGTCGAAATAGTTTGTCGTGATACGAGAAAGTTCTATAAGGGTAGTTTGTTGAGAAATATTTTGGATTGGAGGTTTCTTGGAATTCATTATCTGGGATTAAAATTTCGTTTAATTAGAATTTTTTTTAAGTAACTAAAGAGTAGAGTTGATAAAAATTAGGTTTAATTTAATTAATAAAATTGATAAAAGTATAAAGGTATTGTTTATTGGATTTCTGTTGAAATTAAATTTATAAATTAAAGGATATGCAATTAAAAAGATGTGAAACATGATCAGGATAAAGTATCTCTCTTCGTCTTCGCATAAATTAAAGACAAATACAAATGATAAAGCAAGGATAATTATCTTTGCATAGAGACACTTTAAAGTAGAAACTCCAGGAGAAAATTGCTTTGTACAGATTGTAGGAGGGTAAGACTGACTGAGAAACTCATAAAATAATTTAACCCACTTGAAGAAGAAAATTAACGGAATGGTGAAAGTCTTTAAGAACCTGCTGCTCTTTCTTACCCCACTCCCTTTTCTTCAGGGGGTGCAGTGCTTTCTCTCTCTCACTCTCTCTCTCTCTCATTCATTGAGTACTCCCACCACGTTGCGGCACTTTCTTCATTGACTCTTTCTTTTTACTACGCTCGCGTACTACGCTCAGCAAGGCAGTTGCGGGCCGCACTCCTCTGTTTTTTCTCTAATTATGAATGAAAACGCCGACGAGGGGGCAGAACTCCGACCTCTTGCTGCCAACCACCCCCAACCCTCCACCCTTCGTCCAACGGTCGAACAAGCCGAGTCGACTAGTTAAGTTTTCTACTTTTCCTACTTTGCTAGATAAATAACAAGAGGTTGTCTTTAAGAAACAAGAGGTTATCATCAAAATTTGTCGAACTGCTTTCAGAATTTTAAAACTCTGGTTTTTTTGGGAATAATAAAAAAAACACATAGAAATTGAAGATAGATCTGCCCTAAACTGCCCTCCAAATAAAAATAGATATTTGTGATTCTCTCTTTTGAATCAGCGAAATTTCTCTGATTTGTTAAAAAACGAGAAAAAAGGGGAAAAACAAAAACGTGTTTAAATCGCGTTAACGTGGTTGATAGGTAAATAGGTTCATGGGGGATAAATATTTCGAAAGATGAGCAGAACGAGATTAACTAGAGACTATATATAATTCGAAACGTCGAGTGAATATTTCAAAGCCAAGCTCTTGGGCGAGGCGAATTTTTCAAGTGCCGTCTAGCTTCTTTTCAACGAATTACCAATAACTTGCTAGCTTATCTTTGACAGAGTTAATTGCACAAGTTACTAAGAACCCAGTGAACTTTTTTGAAATTCTTTTTCCAAGCTTTTCATCAATATCGCTGCAAATCTCTCGAAATTAAATTAAACGATTTATAATTGAGTTAATTTTTAATGTAAATTCACAAAAGAAAATACATTTAACCCCTGAGATTATTCCCCTCGAATACTAAGAGAATACGAGAAATACATTCTTAGAATTTTTGTTGGTTGCATTGTATCGATGAGGGGAACTGGAGCGTTGAAAGTATAATGAGAATCGGAGAGAGCTTGTTTACATTTTAAAAACTCTTGCGTTAATTCTAATCGGATTAGAGGAATACCCGAGACAGGAAATAACTCGAGGTTTTAATGTAGATTTGTTTAAGAGTTTTTAGATTTATAGAAGTTGATTGATTGCCTGACATTTATCAGTACTTGATAGATATTTTGAAAGCTTTTTTTGCGTTAAGAGCGTTGGCAATCAATCAAAAAATAGATAGCCTCATGAAAAATTGTTTGTTTGATTTTGTATTCTTCAGTCACGTCTGTGAAAAATTTACTTTGATGCCGAGGTGACTGGGCTCTTAGAGAACCCTTGCTTGCTTTCAAAGAGGGACCGATATATTCATAATTCTTGCCTTTTATTTGATGCCACTTTAATAACTTCCTGAATAATTCGGCCACGATTCAGAACCGAGTATCAAACTTTCAAACTAGAAGCTTTGATCCGTCAAAGATTCTGAAGATTGTTTTTAACCAGCCATAAAATGTTAAAGTTTCTTTGTTCTTAGCTGAGAATTTTCCTCTCAAATTTGATAAAACAAGGTGTACACATTTTAAATAACGTACTTTTTGTACTCTTATTTGTTGAGATTATCGCTCAAAAATTCTTGAACCCAAGTACTATACATATAACAATTATACATATAATAATAATTAGAATAATGAAAACTCATGGAGTTAAAAGTCTCTGCTCAAAGATTAGAATGACAGAAATCAGTTTTATCCGAGCTTTTATACTGAAAGAAAGTTTTATAGATGGTCGAGTGGCACATACATAAAGTAAATTCTGGAATTTTCTCGCGGTGAAGTCTAAGAGAGCCTAGGCTAAGGCGGTTTTCAATTTTCGATGATTCCGCCGAATTCAGTAACAGTGTTAGTCAGGATGGGTGGTGGTTGAAGTGGAGTATGGGAATCGAGGTGTACTTGCTTGCCATCCTCTTTTCCACCCTGCCGAGACTCGGGCGTAGATGGTGGTTACAGGGGGTTAAGACAGCGTGTGTGGGAGTGGGCGTGGCATCGGGGTAGCCGCTGGCCAATCAGCTGCCAGGGCTGCTGGCCACCCCCAACCACCACGCGGTCCACATCCCCCAACATACATATTGATCTCGTGGTCCTTACCGACCGACTACCCCCCTTCGACCCACAACCCATCGTCGACAAGCCCGAGGGTACTGCTCTGACCAACGTACAGGAAAATTCTACCCTCGCTAAAAAAAAGAGACACCATTTTCAAATTTTCCCGCCTCCTATCTCGTATCGCTCCTCTTCTTTTATATTTTTTCAATAAAAAAGTCGTAAATAAGAAGTTTCTTCACATTAACTGAGAGTATCGTAAAAAAATTGTGTTGCTTTTATTGATGTTGGCATAATAGAGGAAATATTTTCACTTTAAAATTGTATTATGAAATTGTTCGAATTCGAATATTACGATTTGCAGTTTTTCGATTTTAAGGAGGGACTTCAGTGATTTTTGGAAATTTAGAAAATTTCGAAAATAGTCGATTTTGAATCATTTTTGAATAGCTATAACTTTTGTAGTACAAAGTATTTTTTTATGAATGTTGGAGAATATTAATTCTATATTCAACACTGTATAAAAATAAAAATCGCTTATCTTAATTTATTTGTTGAATCATATTTTCTACAAAAATTGAAAATTTTTCAATCTTCAATCTTGAAAAACTCAGTACACTTTAAAATTTTTAATTCATTAAATTATTATGTTTTGATTCTTGAAATTAAATATTATTTAATTTTAAGTTCATTTAACACATTTTCGTATTTAGTTAATTTAAACAATTATTGAATTAAGATTTCTCAAAATATTTGCTTCTATTTCAGAAATTTCAGAAATGGAAGTGCACGTTTAGTTCAGGTTTGAAATTTTTATATAATATAGGTTTTCACCTTTCTTGGCTGTGATAACGTGACATCCATTTATAGATAAGTAGAGTAATCTCAGTTTTATCGCCAACACGTAAAAATTTCATTGAGCTTTTAGGTGTTCATTACGTCAAAGTGTTTTTGCTGGTAAGAAAACTGCACTTAAAATGATACGTGCCCTCAAGTCTGTTTTTCCTGAGAAATATTTTCATACTGAAATTACACTGAGAAAAAAATTCTATTGAATCAATAGCTTAACTGTTAAATCAAATTAAATAATTATATAGCTACTTTGACAACAAATGTTGCTACCACTTTCGTAAAAACACTGTTTTATATTGAAATTAAATTCAATCAAGCATTAAGAAATAAAACCAAATGTTCTTTTTGAGTAATAATTTGAATTAAGTACATCGAGGTGAAAACAAACATATCGTGCTAAGAGTCCTTGGCTCTGAGTTTGTCGAGTATTCGAAAAAAAAGGTTAGTAGTGAATGGAGCGAGAGAGAGAGAGGAAAAATGTAGAAAAACTGGAGAGGAAATGTGAAAGAGAGAGAGAGAGAGACAGAGGAAATGACAAAGCTACCATAGTTATCACAAAGGCAAAGCCTCCGGCTAAAACAATGCAGGCGGCGCAAAAACAAAGAAATAAACATGAAAAGACAAAAGAGAGCCGTTTGAATCCGTAATTTGCCCCCGCGTTCTTTTGTTTTAGCGTACCATGTGCCCCGCGAAACGTCCGGACCTCGACGACCCCCTTGCGATTCGAGCGGTCCTCACCCTTTACCCCTTTTCTTTCGTGCCTCAACTGCGAGAGACTAAAGTCCTTTTCTCTCAATTTCTCGAGCGACTTTTGCGGTAGGTCCTGGCAAGTGATCTCTTTTCAAAACGCGATTTGCAGAAATTTTCGGGGCTATAAAGTTAAATGGGCGCGCGCCAGGAGCAACGGAAGTCGCCCCTTGGCGGCTGGAACCACTCAGGAAAAAGAATTTCGCGCCTTTACCGAAACTGACGGAAGCTTTCTACTGAAAAAGAATAATAGCTTTTTATTATCTTGCGGAAAAGCCATTTTAGTGTTATGGAAATAAAAAGCTTTTGTGGTATATTTTTTTAGTATGAGTATAAATACGAAATTCTGTTATGTAATAAACGTTTTGAATAATGATTACTGTTATTGTTCATGTTCTTTTATTTTAGTGTTTAATTTTTATCTTTTTGTTACAGGAGTTGGGCTGAATGGTGAGTACGAAAATATTTCTAATGATTTCACTCATGATGACGGAAAGTTCAAAAACGTTCGATGATAGGTTTATTAAGGATTTCAAAACTAAAATGTTGATTTTAGAATCAGTGTTTTTAATTCCTAATTCTATTTTATTTGAACGTTCAGAATTTTTCAGTCATCCGTTTCAATTAATTTTATTACGCTTTTATTTGATTCAATTTCAACTACTGCATTTTATTTAAAATGTTTACTTCGATGAAGTTTAAAGAACTTAATAAACGGCAGAAGTGAGACATAATGTAATGAAAGATGGAAAGTAAAAAAACAATCAGTGCCAAGTTTATTCCACAGAACTTGAAAAGTCGAGGTGTATCAAAGAGCATCTCGAAGCTTTAAAAAGATTCTAGACTCACTTTCCATAATGGTAGAGCGGTGTGAGCGGTGCTGCGGGGTTGCGCGTAAAATTCTTGGCGGAAACTTTGAACTCTTTCCTCATTTTCTCTCCTAGTTGAATTATTCACAAGCTTCTTCTCCCTTTTGTTTCTGGGCCAGGGTCGCCATTCAGCAATCTCGAGGTCGACGAGCTCGCTTCATGCAAAAGCGATGCACTTTCTGTAACAATGAAATTTATTTCACTGTTTACCATTTATAGTCGACTAAAATGATATACTACTTCAACTATCCCTACTTGCGAAACAATCAAAACAAAACTTGGAGAACACATTCCTTTTCTATATTGGAAAAGTTTTAAAAAATTCTTCATAAAAAAAGAAGTATGGGAAATCAAATATATTTAAAGTATATTAATTTCTGTTTGAAGTTCCCATAGAAAAATATATGAGAGTGTAATCTCCCCATAAAATATAGATTTAGTATTTCTAAATAAAGTTTAAGAGTTTTATACACTTCTTAAATTTTACGCAGTATAGTATTTTGTGTGTCCCGAGGGGAAATTTTTGAATGGCAGATTCTTCGCAAGGGTTTCAATAAGGAAAGGGTTGTATCAAAAAGTCTTCTGTCGGTCCGTGTCAAAAAGGGTTATCTCGTGTTTCCGTGTTTCCTTCTCCAACGTTCCCCCTTTACCTTATTCCCTATTAGGAGGATCTGTGAATCAGGATACTTTTTACCTTTTAGGCAGGCAACTTAGTATCCAAAGGGTGCTTCGAATTTACTTTATGGAAATTGGGGAGTTGGAAATTAAATCTATAAAATATATAGGTAGAATTCATTAGACGTGTGTGTATTCCCAGGACTCTATCTTTTAGATGAAATTCTAATATTAGTCATTGATGAAAATCGGAGTTCGTAGCAATCGTGAGAGAATTACTAGCTCCACACTGCCTTAAGCGAAATGGGGATAAATCAGATTTCGACTTCCCTGATTCGTGATTCCGGTCCGGATGTGAGATCACGTCTAGTTAATTAGAAATGACATAGGCATGTGACTTCATCGGAAGCGAGATGTGTTTACTTGCTTGACTGCCCCTTACCTTCCGAACAAACTATACTACACTGGGTTTTACTTAAATGTAAATTTTGCTCTTATATTAAAACAAGAAGTAAGCCATAAATATAAAATAATAAGTATATGAATGTACAAAATTTAATTCGCAATTTAATTTCCGATACTTTATTGTGATTGAGTGATTCAACAAAAAAAGTAAAATCGAATTTCCCAAGATTATTTTATGGTTTTTGAACCAAAAAATCTGTCCTTCCTCAGGATAATTGAGGAGCCACTTTGATTATCGTCGAATGGTTCATAAAACCGTATTGAATATCACATAAGAAATGCTCATTTCGCGTGATATTTTCGAATAACCGAAGGGGATTTTTAACAAAAAGGAGTCAAAGGAGAGAGAATGTCGGCTTTCTGGGACGAAAGGTTTTGGCATATGGCTGTCACGTACCTGCCTAGTTAGCGATAGGACGCACACACGTTCGAGAAATGCATACATCAGAAGCACACACATTCGAGTCGAGAAAAGAGAGAAAAAGAGTAGAGGAAAGCCCAGCATCCCATTGAGCCGTTTCAATGGACCATCTCGCTTCGTTAACCAGTCTGTCGCATTTTTTACCCATCGTCCCGAAAGCCCAACCCTTTTTTTTGCAATTTGAATACATTGTACCCTCGGTCGACATACATATGTATATCCGACCGATACTTTTACCCCTTGGAAGCGTAGGTAGTCCTTTCTCGTGTCCTAGCATAGTTCTCTAGAGTCTACCTGGCACCCCTCACCCCTTTCTCATTCCATATATCGCAGCGAGGTTTTGTTATAGCTTGACCGACTTTTTATATTCTCCCATTTACTGGTTCTCTCTCTCTTTCTCTCTCTCTCTCTCTCTCGCTCTTTTTCTCTCTTTCTCTGTTTCTCTCGATTTCTGGCGAGGCACACAATACCATTGATTTTGATTTATATGACACGAACGACAGCCGAACTCAAAGAGAAAAGGGGAGAGATGAGCGCATCGCGGCATGCGTGGAAATTATAAATTCATATTGCATTCGAAAGCGTTTCCCTTTGATAGGGGAATCGACGTTCCACCGATCGAAGACCCTTATTTTTTTCAACCCTCCCTTCTTCAGTCCTGCTTTTGGCTATCAGTCACGAGAGTTCGCTGAAATTTTTCACGCGCGTGTTGCAGAATATTGAGACTAGCGAAGGATGGCTGAAATTTCAGTTTTATGGTTTAAGAGACTCTTGAGATGAATTGAAATTCTTTTTGAAACAGGGAAGAGAACTTGTGTAATTTAAGGCGAAGAGGAAGATCAAAAACAAGAGATTAACATTTTAGGGATGTGTCCAGAAAATTTCTGTAGATAAAAACGATAAAGTCAAGTCGATTTGAATTTTTTATATCTTATTTAATCTTTAAATTCTTTCATAATTAAGAACTGTTACTCCTTTTAAATTGAAATTCAATTTTGAGAAATTTATCTCATTTTGACAATTAGAACCATAGACTTTTGGATAGGACAAGAATTTACATATATTTCATTAACGTTTTTTAAAAACTTCGTCCTATCCAAAAATCCATTCGTGTTATTAATTTCTGATTAAAATGGATCAATATTGCTCATCCAATGTTCGATCATTGAAGCTGAGCATGTTTATAACATGATAGAACAGACTAAATTTTTTTAGTAGTTATTTAAACAAAATGCCAAACTTGAAATATTTTTCTACAGTGGTAAAAGATTTAATACTGAAGATGCTAAAAGTTAAATGAATATCAGAGTTCTTAACTTGCTCAATTGCTGCGAGCAAGCAGAGACGTTTTTATTCTTTTTCCTTCCGACGGATGGTTTTTCCTTTTCAAGCGGAATTTCGCGACGCCTTTTTAAAACGAACAAAAGAACGCCGACACGTCTTAAATGAACGCGCTACTTGTTGCTTAGAGGGGTTGTGGCTCCAAGAGTGGGGGAGGGTTCCTGTAGAGTAAGGGGGTGGGTGTCGGAGTAAACGCCACAGAAAACTGTTTCTCCTTTGTTTTTACGATCCGTAGAAGCCAGCAGGGGTAAGGAGATCGCAATTAAAAATATAGTTCAAGGTCGATGCCTCTAGGGAGGCGCTTCTTCTCAAGCTTTTACTTTACCGAGAACTCGCGTTACTTCGTTGACTCCCGGTTCATTCTTCATTCTTTCCCTTCACTTTCACTTTGTCTTTCTCAAACTGGAAATTAAGTTCCTCCTTACTTCATCTTTTATCGTTTACCTTTTCTCACTTTCTTAAAATAAGCTCTTCTACTTAATTAACTACAAGAGATATTCCCAAATTAGGTATACTTGGCTGGAGAGCTTTCATTTCATTGTAATTTATTCAAAATTCCAGCTACATTGTCCAGCATTATCGAAACTTGTTTTAAAAATAATTGAGGTGTATAATGATCGGCTAATCAGTTATTGGTTGTCTTATATGCCCTTTTTCTCTATAATGTTTTGGAAACGATGACGACTTCGTGATCGGGGATAAGCCACTGATTTCCTTTTTCTCGTACCCCTTTCCTAACGCCACTCGAGAATTGGCTTCCGTATTTTCGACCTGCTTTTCAATACTGTCCCTGCTGCTGTCACCCTCACGAATAAACTCGCAGGTATCGGATATTGACGTGTACGACAACCCCAGCGGCGTCGAAGGCTTTTTACCTGGTGCCTCTTTCCTCTCGGAAGTCCCCTTGTCCCATGACCGCGTAGATTTGGGGTGATTTCTATAAAAAGCGACACCTGTGTCGCTTTCAGGATTACGTTTGTTGGTTTCGATGCCGAAACACCCTTTTAAAAGCGAGGAGAGAAAGAGTTGAGAGAAAAGGAGAGAAAACCTCGGGGTTGCTTCAGTACAATAGGGAAAACAACATTATTGGCCCTTCAAAATGGTATTTACCGAAAATAACCAATCAGAAGGGATAATAGGTTGTGTCGTGACGCTTATAGGAAAAATGTTTGTCAAACCACCCCTTTTGCCTTCTATTACAGTTTACGATCTTCCCGGGGTGCTAATTATAAAGCTATTAATAATTGACTTCTCATCGATTATACGCCCAATGTTTCTGCAGAAAAATCTCGGTTTCGCAATTCTGGTGAATTAATTTAATTAACTAAGTTACCTTTGATTAACATTTTAGTCTTTTTCTAGATTTTAAATCCGATAGGAAAAGTCCAATTTTGTCGGTTAATTTATAAATATGAAAAGTTGGAAAAGATAAATTTTATTCACTAGCGGAGAATAAGATTAGGTTCAACAAATTTAACGACGCCATTAATATCTTTCTGAAGTTAGGAAAAACATCATGAGGATTTTCCGTACATTTCTAGAGCATCGTTTACGAGCTTGTCTCGTTGGGAGTACCAATTACTTGAGAATTCTCGTTCAATCACTACGATGCAGACTTTCAACTGGCATGGCTTCTCTTTCTGCGTACAGTTCACCAACACACTATTCTCTGAGCACGTAGTTTTTTATTTTTCTTCCCAAAAGGGGGTGTGACCCCTCGTAGCAGGACAAGAAAAGAAATTGTAACAATCCGAGCATATAGTGTAACCGTAGAATAAATTGGATCACATTGGAGTCGAGAGGGTTCACGGAGGCAGAAAGAGAGCGTCAGAAGAAAAATATCTATATATTCGTATAATATAGAGAAACAGAAGGTTTTTTTTGTCTCTACACTAGAAAAAATTTCTTCGGGAATTTTACCTAAGGTTGGGACGCTAATTTTCGCAAACTTTCCGGAATTTTTCCAAACACTTGGTGTGGAAAATACCCGGTTTAGGAAAATTCCTTAAAAAATTATACAGGTATTTTTCAATTTTCTAAATTTTAGAAAATTTTCCTTAAATGTAATGAAAGTACAGCTGATTGGCTCAACTGGCTTTTTGTCGATAAGAGTTGCTCTCCAGTGAGCGATGTTAAAAAAGGGCGATGTTAAATGTATCAGCAAAGCCTAAAGTTTAATGTTTAAAGCTTAAATCATGGCTCTGATGGCTTTCCGATAGCGATTTTGAATGAAAAGTGAGCAGATCAAGTGGGATAATCCGCCACGAGACTGAACATTAAAAAAAAGAAGAGTGAAAAGAAGGCAAATAATCTTCAAGATTTGAATAAACATTAAAAAGTCAAAACATATGATTGATTCTTCACAGGAGACGAAACACCTCCAAAACATCTCTTAATGATAATTTTCTTCATTTTTGACCTAATGTCCTCAATTCACTTAATCTTTTTGTTATTAAGCCGGGACGAAAGTAAATAAGCTTCACAATCACTCTTAATGTATTCACGATGCCTGCAATTCCCGCTTCCGTCTATCGAGGACAATAGCTCTCCAGGAATCAGGACATCGTCTCTACTCGAGTTGGTCCTTCCGAATCCTATATAGAAACGATCGACGTGTCTCTAAATGATCCTCATTTTCTCTATCGCAGTAGCTTCTCATCGATAGATCGACCAAATTAACGCTTGAGCCGATGGAAAAGTCGATGCCTGATATGCCTCTTGTAAATGTAGTAAGGGTGGTTTGGTTGTCAGGGCAATAGTTTTGCCTGAGTTCACCCCTCAGGACATCATCGGTCCTTCCTTCGGTTCTCCGGGATTCTTCGGTTCCACCCTCGTTCCCCTCGACGGCTCTCATCCCTCTAAACTACCTCCTGCAGCGGTGATCCCGTAGAAACGGGAGGACGTGCGGGAGGGTGCAAAAGGATGATGGGGTGGGTTTCGGGTGGTGGGTGAGGTGGAAGAGGAAGGAGTGAGTGGCAGCAGGGAGGACGTGCCTTCATTTGTTTCAGCGGGTACGATGGTGGGTGGTTACGTCACGTCGTCATGGTAACCCTCTGGGCTTGCCAAGAGGGGATTTCCCATGTTGTCGGTTTAAAGACGAGGACTACGCTTCTCGCGTATGGTCTTTGACTGTTCGCAGGATACCCTGGATTCCAAGCGCACCAAGACGCTCATCCTAGCGGAAATCATTGGTTCCTGACTTTGATCCTCGATAAGGAATTCGATGAATGGCGACAGCTCAGGAAATCATTCTTTAAAATTACCTCAAATTTTCCTTTTCAAATTCATTCAAAGTCACTCCCAAGTCTATGATCACTACTTTACCTACTAAATAAATTTTATCAGCAATATTTGCAGATTATTATCTCTGGTGTAGAAATTTCACGTCCCTCAACTTGCTTCCTTGTTGATGACAATTTAAAAATCCTAAAAATGAGGAATTTGAGTTAAAATTAGCCACTCAGATAAGGCATTCGGCTTTTATTCATAAAGTCAATGTTTAGGAATGCACCTAGCATATTAACGTTTCATATTTGGTATGTGAAATGTGAATGGGGTGAATCTCGCATATTTTGTTCCCTGAGTTTCTGCGGTGATTAAAACCGGCTATAAAGCGAGCTATAAAGTAACATGAAATATTTGAATATTTAGACTGAAATACCTAAAATTCCAAGATTGCGTATAGAAATTTTTTTCATAGATAAATATTGAATTTCAATATCAAAAACGCTTCCAACTGAAGTCTCGTTTTTTCTAACATGTATAAAAAATTTGTGATATTCACTCATTTTCTATAAAATTAGAGTGTATTTGATATTCGAGTAAAGTTCTGAAACCAGCTATTGACGCCAAAAGAGTAAACTGTCTCCATGTTGAGTGCAATTAAACTGCACATCTCCCGTGTGGAAAAATTTCGGGGCGCTGGATGGGGACTGGCCAGACCGTCCTTGTTTCTGTCCAGTCTCTAGGCAGACGGTCTATACAGCCGCTGGCTAGATGAGTGACGCCTAAACCATGAGATGGTCTAGATTAGATCATGCTGACCAGCCGCTGGTCAGCTCGTCCAGATGTTTTTTTTTTTTTGGCTGTACACGCAGAGAAATCGAATTTAAAACCCTGATGAGTAGTAATAGAAATCTAGTACTCAGTATAAGATAAGTCAAGTAATTCATCTCCATCATGTGCCATCTTATAGAGATTGTATTGAAAGGTTTAGACTTAACGGTTGGCGCTAGATCAACGAGTTGTAATGAAAAATTTGAAAAAAAAAGAAGAATTGTTTTAAATATGATAACTGCACATAATTTATGTTTTAAGTTAAACAATTACTCGCACGGACTCTCACACATATAATCGCACGCTCACACGCTTCGAAAAATCGCACTCGCTGGGAATCGAACCCCCGACCCTAATATCCTAAACGCACGCCCTAACCGCTTGAGCTATTCAACCGCTTGGAGTTCGTGAACAAAATCTCAGCCAAGCTCTTCCACTGAAAAGCCAGAGATAATTGCGAGGAATATATTTTTATTCTTTTTTTGCTTTACACATTTTATAAATAGTTAAATCTTAAATAATAGTTAATTAAATAATAGTTAATCTTAAAAATAATTTAATTAATTTTGAATTATACGCGGAACGAGAGTTTATATTTGTGTATATTATTTACCTACAATTACAATTACAATTAATGTAACATTCTTTCATTGTAGGCAAATACACAAATAAAGATTCTCGGTTTCCGTATAATTGAAAATTAAAAAAAAAATGTTTAATTAATTATTTTGAGTACAATTACAATTTTTTATTGTAATTTTAAATTATTTTGAATATAAATACAATATGTTTCTATGTAATTATTATTTAATTCGGTAATGTAATTACAGTTGTAATTAATTATTTGTAACCTTGCAACAAACAACAAAATGTCATGATAGCACTTATAACATTTTCAATTGAGACCGTCTGAGCGGGGCCAAGCCAGACCGTCTCGATGATACTTTGAAAATTTTCAATCGAGTCGGTCTGAAAGGGCCATGGCCAACACCCTGTCAGACCGTCTTAAGTAGACGGTCTCGATTCGGTCTAGCCAGTCCATCTCTCTACTTAAGACTGCCACGAAATTTTTCCACACGGGCTTTTGCGAATTGCAGGTATGCTATTCGCTTCTTAGAATGTCGACAGGAGCGTCTTTGAATAAGATGTTTTGTTGTGCACAGAGCTTTTTGCTGAGAAATACTCCTATTTCTAGTGTATATAGGCAGCTCAGGGTTCTCTCAAGTTCCGGTTTACCGGGACCTTTATAATGCTGCTTACGCGATGCATACAGAGACGGTGCATACAAGTGTACACACTAAGGAGGAAGCAAAAGCTCGTTTCTCGGCCTTAGAGCGTTTCGAGAGGTTATTTCGTGTCCCGAGGCTCCAATGCTATTGCGACAGCTTCTTCCTGAAGACCGCGTGTCTGTGAATCCTCACGTCGTAATTACACAACTAGCTTCTTCTCTGTTTACTTCTCTGCATCTCTTTCCTTCTCTTTTCCTCTTTTCCTCGGTACATCGCACCCTTAGACACTCATCACTTCCCTCTTTCTTTCGACTCGAGACATCTCGAAACCACTTCTTCCTATCTTGAGGTCGAGCCCCAATAAACGCCCTGGTGTCGTTCTTGCACTAACCGTTTTTTGAATTGCCTTGAAGTCCTCTACGCGGCTTGTCTCGTCTGACTTCAGACATTGGGTCCTTATCTGATCATTCGTAAACTAGGAAACAAAAGCGCGCGGTACAATTTTCAAAGAGAAAGTGCAATTTAAATAAAGGGAAAAACGTGCCGTTGATTTATATTTACGAGATAGGAAAGAAGGCATTTATGCATTCTAATAAGAAACACAAGAATGATTGTCCTTTGATCCAAGTCGGATCATCTTTTAGGACAAATAATGTTTATTTCAATTTAATTTCTCAGGGGAGGTTTTCAATTCGATTCTCGGTATTAGGTATTGTTTCACTGTATGTTTGAAATTAATTGGAAGTTACCGGAGCATCTCCTGCATGTTCCGAGGTATCTCGCTTCTACTCCGACAGTCAATAAGGACTACCCAGCGAAGCAGTTTCGAACTTGCTCGCAGCGTTTTAGTAAAGTACTCGAACAGACGCTTGGCTTACCTTAGTACCTTTTCTCCCTGTAAACTCCCGCTTCTGTCGAAATCTGCAAACATCGAAAATGTCGATGTTTGTAGATCATTTTGTCTCTTGACTTAAACGTACTTCAACACGATAGAAAAAGTGATATAATCTGCATTCACACAACATACATCCAGTCAATATTAAACATTATTCTCTTAATTTCTATCCTACTGCAGAATAAGGACTTCTATCCAAAAAGCTTAGATTTCCTGGCTCGTTTTGTACTTCAATATCAACATCCTTATCTTCATATTTAAACCTTTTTCCGTCATTTTCTGCATGGTTGAGAAAAATAGAGAGTTGACACACTAAAATTCCGATAAATGAAGCAAAAGCCGATATCCGAAAAGCCGCAAACTTTGAAAACTGGGAGAAATAGTTTGAACGCTCGTATCGTATGTTCGCATCGCTCGCTGTGTGAAGAACGTGAGGGGTGGGTGGAGAAGTTTTAGGGGAGGTGAGGTTTCTCAAGGGAGTGGGTATGCTTGCCAAAACCACCCTTCTGTACATCCTTACAAGTACAGAGACGAGTAGAAGGTGTCTTCGTGCACGTAGGAGCTCGTTGGCTGTTCCTTCGTCCTGAAGACGTAACATGCTAGACGTAAGACGCCTGAGGATATGTTCCCTCTCTCTTTCTGCTTCTGTTCTTTCACTCCCTCACTCACTCCCTTACTCATTCCCTCTTCTCCATTTCATTCGTTGCAGCGTTGGCTCGACAAGTAGCAAGGACTTTGAATTGCCTGCCAGTAGCTTAGCTTCGAGTCTACGAGCTTGCTTTAGACTCTTTAGAGTCCTGCGCGCATGGTAGTCCGCGCCAATTTGCACCAATTTGCGAACGGCATTGCCTTTTAGAAATCCCATGCAACCCGGTTTCTCCACCTTATGCTTCATTATTTGATCGCTTCGAACGCAAATCTTTACGCTACCTGAAGAGAGAATACCACCCAGAACTCGCGCTGAGATCGACGAAATCCTTCAGCTTTCCGGAAACTTAAACTTCAAGCTGCTTGTTGGCGCAAATTCTCGTGCTTAAGCTCTCACATGCTGATCGTAGCTTATTTCGATTTTTTATGTAAAGCAGTACAAAATGAATTTGAGCTTATAAAAGATCAGATTCTAGTGAATCAAAGCTTTTAAAATTGCTTTCGAAAATAAGTTGAATATATTCACAATTCATCAATTTTCTAAGGGTTTTCGAAAATGTTTTAAGTAGATTCTAAAAAACGATTAATTCGATGGTTGTGAGAATGATTTCTCGGTAGCTTTTTGGTCAGCAAATTTGAGGAGTGTCCATCAGTCGAGAAGCAGGCCATAAATCAGGATTGTGAACGCAGTGGGCTGACCTGAGGATAGGTTGTTTGGGCTGACCCTCGACCCAATGCACGGGCTAGCGTGACCCCTTGGAAGAGTGGTCTCGCCAGTATTAGAACAGGAAACGGTCAAACCGGATTCTGATTGACCTGGTCCCGGGCCAACGATAATATGGTCACTCCTCCTGGTGACACGCGTCCGGAAACAAGAATGATTTATCGGCTAAAGCACTTCGCGGTTATTAGTTACTTATTTATTACACAACCTTATGCAAATATTTCCCTTTTTCTTTTTCCCTGTACATTATATTATTCAGTTCTATTACTTGTTATTAAAGTAGGGTCAACAAAAGAAGAAGCTCCTAAATCTTATGAAAATAATTTTTCGGCAATATTCAAATATTAAAGGTAATTTGAATTCGATAGTTGATTAAAATTTAGACTTATTGAATAAGAAAGTTTTCTTCCTTGGGCATATTTTTCGCTCGATCAGCTTCTTTTAGAAGAGGTCCCTTTTAGGTCGGAATTAAATTACTTTCGGTCAAGTAAATAACTGACCAGCGGTCAACTGTTTCGCAGCGGGGGTTTATTTCGGAAGTCGGCAAACCGCTCCGATTCTTGGGACAATTGAACCGAATCGTACGTGAGTTTGTTGGCGTTTCAAACTACAAGGGAGGAGAGGGTGACCTTTTCAAAATGGCTGCGCGCCATTTTCATATTGGCATTCCTGCGAGTGCCATTTACAAGCGAAAAAAGAATGAAAAATGAAAAATTCTCGAGGATATAGAGAATTTATTTAATATCAGTAGTAGAGCCTGTTAATCCAGTAATACAACGATATCCGCGTACAAAAAATGAACTGATTCAAGTCAACTTGATGTAAAAAGTAAATTTCCCTAAATTTCAATCAGTAAATAATCTATTGTAAAAAATTCCTCCAGAAAGGATAAGAGATTGAATATTTTTCTATCAATAAATCTACTAAGGATTATTCTGAGCACAATTTCGAAAGATGGAGGTGCTTCCCTTGTTTTTCCGATCACGCCCAGACAAAATTATAGCAGCAGTCTAGCGCCCCTTGCACTATTTCTTATATTGTTTTTCTTCTTTTCATAACCGAAGAAGCTCTAAAATACTTTTAGTCGTGTCTCTTATACGGGTCGAAATAAAATGGTTTATCGCGTGCAATAAGAGATTTCGAGCACGTTTTAACGACGGCAACGTCAATGCGAGTTTTATCGCTCCATCTCGTCTTCGATCATACTGTAAGACTGTTATTACTCCGCGCCTTGAGTTGCATATTACTTTCACATTACTTCGACACTTTGTGTGCCTGAACGATTATATGACAGGTGGAAAAAAAACAGACAGTCGTTGACACTCCGAGAGCTACTCATTTCGAAATTAAACAAGTAGCACTCTTAAAACGTTCCCTGGCAATAAAGAAATAAACCGTTTTTCATTCCTCAAATCATGAGAAATAATTTCTTATCAAGCTTTTAAAGGTTTTGGCCAGTAAACCGACTAAACCTTCTGAAAAATGAAGAACCTGTTTATTATTTTCCCAAGGAACATAGCTGGATTTCTCGTGAAATAAGATTCTTCTACAAATAGTATTATTACTCCCCGAAATTTCAAATTGAGGCAGAGTCCTTAAATTACTCAGATTTTCAACTTTAATGAATAACTGAGGACTATTTACTTTCATCTTTAGATTCATTATTGGAAAAAAGCTTCTAAAACTCCTATATTGTTTATAGGTTTTTTATACCTTATCGTATCCTCTTGGCCACTTCCATAAAACTGATAAACATTAAGAACTTCAACCTCAGAACTCGAAACCTTTTTAAATCCACGTTTCACTTCCTAACATCATCACAAAAATCACACTTTTCACCCTAATCCAAGTCGAAAACTCACCCCGAGGATAAATGAATTCCCTTTAATAAGAAAGGGAATACCAAGAAGAAACAGAATGTTGCAATTTTCTCACCTCGAAGTTCATCTTACAAGTTTTCTAGGAAGCGACGGAACTAGAGATGTTGCTTCTGCAGTACCAATCGAAAGACTAAGCGAAAGGGTTAACTTATTCGTGAATACAAAACACATGCATATTCTATAGGGTCCCATGTGTCGTGTCGCTGTTTGAGCACACACGTTCATAAGGGCCCCAGGTGGGGTCCCTTGGCGTATGGAAAACACGCGAACCGTCGACCCGCTACCTGAATGGGGGCTTCTTATACCCCTTCCCTAACACGACATCTATTGCTTATCGTAATGCGATTTTTATATGGAGATCCACGCATGCATCAATTCCTGTGGCGTAATTAATGATCCTGGACATGTCACCCTCAAATCGATCGACAGGGGGCCGTAAAAATCGGATTCGATACTCTGCTCATCCTTCGAAATGAGATTCTTAGAAACGTTCATATTGGTAGTAGAGTCATCTATTTTTAATGATTACTTTCATGTCAATATGGGTTACTAGGCAGTGATAGAGTGTCATATGATAATCATTAGCAACGATTCGATTTTCTATATCCGCTTTGATATATTATTGTTGCCATTGACGTTGACCATTGACTCTATAGAAATCTTCTGCTAAGAAGAACCTTTTCTGAATAATTCTGCATTTCTGCCTGCAACGTACTTTATACTCTCTAAATATTTCTTTATTGGAATAATCTTCAAATCCTTCAGGGTAATACAGAACCTTATCCTATCTGTAAAAATAGATTCAGTAAGTTCGGTTCGGCCTGTCCATTTTGACGCATCAATCTGGCAGATGCAAAAATTACAAGACCGGTATTGCAACAACCCTTTTTTCCGAATATATAGGACTTAGTTAAGACGTCAGTCCCTTTGACAATGAGGTCAGCCATGCATGCGAGGCTTCGCACCTAGGTCTGTATAGAATTTGATTTTTATCATGGAGGGCACTCGATGGGTTTGTGATTTGGAGATAGCCTACGCATTTTACTTCGAGGGCTCTTCAGCTTTGGTCTACCGACGCGACGGCCGCCGGTAGCGTCAACGTTTCCAAATGCACAGCTATAATTCTAACATCTTCTAACGACGACAATCTCGTGCAACCCTTTAGTATATTTTTTCTCACACTAACACTCTCTCAAGAATCAAGTGTCGTCCATAAAAAGGACTATCTCCCAAAAAGATCTAGCCCAAAGTTTTGCATAAAAGAAAATGTAAAAATTATATGATTATAGGCACAGATAATCTGCAATGTGTTTATATTATATAAAAATATATTCAATTATTTTCATCGGACATTTTTTTAACGTATTTAAATACAAAAAATGTATACATTTTTTCAATATATATATTTTTTTTCGAAAATATTCTTTCATCTTGTAAATGCTTAAATGCAATGTTGAAACTGTTTCAGATCAACTAATAAAGTTCTCACAGTAACTAATAAAAATTGTCATTTAAAAATTCGTTGAAATTGAATACGAATAAAATGATAAGATTGAAATGAGTATTAAATAGGTTAATACGTGAAGTGGCTTAGAGAATGACAAGTGTCAATCGACAAGTATCCTGCCGAGTATTTTTTTCAGTACCCTTAGATCATTCGTCATTTTGAAAAAAATGGTTACTTGCCAATAGAGCCGGGTCGACCCTCTATTAGTCAAAAAACCGAACACCTTTACAATAACACTGATTACTTTAATAATAGGCAGAATGGCCTCGGGGCTGGTAGCTGGGTGTTAGGTTTTCCTCGCATGTACAATGAACTCGCGAAGTATACAAATAAAAAAAATAGGGAGGCAACCCCCAAGATACCTAGTTACCCCGGTGAGAATATTCAAATCGCAACCCTTTTTTCGATGCTGAAAAGAGTCTCGCCGACCCTTCGATCAGATTCAATAGGCATCGATATTCAAATTTATTTGACGGAGGTCTCGCTCTAACCCTCTCGTTCTTATGTTACTCTCTGTCTCTCTCTTTTTTATCAACCCCCTCCCTGAAATCCCACTTTTGCGTACTCTCGAGATGCTAAAAAAACCGTTAACTCTGGATCCAGTTATTGGGGTGGTTGATCGAAAGAGAATTTGCATCTTTTTCTCCGGGTCTATTTTTTTCGAATCTGGAACGGAAGCGGCAGCTGGGCCTTCCTGGTGGATATAGCGGCATTTGAAGAAAAAGTAAATTGAAACCGTTGCTCTGTCCTCGAGGCGGGACTACGTGCTTTTGTCAAATTGAGTCACATGTTTCAATTATGAATTTTTAAGGGGGAAGTAAATGCGATTGAAAAATTAAATGTACACTGAGAAAAATATTCGTGCTGGTTTAACAAAACTGTATGCTACACAAACAATTAAAATAAACAAATTATTTTGTTGTCCAAATCAAACCGCTTTGTCAGTGTACAATCCTTTAATCTTCAAAAAAATAAGTGTAATATACAATCAAGAACAATAAGGTCTGTAATGTAGTCAAGAGCTTAAATCTTAATTACCGTAACGAGAAAATAATAAAATGATAAAGTAACAAAGAACATTGTCTGAGAGAAAACAGACGGCAAAAGGAAGACTGAAAAAGTAAAGTAGAGAACGTGCTGGGGTGAAAGAATTATGCTCTTGGTACGGGTGGTTTATTAAAATATAATGGCGTTATCAGCTGACGACGAGGGAGAGGCGTCGACTTCAAGAGCAAAGTTTTCTTAAGTGTTCTTAATTAGAAGATACCTGTTGCTTCGGAAAAAACCGGGTCACGGCCGTAGACGTCTCCGTCTTAACGTTGGGCGCCTCAGACTGTAAGAGTCATTATTTTCTTCTTTCTCTTCCTTCTCCTTCTTATCCAATTCTCCTCTTTCCTCTTTTTATTTTTCTTTATTCTCTCCACCCTCGTCTCTTTCTCTACTGAAGTCTACTCCTTGTTACCTGCGGGGTAGTACTACTCCATGGAATATTTAGCAGGTTACACTTCGTTCTCCGGTTCAACGTCGCCGTTTAAAGAGTGCTGGGCTTCTTGAATGAGAACTCAAACCACCGTAATGAAGACATGAATGAGACTCGAATCAGGCTAATGTTCGCATAATGGGTGGCGGGGAAAAGTTTCGCCAAAGAAAAGAAAAGAATGAGAGAAATTCATTCAAGAAACTTATCGCTCCTTATTCATATAATAACCAGATAAAGTTTTCCTATCTTAATTTCACGTCATCTTGGAATTTATATTTTTCTTGGGGATTTTTAATACAGTGATAAAAAATACATTCATTAAGATAGTTCAATAAACGCCTTTTTTTAAAATGGAACCCCCTACAAAAAATTGAATTGGTTTAATTTATTTTTGTCTATTATATTTTATCGCGCAGTGATATTCATTAATGTAAACAATTCTTTGATTTGATTCTAACAATAATTTGGATTTTTAATTAATGGTAATTTTATATTTTCAGGATCTGAAGAGGTGGAAGGTGGAGATTGCAGCCATCGCCTCAACGTGGGAATCGGTAAGTGTTTTTTAAAGTTCCTCTTGATTCCAATCATGCTGGGGCACGATGGCTGAAAACCGGTACATGGAGTCAAGTTGTAATTAAAATTTTTAAAAAATACATAGTGGACGTGGGTTTCTTCTCATTATATTTTTTAGCTTAGGTTTAGACTTCTCTTGATTCTTAAAACATAATAACTACTCATTTTTTTAAATTCCATTCTTATTCTGAAATGCATTAAAAATAAATAATACTTGATTTTTAAAATTTAAAGTTTTGAAGGCAAAGGTTTAAACTAATTGTGAAGATCAAGAGAGGACAATGGGAAGGCTGCATGTCGAAGGAAATTTAGAATCTTGTGTGTATCTTTTTATAATTTTAATTAGAAACTTTTCCTTCGATGTGAAAAAATCCCAAGGAACAAATTTTCTATAATTAATATTGCGTAATTCATTCTATATACTTTTAATTTGGTGCGAACTAATTTGAATTAGAAAATACAACTTTTTCCTATAGTTAAATTCACTTGGAAGTACAGTTTTTAAGTTAAATTTAAAATTTCGAATTAATTTACAAAGAGTATCTTTTAAAGTAACACAGTTCGTTAAAAATCAATTTTTTGTTTTTAGACTAGGATGTTTTTGGCGTAGGCCGTTTTATTTTGATTAAACAAAGTCTCAAATTAATTTTAATTTTAATTTTTGATAGTCATATATGAATTTAAACACATTTTGATTATTAGATTATATTGAAATATTTTTTTAAATAACTATGGAAAAACGGCCTACGATTTCAGGTTGTACCTGGAAATTCCGAATAAGGAAAGAGGAGGTAGGTAACATTGCAATTTAATATGTTCATGTTTATCGAAAGATATTCTCTCTATGCGACAAATTGTATTGTAAAAATCGAAAATGTGTGTTGGTGAAAAGACCAAAAATCTATCAATAGATATTTAATATTTTAGTTAAATAGCTGTTGATAGACAACCCACGTCCACTATGTTGTTTTTTCTCGTACTATTTATTTATTATTAAATGCATAAACATTAAAAACAATCACATTAAATCGTGGCAAATATTTTATGACCTTAAGAAATCTAGTACACTTTACAAATATTTTTTAAATAGCTGTAAAGGATTAAAATGTTAGGGTCGTTAAAATGTTTGGAAAATATTAATCATTTAAAAATACTTTTTACCCTATTCTCCATTTTCTCTACGTCAAAGTTTCGCTTGGTTTCGCCAAGAAAAGCTATTATTTTTCATTCAATTGGTCTCGCTATGTTGTGTTTAGGAGATTTTTCAACATCAGATGGTTTTCCGTTGACAAATTTTCGGTCTTGAAAGTTTGTGGGGAAAAAAGTAGAAAAGTTTCCTATCTCCTGAAATGTAAACGGCAGACCGGGTTGTAAAAGGATCTTTACTATAAAATTTAGTCAGCATAAAACTGTGTGTCTCGATTCTCATATATTTTACTGCTTCTATATATATACATATATATATGAAGACCTGTGAACAAAATGAGTATATAATATAAATGATGATTTATAGAATCATCTTTATGAAGATTTAGGACGATTACTTTTTTAATTACACCTTGATCACTTATTTGTGTAATTTTATTTACAAAAACTAAAGCAAAATCCTAAAAAACATGTTCCCTCCCTGATGTGGAAGATCAGTTCCGTCTGACGCTTCCTCTAATCTCGGATAATAAGCTTCTCTTAATCTCTTGATGAGCTGACAACGGTGTCGCTACCAAAGAAATTTATACAGAGCGAGTGAAATTAATTTTGCTTGGAAAAGAGCAAGGCATTTTCGCGCATCCTTTATTTCAGAAGCCACAACACCCTCGCCACATATATATTATACACACCCCGCATTCTCATACAGAGAAGAGGGAGTATCGGCCAAGGCTTGGCTGGCAGTCAGTGGCTGGGTTTTCCGAAGTTAAAGAGCTTCAGGGGGCATACGTGAGAGGGTAGTCGGGGGTGGGTGGCGTCCCGGCGGCCATTTTGAACGCATATATCGATTGTTTGGTGGCTGGGCTCCTCGACCATTCGCAGGTCCGCTCCCACTCTCTCCATCCCTCTGTCTCCCTTTTACCCGACCTACGGAAAACAGACAGCGATCCAACCATTAGACACGTTATTGCCTTCACCGTTATTATCATTTTTTTTCACCCCGTGTCTCTGGCACGTGGCCAACTTACGTCCCAAGCGAATTCATTCCTGATCGCACCTGATCTCGGGGTCAGAAAATCCTCCACCCTCCATGGTCAGATCACGAAAGGGTGGTTCCGTGCCAATTCTACCTCTAAACCGGCTTAGAACCGCCCCGGTAAGTCGTCCCGGCCAATGGGAAGGCGTCAATGACCCTAGATTTTGCGCATGTCTGTTAGACCAATTGCTGGACAATCAGTGACCCTTGTATTCTGAATTCATCTACTTCAGATTTCACCCCTTGGAAATAAGATATTCAACCTATTTCCTGTTTCATAGTGGAATATCTTTCAATTTTTTTAAACATAATTTCATTTTCGATACTGGGGCAACTTGTAGGTGGAATAATTAAAAAGATAATAAAATAATAATAATAATAAAATAATTAAATTAATAATTAATTAATAATTAAAAGACAGGGGAAATTAATCTATGAGGGGTTTCAATATTCTCTTACATTTCATTATGTAGACCTTATTTAAAAATACTAAAATTTTTGAGAATATTAACCAATATACTAATTGTATCTCAAAAGAAGGAAATGAAACATCCTTCGCTAATTTAAACTTAAAAATGACAATTTGAATATTTAACAAATTAAAAAAATTTAGATTTCCATTTACAATATTTTATACCTTCATGAACATTAGATTTGTTTTGAAGAATTAAAAGTTGGATGATTTGAACTCCATTGTAATTTAACCACATTCAATTATAATTTTCAAAATTTAGTTTTCGTATCCAATTGAAATCTTTTAAACTCCACTTAGTTTCACTGGAAATACATTTACTAAGGAAATATTATATTTACTGATTTAATATGTAATCTTTTGCTTCCTTCTCTAAAAAAATTTCCTCACTTTTAAATGTATGTTCTATTAACTTGAAGCATTATTCATTTTTAATTTTCATGAAAAGGGGAAGATATTAAATATTTTAAAAGAACCTGTAGCTTCAGCGTCGTCATCAAGGTTAGCGGTTCATTACACCCCGAGCGCGAGAAAGTGGTGTATTTGCATAATACGAGGGTGAAGAAAAAAAGGAAAAAAAAACAAGGAACAAGTTCGAGCAAGGAGCCTTGATTGCAAGACTTTCTCTTCTCAGCGCAGAAAATGACGCGGGGAAAGCCTTAAAGGGGAAGTTTCGTGCTGAAAGTAAAGTTCTGCCTTTCCTCTCTCTTTCTCACCCCCCTCTCTTCGTTACCTCCCCCGTTTTTTACCCCTACGTACCTACTGGCGGTGCGCCAACTGGGTGAAAAGTGTGGAAAGTGAACTTACGATTTACGGCACCGTTAGAGCAACTCGGGACCTTCGTTTCGAAATTTATTCAAATTATTTTCCTCTCGCTTGCTCTCATAGCCGCCTCCTTGAAAAATCGAAAGTCTACGCGTCACTTTACCGGATAATTGTCACTGGAGAAAGTCCACCCACCCTCCATCCTTTCCCCCGCAGTTATTGCACGGAGTTTCGTTTAACGGGAAAACTTTCGTTAGATAACCTTCAAAGCAATGCAAACGAAGTTCCTTAACCCTTCAATAACTCTGTTTTACTTTTGATCTCTAGAATTATTCCAAACTTATCTTTTTTTTCAAGTCCTTTTGAGAAATTTAGGATGATCCATTTACCACTTGTGAGAAAGATTCACATGCTAACAACTGTGCACGA
Organism: Synergus itoensis; assembly: GCA_904066005.1. Lineage (NCBI taxonomy): Eukaryota > Metazoa > Arthropoda > Insecta > Hymenoptera > Cynipidae > Synergus > Synergus itoensis. The sequence continues at coordinate 2,491,245 of CAJFCP010000089.1, forward strand.
CTGTATAGAAAAAGCGGTTTATCAGGGGCAATACACAAGAGTATAGAAAAGTTGATCAGGGTCAAAGGGTTAATAACCTACAAAGGGTTATTTCCCCTACTTCATTCCTTAATCTTCATGGTAAATTTGCTATAAATTCAGAATCTTTTAAGGATTGACAATTTAATAAAAATTGTAGGATAAGTAGATTGAAATGATGGGAAATAAATTTGTTTTTGAGGTAATCTAGCCCGTGATTTTGTGTCAGAGATCATAGAGATATTTTTTATTTTCATTTTATTTTCATTTTATTCGGTGCCTTTGATCGTGTTCCTTAGAAATCCTTGTGGATGGCATCCACCCACATGTAAGTGTATTGGGCATAGGAAGTGTGGGTGCGTAGGTGAAGAAGAAGGTACGTAGGGTGGTATATCCTAGAATACGAGGAGCTCTAATCCCCTTTTAGAGACTCGGCTCATGCCACACATTGAGATATGCCTTTGACGGGCGCTCCTGCCACGCTATTGGCTCGGCGTAATCTCATGTAAGTTGGGTTGCCTAGCCACAGGACGTGCACACAGATCCAGAGATCCCCGCTCTCGCACACGTGTGCATATCATCCCCTTTACCCGCTTTTCTGTTGTTACCTGCTTGTTCGTGCGACCCGATCGATACGGCAGATGCCTAACATCTCTGGCGCATGCTCCAACATGAAGCGCGGCAGTGGTTTCGAGCTTTTTACGATAGAGGGTACTACTATCTACTTCCTGGCTGGCTTTCAATGCTGTTTCCACTTAAACTGGATTAAATGGTTTCCGGTTTGCTAATCAAAGATTTGCGATTGATAGGGGTTGGCTTTTACTGAATAGCTTTGAAAGAGATCACTCTTGTAGACGATGAATAGATTTTAGTTATATTATTAAAAAATAAATTTCTGAGCAAAAGAAAACTTATTATTGGCTTTTGAGTCTGAAGGCCCCTGTGGGACCTCTGCCCATCAGACCCAGATGCATAGTTTGAAATCCTTAGGGTGTTAAAAAATTTTGAATCTTTTCAAACTGTATAAAATTATTTGATCGAAAATGAGAAATTCCGCTAATATTCATATTTATTAACGTATTTTTTTTTTTTTTTCTAGTGATTGTTTATAGTGCCTTCGACATGATATTTTTATTTTGAAGGATCTTTGTTATCACAGACGAATTTACTTCGATGTTGTAACTTTTGGATAAAAGTCTCAGAGAAGATAAATACAGTCTTGCATATAATTCAATGAAAAGAATGACAATTAATTTTCGTGTGCGACATATTTTTGAAATGTAAGTTAGCTTTGATAAGGAAATCTTCGGCGACACGTGTCAGGGTTGCACAAAATATTTATGTGATTATAATACTGTAGAATTGTAAATGAGGAGCGAAAAACGAAGCGCTGAACATATTCTCAGTCGGTCCAGTTTTATCGTAATTGCCCGCTTTACGTAAGGTTGTTTGTTCATCTGTTATCATGAAATACGGCGTTATTTGTACAATTGTTTGCTCCACAGTGCGTTCACTGCGTATACCGGCATGACCACGGACGAAAAATTCTGGGCGACGAAACGCTTAGTTTTATACTGCCGCGGGATTTCAGAATTATTGCTGTATCAATAATACGTGGCGCCGCGATCGTCCATTATCATTTTACTGGTACAAATAATACGCTCGCCAGGTTATTTGCTGGATTTTGCTGCCTCGTTAGCTCGCAACCCTGTATTTGAATTATTAATCATTGCACTCGAATGATTATCGTAGCTGTCATGATTCCTCGTCAGCCAGAGAGATTAAAATTCTCAACGTTTGTGTACCGACATTCCTCACACAAGACGTTACCCAAGCATCTTTTTAGTTCTAGAATATTATAGCCCTTTTTTAAATATTGAACTATTGCATAACGAGTACTTTATGCTCTTCAATTACGAATTTTTTAAATCTTATAGTTACAAGAAATCTCTTGAAATCTCTTGAAATCTTTTTAAATTATTAGAAATCTCATAAAAATCCATACAATCTAAAAAAAATCCACAATATCTCTTAAAAATCAACTTTCTCGAAAGCCCTTAAAAAATGTACAGCCTTTAAAATCCTTTTAAATTCTACTAAATCTTTGAAAAATTGTAAAAATCTTTTGAAATCTCTCCATAAATTTCATGACAAACTTTAAAATCCCTTAGAATTCCCAGAAAATTCTTGAAATTTTACGGCAACATTGAAAATCCCTTTATATCTTTAAAGTCCCTTAAAACTATTGGAAATCTTATCAAATTCTATGAAATCCTTTAAAATTCTCACAAAATCTTTTAAATATCAGAAAAATCTCTTGAAATCACTTAAAATTATTATAAATCTCATAAAATTTCTTAAAACCCCATAATACTCTTACAAACCTTTTGAATCTCTTAAAATTACATGAATTCCTTTAGAATTTCACGAAATATCTTAAAATTCCATAAAATTCTACGAAATTCCTCTCGAAAAATGTCTCGAAAATCTCGAATAGATTATAGTTTCAAATCTGATTGGATTTTTAGACTCATAATAAAATGATGATTAACGAAACCAAGTTCAAATAACCGATCGGCAAGTATCGATTGTCGAAAATCCCTATCGATACTAACACGACAAATTAGGAATGCGGAATAGGCGTTACGATATTTCAACTTCGACTCAATATCATCTTTTTAGAATAGAATAATCTTATAATTGCATTATAAAATGAAACTAATAATCCCAAATTGGAATTCATTTACCGGAAAAAATTAAGTCTCGTTAATGCTTTAATGTGCATTGCTTTTCTTGTTATATCGATACGATGCTAATTCAGGAGAAAAACTTTCAATTCATCTGATGGTGTTACACGTCGAAATCCCATCGCGCTATTCAGATCGATTGTAAAGAAAGCTAGAATACCTTCTACCTTTTAAGAAATTGTCCAAGCAATTTGCAGCCTTTCAGGAATCTCGTTGGTCGCACGAACGCATTTTCATCGGGGCGATACGTGCCAGACCATGTGACATAATCCTGTCGGCTGCTTTGGTTATTTTCCCCCTGAAATCTAGTCGTGTTAAGGATCCAAACCCCCTATTGGTTCGATGGACAAAATATCTTAAACACAAAAAAAACTTACTCACACAATAGGACCTCCGGTTGACCCAGAAAAGAGTCCTTGAGGAATCCCTGTACTTTCTTAAGGTTATTTGAGTCCATTATATAGTACAGTACGGAATAATCAGTTCATATTTTATTATTATCTATTTATTAGTTATTTTCATGATTTTAGTAAAATTTTTACCTATGAAAACTCTTTGCTTAGTTTAAAACATCATAAAATTGATTTTGGCAAAAATGCAACGAACCCTCAAACATTTGAGAGTTCGTGTACGTACTAAAATATTGATTTTTCTCAAATATGTATAACACATGCCTAAACAGATATAGATTTCATATTTTTTTGAAAGAATATAAAAGCAAGACAATATTAGAAAAGTGGTTCTTTTTCTTTAAATAATTTCAAGAGTTGATTGTGAGAAGATTTTAGATTCTATGGAAACTACAAAGAACATTTTTCCAAGTATTCTCGTTGTACGCAGTTTCGAATCAAAGCAAAGGGTGAATCTGAAACGGGCGAGAAAAAAATAGGAAGGGCTATCCAGATAGATTTGAGCCTATAAAGATCAGAATCCGGAGCATGCACGAGAAGCCGCGATGCATTGAGGGGCCCGGACGTAAATCGAGGGCAGAAGAGGGTCAGGTCAGGTCAGAAGGAGATCTCGTATGGACTCGCAGGTCCTTTCGAGTTTATTCGTCCAGGAAGAAGAATGGACCCCGAATCCTTTTCGTCTTTAAATTCTAAATCGGGTAGGGCCAGCTGCAAAAACCCCCGTGGCCTTACCCCGAGGAAAGGATAGCGTTAGCCATGAGGGGGACAAATCTTTTTTATATCTTAGATCCTGGCCGATCATTTTTTACAAACCCTTTTTTCCCTTCTCGTCCCCTACAGAATAAGAAGCCGGCACCCTTTTTGCGCAACTGTCGCTCCTCTCACGTATGCACTCGGACGTGTCTCCACGTGTGAAAACGTGAGTGTGTCCTTCTCTGGGTACGGATGTCCTCTCGAGAATATTTCGACTGGAGCTAGCACCAGCACCGCCTCGTCCATTTTTTAGAGGAACAAAGCGATCAGAGACGCTCCTCGATTCCTAGCCAATGAGCATCACGATTCACCTCAAAAGCATCGGTTTTCATCCACAATAGCCTGTACCAATGACCTCCTAATTCCTTCACCTGGTGCAATGGAGAACCTCCAATTTCACTATCAAGGCTTTCTCATTTTAAGGTAGACCCTTTTCAATGAGAAATACCTGTTTTGATCTCTACAGAATATAAATTGACGTATATAAAGTATTTTTTGCTAGATCTTTTTCAGAAGGTTGCAATTGTACTTCGGATCGGGATTAGTAATAATAAATCTCTTCTGTTATCTTATATACCAGACAAATTATCACCGTTTTAAATTCTTTTTATTTTACCACAAAAGCAGCAGGAGAGAGAGAGAAATTTAAAAAAAATTATTGTGTCTGTAATTCTATAACTCGTCAATTTTCTAAATTTTCTAAAACTACGTAATTTTTACTTTTAAAAAATATTTTTAAATTGAACATGGATTTTAAATGTAAATATAGTCAAAAGTAGTTCTTCGCGGTCTATACTTTTATAGTACATTCAACTAATATTTTGACTAATACTTTAATAATAAATCACGTTTTATTAATTTTATTAAAATTCACAAATTTAATTGATAATAATTTCTTCATTATTAAATTCGACTGATCAATCAGGATGTTTTATATTCAACCCTCGTTTCTACTCTTTTCAATGCATCGTCCCTTTCTTCGATTTATTTCGTGTTCTATAGACGTCGAATTTTTCAGAAAACGACCTTTTTTCCTCCATTATATTTCCTTGGACAATCAAAATCGAAGTCTGGTCACTGACTGAGATCGAAAGATCAGAGGCCAGGGTATTTTACACCTGTGCGAGGGAAGCCTAACAGGTGAAGAAGTCTTCGCTCAGTTTTGCCAAGGGGTAGTAGAAGCTCGGTCGGATATCGTGACTACTGGTCAGTTTGTTCGATAGTCGGTGCCAGCCAGGGATAGCCATATAACAACCACACATATATCGGTGCGCCTTAGGGGGCCTTGGTACCGAGCTGTGCCAAGAGGGCCACCGGTCAATACCTCCAGACTTGGTTATACGCATTTGATGTCAGCAACAAAAAAATATAGTTATACAATGTACACCTCTACTTGCAAACGAGGGCAACTTACGTGCGTGTCTCAAAAGTTACTCTTACCATTTAACGATTTAACTCGAAACTAATATTTACTTAGTTACCAAATCGTATACGAACTTGAGGTTTGCAACCAATCCCTCAAATTTGCTTGCTTGTGACAAAATAAATTCACTGACAAAAATATTTTTAGATCGATAATTCTCGTTATTTTTTACATTTAAAAAATTAAAGAATTAAAAAATACTCAAAAGGGGTGGAAATATCCCTTCTAGGATATATACTGCGTACATATCCCTTGTAAATATACTGCGTTTTATCGAAATTTAAATAAAATTAGACCATTAAAATTAGTTTCTCTAAAAATGAAGGGCGGAATTTAAAAAAAAATTCAATGGGATTATTTTTTAAGCCTTATACGTTAATTTTTCGAAGAAAAAGTTTCTAATTGAACAAAAAAAAAAACATAGTCCTCGGAAATGAAGTGAAATGAAGCTCACAAGAAGGAATAAACTGTGGCTGTGGGAAACTATGTTCTTGCCCCACATGGCCGTGCATTACGACAGCCCTGTTCGAGGACAAGGGATGTCTCGTGCACGGTACAGAGTTACACGAAGAGGGAAACTCGAAACTATCACGAATCCGAGGAAAGTCGTTTACAATATGTCTTATTTTAACTGGTCTCACTTTCTCTAATGAACACCTCAGCAAACATCTGCATTGAATTTAAAATTTAAGGGAACTTTAAAAATATCATCATTTTAAATACGTACAATTTTGAACATTAATATTCTTCCAGTAATAATTACTTTACTTTAAAATGAAATTTATTAGAATCAATTTTTTTAACTACAGAAGGATAGAAATATTTTTGAACTCTGATGTACAAAATTGTGACTAATTAATTGCTTCTGAAATCATGCTAAATTTCATTGGTTGGGCAGAATAGGGCAAGAGAGGTGATAGATAATGGTAGCTTTCCACCGTTTATGAGATGCTTGCTTATTATCGAAGATCGGATTCGCGTGCGGTACATAAGTATGTATCTGTATGAACGTAATGATAATACCGGGTGGTTATTTTAAATTCTGATTTTACTTCCTTCAGTCTACTTTGTATGGAATGAAGCTTCTTTCATTTATCTATTCAGTTTGAATTCCACATTTGAAGAAATATGTGAAATATTCCCATTTCCTTAAATTGAATAATAAATTGTTAAGATAAGAGAATTTATTAAATTTCATTTTATCGTTCTAAGAAAGAATCATTATTATTAAAAATAAAGCATTCTTTCTACGTGTGTATAATTAATGAAGTTTTATCACACGAATATTTTATTGAAAGGAGGAATTTTACAAATTACAGTAAATATAAAAGAAATATAAGTTTAGGTGAATCTGGAATCTCAATTTGACACCCTGTATATTCTAGTGAAGGTATAGCTCGAAGCTGAATTCTAAGGATGTTCTAGGATAGTGAACCCAAAAGAAAGGAGAAAAGAGGAGTTTCTTGGGGTAGAGGGATTTACTTAGATCAGAGCGTGCACATGAGCCAGGGGGTGTTGAAACAAAAATAGTTTCTGGGTATGCAACCCCTGCAACGGATGTTGGGCTATTTTAATGTCCCCACAAAGATCTTACTTATTTCTAGTGTACATCCTTACGATCTCTCGCTAAGATCCCCAAACAGGGAAAAATCCAACGAACAATCATAAAAAGCCCCCTGAAAACATTCAAGGTCGACCAATCATTGTCATTCTTAAAAAAACTCTCGTGAGAATTCACGCGGCTTCCAGTTCTTTTTAGTAAAAACTACACATCAGCTGATTGTATTTTTTTTTGCAGATTTCACTTTTTTCGAAATTTGCAGGTGAAACTAAAAGGGGAGGAAAAATCTCACCAAGTCGTGAGAAATTCTCTCTGGAATTCCGAAACACGGGACTTTTTCATCGGAATTTTTTGAGACAAACTAATATGATTTTTTTGGTTAATGCCGGACGTAGGTGAAAAAACTAAGTGACCGGAATCACACGTTTTTTGGTATTCATGAGTAGTGTGGAATATCGATCGACTCGGACAGTGAATATTCGATTGCATTATGGGCCTGCACCCCCTCGATTTTTTCGCCACAGTCCCCTGGCGACTCGTGTGCTGCCCCGTGCGTGGTATTCGCCATTTGAATACGTGTTACGCGTGCATCCTCGCTCTCCCCTATTATGTGTAAATTGTATTATTTTTACCCCAAATATATTTCGCCCCAAGCGTTGGCCTCACATGGAAGGTCAACAGGTCAAATTGCACATGTCCACTGAAAGTCACCCCCCGGACAGTGACTGACCTCCCCCTCGTTCTTTCTTCTCAATAATTCTCTCTTGGAGTCATCTACGTTCCGCACTTAACGCGTCAGAACCAAAGGCCGATCGAAATTCGAGGATCCTTCTCCTTTGTGCTTAATTGTGCTGATTTCAATTTACCGCTGGGCATCAAATTAGTCTTCTTCAAGTTTCAAAAATATCTGACTTTTATTCTTGAATAAAATTTATGGCCATATTTTCCTCGCATATCTTACAAAGTGAATATAAAACAGCCATGGTTTTAACAAGGATGTTTGCCTAATAAACAAAGCACACAATGTCTAATAAATAAAGATTAGAAATAGGAAACCCGATGATTTCTTCTAACTCTTTTTTTAAACTTGTCACCCTTGCCCAGTCGAGCATAATAATTTCTCGCGTGATTTTAAAACCGTAAATTTTTTACCTTGTAACCACCATCACTTCTCTTTCTCCCCACACGTCGACCCCTTCGCTTTTTCTCTTTCAGCATGCCCTCGGCTACTTTTTGCCAAGCGAAAAACAAAATCGTGCCATATCTTTGCGCGGTGTTCGCGATCCAACCAGTTTCCTAGACCGGCGATCGGTTATGATTTCACACCGATTATAATAAAGCGGTAGGAAAAAGAGAGCGAACCGAGATTAGATAGAGTAAAAAAAACGAACACCGCTAGAAAAAGCTTCTCAGTGTGAACCCTCGAAAAAAGGATCTTAAATAAGTATATAATAATTCCTAGAGGGGGTAGTTTCAACCCTTTACCTTCCGGGCCTTTCTTGTCCGCTTTCTCTACTTTTTCATCATGAGGTTTTGCTCTTGGACTTTTTTACAACTGTTTTTCTCCTGTCTCTGGGCTAACGGATAAAATCTAAATTAACTGAATTAAGGGCCCGTTCACTTCCACCTAGTCTTCTTTGCACACAATTTATAAGCGCTTTTTGCTAGCTATGTCATCCGCGACCTTTGTCCCTTGTGCTTTTCTTTCTACCGTTTCTTCGTTCCACTCTGCATTTTTTTACCCCTCTACACCCTTATTCTCTATTTCTTTCGCGTAAGAACACTGTGATGCTGTTCTTTTTTGCTTTAAACTTGTCGCACAAGCGAAGATCGTTGAAAGGTCGATTTACAGTTATAAAATTACTCAAGTGAGATTCGTGCCGGCGGGTTGCATTTATGACGAAAATTTATGCGAGTTACGGAGAGCAGAACGGAGTAAGGAAATAGTGAGCAAGGATATTAGGCGCAGTTGACGAGTTCTCGTAGTAAGTTGATCGTCAACGGAAATCTTCAATGATGCTACTGTAAAAGAATTGAGAGTTTCTTTCCATTGAGAAACTACATTATCTTTAAAATATAATATTAAAATTTTCACTGATTTTCTTTAGTTAAAAAGTCATTAGTAATATTAACACTTAATATGTTAATATCAAGATCAACCATAATTCACTTGAACATTTTCATTTCTGCAGGACATATTTTCATCCAACATCTTTTTTTCGATACAAAACACCAGTGAAAAAAGAGCAGATTTCTGTGAACACATCGAGGTGTATATGACAATCTGGCAAATTTTTTGTATCATATTTACTATGACTGTTTGGTCATTTTCGGCAAGCACCCTCTTTTTTGACCCCATGACCATATGTGGTGGCCATATGCAAAAGCGGCGATCGATTTTCTCTCCTAATAAAAGATGGAAAAGCCTGCTGAAAACGTGAGCACCCATGAATGAATAGGGTCTCATTGCTTTAGTTAAATTACGCGAGGCTCCTGAGTAATGACTTACGTTAAGCCGGCCGTTTGTGCGAGAAAGGGAGAAGAAAAAAGTGTAGAGAAAGAGAGCGAGAGAGGAAGAGAGAGCTGTTGGAAAAATCTGGCGTTGTTGCCAATAATTGGCTGGCTTATAGACACCGAGCGAAATGAGAAACAGGATGTAATTTTGCTTACATTTGTTAACAGCCTATTTTAATGATGACTCTCTGGGCACTTTGTGCAAACGTGCACTTCTTCCTGAGAAAAGTTCTGATTCTTCAAACTTGCTCGGTTACAATTTATTATCATATACTATTTAATATTGTACTAGAAAAATGAGCCTTCATATTAGGTAATTACGTAATTTAGAAAATAATTTTTATTTAATTCAGTTACGCTTCACATTCCAGTGTGAAAAAAAAAACAATATCTCCCATTTTTTTTGAATCACGAAAGAATTACCCTTCAATAATAACCTTCAGAATCCACATAAATCATCAGTTTCGGACCTTCAATCCTGAATCTGTCCCCCCAACATCAGAAATGGTGTGGACTCGAGGCGATTCAGCGGAAAAAATACATTTGTCAAGGCACTGCTCCGGAAAGGCAGGTCGCGTCTCCATAGGGGATTAATTACTCAGGACACAATCGCACTAATTAATTAACCAAACGGATTTAAAAAATGTTTTTTTTTTTGTCATCTCGTGGGGAACAAAGGTTGATCAAAGCCTACTTTTAAAGTGACCTCTCTCGAAAGGATTTGCGATGACCTAGCAGACGAAATACAAGTGCTACAAGAGCGCACCTGTCCGGGTGTAATCCTATTCAATCGGCAAGAGTCGAGGGTGCTTCAGATTTTTTTACCCCAACCTGGGTCTGAATTTTTTTTCAATTACTTTTTTCTCCTGGGGAAAGGCGAATATGCGGAATTTCGTGTAGTGACTCGGTCAGCGATGATTTTTTCTCTCACGGAGTTTGTCAAAGGGTTTTGTGTCGTATATATAATGTGAATCAAAGGAGAGGGGTGAGGGCTTTTTTGGTACCTATGCTAAATAGGGGTGCGAGTGAAAAAATATTAATAGCCATCCAGCCCCCAGATTTTTTCTCGCCGTGTCCCTCTTCCACTGCACCCCATAAGCCCACCCTTATGTGGTAAGATATACCCGTGATAGTGCATCCCTGACTTGACAATACCAACGACTTTTCCATCCTGCGTTTATAACGTTGCTTAAAACTTTCCTGCTGAAATGCAGCTGGCGTGAATATCTTTCTTTTCGAGTCATTGATATGGATATTCGACGAAATAATTATCTGTATTATTAGATTGTGGATCGCATTACCAATCTTGTTAAGTGAGAAGACTCAATGGGGCTTTCATATTATGCGTATAATGAATTTTCTTGTAATTCATGCATTCTTCATTGTTTCATGATGTATTGAAATTAATTTAATTTATGTATACTTTTTGTAATTGTTATTTATGCCATTAATAGTTTCAATTGTTGTGTCGATGATTATATTCTAGTTTCTGTGAATGAATGGATTGAATTTAAAAACATATTCTTTCTATTCTTTCTTTACAGATCCAGACTCTTGTAAATTTATATGAAATGAATTATTTATTAAAATGATATCAAGTTTTAACAAAATCCAGTAACAAATGTGGGGAAACGTACACTGAGAAAAATGGATATTCAACCTTAATATTTTGGATAATGAACTATGTGACAATTGTGACAATCATCTAAGATATTTAGTTTCAGCCTCAATATCTTAGATACTGAAATAAGTGACCAACTATGAACTATCTAAGATATTCGATCTAAATATCTATATATTTGTAATATATATTTTTCTATTTCTAAAAAGATGATTGAGTTTTTCAAATAATACTGTACAACTATAAATGCGGTAGTTTTTTTAGAAATTGAAATCATAATTAAAGATCCACACTATGGTAAACATAGTTAATTTTGAAAACAATCTAATAATTATTATTTTTTATAACATAAAATAGATTTTGTATCAATAGTTTATAAAGTATTAGACTTTAAAGAAATATGAAGTATCATGAGTTATAAACAAAAACAATTTGGTGGGTAATTATATTTTTCTAAAAATTTACTACATTTACAGTAAATATCATAAATTATAACATGTAAAAAAAGTAAATGCGCGCGCGGAGCGCGCGTTCGTTCTTGTATATATAAATACAATATATTTACAATTCAATTTTTTGACTATTTAGATGTTAAAAGTTTAAATATCCATTTTCCAGCGTGTAGACTCTCAAAATTTGACTCGCTCCATGATAGTTGAAGTTAAAGAGAACTCAGACTTTCTAAAATCACAAGATGATTCCCGTCTGCTGTTCGTGAATGATAAACATACATGAAATTGCGGATGATGCGATGCATCGGCTGAAAGCTTTATTTCCTGTTTCTAGACGATTCATGAATTCTGTCAGAGTTGACGTTTGCTTACAAGAGATCTCTCGAGTCACGAACGAAAATGTCCATATAGTATACACTATACAGCACATAGCATACAACATGCAACATACAGTCGTACAACATACGGCATAGAACGTCTAGTCCGCGAGAGAGACGCTGCTCCAGCAGGGATGATCACGCAAGCTGTGATGTGACGTATTCCTGGCGTACGACGACCATATGTATTTGAGGGGGTGGAAGAGGTTAGGTAGCATAATGGGAATACGTGTGCAACGAGCGCTTTTAGATCCACATGTGTGAACCGAGTGTTACGTGGAACCCTTTCAGGCTTAGACCATCCCGCGTATGTGTTGATGGACGGACAAACCGACGAACGGACAGACGGATTCGGTGCTGCCTAACACCCCCATGCAACCCCCTGCCGCCCGCTTGCTTGCGCAACGCAACAAAACAACAGCTGCGTCCCACCGTGCACAATCGTCAAAATATCTCCGAATTCGAACCGGCAACCCTTCCACAATTCCACACCCGGATCAAAGGGGCAAAGAGAATATAAGGGGGTCCATCATCCACGATACGTATATTTTTTTCATCGATATTTAACCAAAAGGGGCTCGACTTTGACACTTTGTGGCGTCGTTACACGCACTCGTCATCAAGTAATGAAATTTGTACTGGATAGTGGATATGTCGTTCTTTAGGATATAGGGAGCGAGGGTTTTTCGAATAGAGTCATTTGTCCATATAGAGTGAGTTTATTGTACTCTTAAGTGCTTTCACTGATTTCCCGTTTTTTGTGAAATTTTTTTCGGTATGAGGTTACATCAACCCCTTCAGTCAAGTACTTTGTAGAGAAGTAATAGATATTGTTTTTTAAACGATTCCGGGGTTAGGGGGCATTCATGTTATGGGGCAATCTTAATCTTTATTTGATTTCTGGAATCCGTAGTAGAATTAGTTAGTGATTGGAGGGAATTAATTTATCTGTAATGGCAAAATAATTTATTACATAATACAATTATACATTTAGACCATTTTATTTTAATTAAATTTGACAACACTCTATCTGAGATTCCTGTTCGTGCTATAAATATGAAGCTGTCGATGTCGGTAACAGAAATCATGAATTAGGAACAACGCGCTCCTTCATCACCTAATTTCCAAGACCCCTTGATAAGATCTCAAGCCAATTACCAGAGCAGGAGTCTTCAAAAGTTTTCATAAACACACGATATAAAACATACCACAGGGATCTTAAATCTACTTTCGAATGAAAACTAGGAATCAATTCAGCAAGTCAACTACGTCCAGTGATTGGCACACTTTTGAAAAGCCCTGTTATCCCCATAGCACGAGAAACGGAGATTGGTCGGCTTTGGCTGAACCTTAAGTTGTGCTCGAGATGTTCGATTGCGCGATAGGGGCAATAAATTTTATTCGAACACCCCGTATATCGGTCATCGAGTATATATCTGCCGCGAGCGACCTTAACGGGTCACGCGGCAGCAGGTCCACTCCACGTGCGAACACACACTCTTCTTCAGTTTCCTCAGTTCTTCAGCATTCTTCCGCAATCTACAATTCTACATCCGTGATGATCCTCTTCTTATCCAGTACCTTTCTCCGCCTTTACTTCACGTTTACTGAGTTTACCTCTTCTTATTCTTCATCCACTGGTCTCACCGGTCTCACCTTCTCCTCCCTGTTCCTCTTTATAGTTGCTAGAGCCGCTGCGCCGCTTCCACACCGCCTTCGCCTTCGCCTTCTATCCGCGAGGTAGGCGCGTTAATTATGAGCGGCTTCCGGCGATCTAGATTTCATTCTTTCCTTCTCCGCTTAGGCCCGGGAAATGATAATAGGTACGTGACCCATGTGGTCAGTTCACACGAGAAATGAGACTCGCAGTACCTACTGTGCCGCGGCCTCACTGCAAGCGAGTGACTTCCACAATGTGCCTTGTACGCTCCCACACTCAAGGAGTCTCACGCCCTCACATCCTCCTCCTCGCCTACCTTCCATACTTGCTGAAATGCTCAAGACTCTCTTTACTTTGGCTTCCACATGTAACGTTGTCGTATGAACCACCTCACGTCACTGTCCGCGGTCTCATGTCGATGTCGTTCACTGCTCCCAATGCGTGAAAATCCAGATTAGAGGATTCAAACCAAATCAGACCTTTTCAACTCCAGCAGAAGTACTGGGGCCGATTCAAACTCGAATCAGCGAAACTTCACCTCGAGTCAGTAACGGTATTCTAGCTACTTCAAAATTCATTGAGAAATCCGAGTCTATTCTGCCGTACAAGTCAAAAAAACACTTATGTCTGTTTAGCTTCGGACTTAGAAAATTAATGTTAATTAACACCTCTCGATATGACCTTTCGATTAAAGTAGGTTAAAATTGTCATAATTTTTAATGTTTAATCGAAAATTGACCCTCTATATTCCAAATTCAAGTTGCCATACAGTAAAGTTGTCAATTTTGACAGGAATGTGGCTTTTTGTCGTATTAAAATATTATACAATCGTTTTTTTAACCATTTAAAAATATTTTTATAAATAAAAATTTTCATCAGATCAAACGTTTGATACTTCAGCCCACTTGAAATTTCAAGGCATTTGTATTAATGAAAGAATTTCTAAACTAAAAAGTTTCTCTTTAAACTTAAATTCCTGAGAATGAATTTAAGAATCGGAATTTTCTAGCAGCCCTGAAAAAATGGTGGAGGAAGGAAACGAATACGGGAATGAAACTCATTGGTGTATGTATGTGTAGAAATGTAGGTACATGGTTTTCCATATAGGACTTTAAATCACTTGGAAGAGAAAGAGGAGACCGAGAACAGAAAACACCTTGTACAGTGGCTGGACAATTAAAATTAATGAAATGGAGTATGCCTACCTAGTGTCTTGAGTCGTATGGTTAAGATCTAGATAGTAAGCGCACTAAGCAGTACGTGACGTTTATGGTGGGGGAGAATCGTGTTCCGGTCATTCGGTCCTTTTCAAACGGTTATATTTCCCAGGTGTCTTCGCCTTCTGTAATATACCCCGTAATGCGATATTCTCACCATTACTTACTTCCCCCCCTTTTCTGTGCAAAGTCAGATTCGTAGAACATCGCGTATCAGAAAGGAATGTGATTCACTTCTTTTGTAATTAGTTTGAAAACCGATTCTTGATAAAGAGACGAAAATGAGAGTATAAAACGAGGTATAAAACATGATGGCTTTTAAAATAAGAACTCTGAGGATCGATTTGAAAATTCTTCAAGTTGGAAAGCTGTTATTTATCAGTCTATTTATCTAGTACAATAAGGGCGGTAATTCAATTATGTTCTAGCTAAAAATGTTATAGCATAATGTCTGAACTATATTACAGATTACTTTTGTCGTCATTTCTCTCTTCGTAATTAATGGGTTTTAACATAGTAGTTTTTACCAATTTTCTGTGAAAGAATAGCGCAATATATTCCGCGTAACAAGCACTCGCCGGCGTGGTTACTTTATTAAGGGCATTCCTGACCCCGTGGCATGACCTATACGAATACACTATGAAAAATCTACGACGTACAGAGAAAGTCTGATGCCTCTGTGAGAAACTGGCCCTGCCTGGTTAACGTTACCTCGTTATACGATGCGCGAAAATGTTCAGGAGCTTCACTCAAGATGATTATTTACATTTTTATCAACACAGCTGACACTGCTTTCAATTTTTATCACCTTTGTAATTTCCTTATACTACACGCTCATTGATAGAATTATTACACGAGGTTAGAATCAGCATCTCTGGTTTCATGATCCTGATACATGATTTTTTAATTTCATTTAAATGCTAGATTTTATAATTGTGCAACTTATCAACAGATTTATTTCATTTTGAAATATTTCTAGAAATTATATTCATTCTCATTGTTTTCAATACATTTTTTTCAAATGGAAATTTACATATGTTGTGATTCCTAATTTGGGTGTGTTGACCCTGTCAGTCAGAGATAAGATAAATTCTGATGCAACGAAGCAGAGAAAGTATGAAAAAAATGTTTTTTTCAAAATCAAGTCACCACTGGACGCTGTTTGAAGTTAATCGTGGCACAGCATCAGTCTGCAGTGGACAGCCCTCATGCTGTTCTCTTCGTATTGAAAAAGCGTTTATCTGATAGGCTCCTTTGTTTTAAAGTGGACCGGTTCGTCGTTGAAAGCACGTTCCTCGATTCACCCCTGAGCCCTCACGAGTCTGCTGAAAATGCTTTTTGGCTCACAATTTCATAAACGACCATATAAAAATCAACATTTTATTTTTTTCTAATTTAATTGCAAAGCAGGAAATAGGATTATTGAATCGAAAGTTTGTTGAATTAATGATGACTGTTGTTGACGTTCATAATATGACAATAATTTGATATTTTAAAAAATATTCAATCAAGGAAGGAAGTCTAGATGTGAAACTAACAACAATCGTAACATTTAACAATTAATCTACATTTCTCGCATTTTCCTGGCTCTCTCTCTCTTTACTTTTTTCTGGAGACACTCTTACTCATTTACGGTACAGAATACCACACGACCGTTCAAGAATGCCAACTTAATTCATCTACATTTCGTGTAAAATGGATTCGTAAATGTTGTGGTACAAATAATGACTCTAAATCGGCCGAGATATAATAAAAATGTAGACCATTTATTGCCGTCCTTCCTGCAATTTCGCACATTCTGAAAATATTCATATTTTCCTTCTGATAAATTACTTTATAAACTTTTAATATATTCACTTTTTTATTGTCAAAATTTAATTACGCAGTGACCTAAAGTTTGTAATGACGTTTTCCTACTTCTTTGTCTAAGAAACGAAGTATATTTCAATATTTATTTGGAGTGTTGTCTCCAGTGGTAAGATTAATAATGTTGGGACAGCGTAGGAGAAATAAAAATGAACCTGTGCTAAGCGGCCATTGGCTGTCCGCGATGAAATCCCGGTCGGTGTATGCTACAAGATAATGTTCGCAAATATCATAAAGATAAGGTCCTTGAGACCACGAAAGCATCATAGGAGAATCTCACATGGATGGAAAAACGGAACACGGATTTTTTACCTCTCGCTCTTTCACCTCCACTCGATTTTTTACCCTCGCTCATCCACCCTTCGGCCCTTTCTCCACCCCAGAATCCGTTAGGGCAGACATGGTTTTTTGTCGGACCCGAAATCTTTGTCTCACTCTCCTTCCTCCGTTTGAATTCACCGCACCTCTCACTCTATCATCATTCTTCTTCCTCTTTTGCTCCATCTTTTTATGATTTCACATCCCTTTCTAGCTTTCGCTCTTTCGCTGTTGATTTTCAATTGAAACGAGATCTCCTCAAATATTAGGCCCCGCCGCGGTTATATATCGAACAGTTAGGTCCATGGGAACTTTTCCGTGAACTATCCTGGCCGTTTCGCTCGTTTAATTTTTTAGCTGACGTTTGCGCAGTGTACTATATTTTATCGTAGTATCGAGTGACTCGTGTTAAAGAAAAAAGAGGGGAAATGTATGATTGGTGGTGAAACTACAAACGTTTCGCCGATGACGAATTCTTCTTAGGTTCCTATAGCAAATATCGTGACGAAATTTACTGGGTGTTAGTCTCTTGCTGTACAAAGAAAATGAGCTCAATAGAACATTTATCTCAAGGCTGTCTGGGAGTCTGAAATTTCACTTATATGCATTTAAAAAATGAACTGATCACACTAAAAAATAGATTAGTTTCTTTATCCTTATTTACATTAAAATCTATAATTTATCGAATCTATGTGCTCGTGCAGGCGTATTTTATATTATATACACTTAAGACTCGCGATTCGAAAGGCAAATTCCCAGGTTTCGAGACAGTAACACGTGGAGAAAGGAAGATTCCCGGAGGATTTAAAAGTGGGCCCGACGAAAAGGAATGAGATCGCCTCTAAGTCTAAGTCTAAGAGACTAAGACTTAGACTTTGCCCTCGCACTATCTCGCGAGTGCAAAGGATCGTCCGATGGACAGGATTGATCGGTGCGATATCCTGTGATCAGGACGATATCCTGACCTCTCGTTTATTCCCGTCTTTCTCCTCTTTTTAAGAAAATGTCAGAACATACTTAAGCTCGTCCATGACAAATTACGGATCGTTTCACGCCTATAATATGCCTTCTCACGTCGAAAACTGTGGCAGATCCACAGTAAGAAGAGGCGACCTGAAGGGCGCTTTTTCACAGGGACGACAATGCCACTGGGCCTTAAGTCCGGACAGTCGTGGCTCGAATAAAGCGTTCTGGGATTAGGACGGTGGACCACCCAATGGAAAAAAATCGCAGCGAATCGCGGATTACTCAGGAGACTTTTATATTATTTGGTAGGGGGGGTCCGTTTATTCTTTCTTTGTCTGTTCCTGTTTTTTCCTCAATGCGTCTTGGACAATTTCTTTTTAAGACCACTTTAATATCCAATGTCCGCTTCTTCCTGTGTTGAAAGTCGTATTTTTTCGATTGACCTTTTTGAGTTTTATGGTGAGGCATTTTTCAGTATTATCGGCGATCGATGTAAAAAAAATTTAAGTCGTCGAATGTGTAACAAGGGATGAGGATCGGAAGTAGAGTTTCAGTTTTTTTTATGAAATCTTGAATGAAGAATGAATGGAAAATGAAAGAAGAAGGAATTGTGATACAGGAAATTCGGGTTCAGCGAAGTAATAAAACAATTGACCAAATAAATAGTATTCAAGTGCCATATATTTTACAAGTTTGTGGTCCCAAGTGACGAATTTCAAGATACTTGAAACGAGTGACACTGAGACCCATTATTCGAACTCCAGTGGGTTTTAGTGGTGAATAGTGGGGCCCGGTTCTGAGGGGGTTCCGGTCACTATTTGCGAGGCCCAAAAAAGGGAAACACTCATCGACTCCTCTCCTCGGACCGTGGTTTCTATGTATCAACGGACACGCCTTGTTTGTCCAGATAAGGGTACAGGTGGGACAGTGGACAGTGCAGCATTTCATCTTTCGCCACGAAGACCGACCGGTGTTTTTTTTTCATCGGTTTACTTAGCGATAACTCCCACTATGGTACGGGAAATGACGAAGAGTCGAAACAAAAAGTCTCTTCGGCTTAACAAACGCAGCCCTGACCAAGTCCGCTTCTTTATAATGATAAAGAATTTGTTCCAAGGCTGGCAAACTGCACAAAAAGTTTCTTGAATGCTTTCAAAGTAGAATTAACTTTTTTCTAAATAAGCATACATTTTATCCGCTTATAAAATCACCAATTCTAAACTTGTTCGAGTATTCACGTTTGTTTGAATAATTAGACGTTATATAAATCTGAAATTATTCAGTTCAGCCTGCTTCGGAATTGGAACGAAATCTCGCAAGAAGAGCGTCGAAATGTTCCTCTTTCTATAGAGCAAACATCCTCGTTGCACTGCATTAGATATCATTTATCTTGGATGTTGTATTGCCGCATAATAAATGCGGTGGCGAAGGTCCGTTGTGGAGGCGAGGACGTAACTATATATCTATATGTATATGTGAATGTGTTTAGTTTATATATGTATATAGTATAACTATATAAAATATATATGTACATATATATCAGAGCGCACGTTTCGCTTGGAGAAGATCGCCTTATGGTTATCGATCTCCATTACGCCCGCTGATTGGTTTCGACTCGATTCTCGTGCTGGCACACGACTATTCACCATAGACTACTATACTACGTATGCGGACGTTCGAGCCGGCAATTTGAGAAATCCTGTCCCTGCAATTTATTCTTTACTTCTATACTCCATTGCTAACTCCTATCCACACCCGCGCACTACTGATCTCGTCGGCCAAAAAAACCGTTTAGAAAAAAAAAGTGTAAGATAGAATTTACTGTTCAAAGAGTAATTATCAGTCATTTAAGAATCATCTTTTGTGATGTGACTCAGAATATTTATGAGAAAACTATTGGTTTAATGTCGAGAGAGAAATTTTCACGCAATCCTAGTACAGTGACCGTAACGATGTCGAAGCTCATCCTTTTACCGATAAGGCGGTGATCATTTGTTACCTTGTCGAAAGAAGCATTGTTTCCTATGGACGATCGATCGTCTCACACCCCTGGACATTGTTTTCGTCAACCCCAGCAAAAGAAGACCTCCATCGAGAGTTCCCTTGGTAAAACAACGCTTTCCATTTGTACGGTTATCATTAACCTCTTTTTCGCAAACAACCAAGCAAACAATACTATAGAAGTCTACTCAAAAGGTTCTTATCTTTATTTTTTCTTAAATTCATATACGATAGAGGACCAATTATCTTGAGACACGCTGAAGTATTACGTAACATACGATTATAAAAAGGATTACATACTATTAATAATATTTTATATTAATCTAAGTCAAGAGTTGAGCAATCGAACGATGAAATGCAAAATGGAAGTTTAATCAGTTACGACATTATTGAGACATCTCAATATGTAGTTTCAATCTCTAATAACATTGACTCGGATGTAATAAAACGCAATTGGTAAGATTTATACGAATACGAATTACACGCCCTTGCTTCGTCCAGCTTCTCGATTCGCAGGCTGTTCCAATAATTTATTGCACTTTCAACGTTACTTTCTATTTGATTTACAAGCAAGAATATATTTGTACAGTGAACATTTTTGGCTTCATATGATCCTTATGTCCTTACATTGCAGTAGCAGTTTAACATTTAATTTGAAAGTCCACATTAAGTCACCTGAGCATCTTACGAGCTAGGAACAATTTAATTTCATCGTCACGTTTTGAAAATAGTCGTTAACAAAGTTGAAAGGAATTAAATCTATTTATGCCTTTACATATATAGATACTAGCTGAATGCAAATGGCTTTTGTATTTAGTCACATGTATATCTTTATAAATGGAGATGCTCGTCAAGTAATTTAAAGACGATGATTAGATTCAGTTTCAGAGTTTGACGATAATTACCGAGAGAGTATTTCCATTCGTATTTCGATTCGTATTTTATGCCAGAATAACATATAGGAATAAATAAATATACAGCATTGTAGGTGCCATGCAACCTCATTCTAATCGCTTCACGATTTTCTACTTGTACGCATAATTTCCTGCGGCATCATCCCGCTCGCTTGTCATTTGATATATCCCAATGATCCTCCACTCTATAAAGGCTCGTCATTGTCGCCGATGTATTAAAGAAGAAAGTGTTCGTACGTGCTCACTTCGAAATTTACCGCTATGAATGTAAGCTTTTTGCATATGTAGATTGACAATTGAGATGAAAGCACTATTATTTTTGGTTATGATTTATTCAATACAAGAAACGAATTTTGTTGTGGGACAGGTCTGCCAAAAAAGAAGGCGCATGAATATTCCCCAAATTCCATCTGTCATAATTTCTATTTGACCGAATTTCATATTATCGAATCAAAAATTGCTAGAATTTTTATGCATCAGAATTATTCTTCAATCTAATCTCCGTTGCTCCGAATTCACATAAACCTTTATTTCCATATACCCGAATTTTCGTTTGACCTAATTTCTAATTTCTAATTATGACAAATGGAATTTGGAAAATATTCATGCGCCTCCCAAAAAGAAATAGAATTAACAAAAATTAGTACAGCACATATATATTTACATACCAGCAAAGCAGGAATTAGTGATACATACTAGGGTTGTCTATAAATAATAGCAAAAGCATAAAATTAAAAACTAGCTGTGAATCCGATCTCGGGTGTTCCATTGAACTATATTTAAATTTTTTGTGCTCATTTTTTGAGCACTTTGCTTCCTCATTATGATGAATTTGCAAATGAATTTGCTTCCTCATAGAAGAAGCATTAACGATTTTCTTAAATATTTAAAAATATATATAATTCTTTTTTCTCGAAACAAAGAATCTTTCGACCTCATCATTCATAGATTCCTTGCGTCGAGACGAATCGATTGACCTGTAGGATTAGTGTTTTTATTTGAACTAATATATGAAAAATTAAAAATTTTCAAAATTACGAATAATCATAATTTTATTAAAATTCAATTAAATCCATTAATCATACAGGTCAATCGATTCGTCTCAACGAAAGGAATCTTTTTTTTTTTCTTTACATAAGATTTGAATTTTCATTATTTGAAAAGTTATAGTCGAAATTTCATCAATTATTTATCTACAACTGTCTTTAAGTCAATAGGGTGACAAAAAATGGCGACATCCATACACAGTACACACACACATACATCCACACACATACACACATACATCCGGACAATTTATTAGAATGTTGTATTAGACATTTATCAATTAAGGAAAGTTTAATAAAACTATTTTAAAAATACTGGAAAATGTAACGATTACAAAGCATCCTCTATGAGGAAGCAAAATTGAAGTTGCTCTAAAAAAAATGTGTTTCTCTTGAAAATATCACATATAAAAGCGAAATACAATGAATCAGAGAGAAATGCAGCAGGTAGCAGAAGTTCATTAAAAAGTGTATAATGTCGAGGTTATAAAATTTAAATGACATCGATTCTCCCTTGGTAGTAACATTTTCTTTGATGAAAAGGTCAGCGATCGATTTCGCGCATCGTTCCGGGATCGAAGAGCCTATTCGCGGAAAGATCTCGAATCCCACGGGCTCGTGGATCCCTTATCAATTGGCATCGGCCGGTGTACGACACGAGACACGTCAGAGTCAACAAAGTCAATAAGTCACGGGAGCCAGACTCCAGTGATACACGTAGCATAACGACCGGCGGATTTTCTAAGGGCATATACGAGAATACGAGAATACCAAGTGCATGCATAGTCACAAAAGTGTAAACTACGTATATATGTATGGGATTGCCTGATGCCGGCCATATAGGCTAGGCATACATGGGAACTGCAGCGGGCGGGTGAAAAAAATCCCAGTGAGGCCGAAAAAATGAATTCGTGCGCATCCCGTGCCCACACATCTAACTTTCACTTCGCTTAGATCGGGCAGTCGACGCTCGGCCTAAGCCTGGCCTCGCGCCTCTACTCGGGATGCGATATATCCGACACAAAGTCCCAGACTCTTCTTCTTATTCCTCATTTATTCGTTTCAATCCTCATGTTCTATTGCTATTCGATCCTACGCGAAAGCCTAGGACATCATTTACTCATTCTTCACGATTGTCCTTTACCTGAGAAAACGATTGCCTAACTTTATCCAACACCTTTTAGCATCATATTCATCACTCATTGCACCCAACGAATCAAAACATCAGTAATAAATAAGCTTCCTTTTTCCATTATGCTAGCTCTCTTTCATTCACAAAGATAAATTCATGTACTCATCAGTCTAAATAAAAAAAAGTTAGTTATTCTATAATGTCAAAGAAACCATTACATTAAAAATCGGCACATTTTCTGTAAAACGTGAGTTTTACTCCATGTGTGTGAGTTCGCACGTATGCGAATATGGAGTGCGCGTTCTCAATTGCGCTCTTTTCGTGACGAATGAAACATCCGTATTGCGATATCGATCTCGATTATGCTCTCTTCCTTGTGTATAAAGAAAGGAGCACCTGAGATAATTTTTTCCGTATACTTTGGCTGCAATCGAATCCGATCTTGCGATCTTCCCCTGATTCGTTGAATTGAAGCAAAAACTGTTGAAAATTTTGTATGTATGAGCAGCTGTCACAAATTGAGTATACATTTTTACAATTAATTACATTCAAATGTACAGAATGCGTACATTTGTTAATGTTTTATTATTCTATATGAAGTCTGCAATATCAGGACTGAAAAATTAATTTTGACGAGGAAAAATGTCACCTTGAGGCTGAGGGGAGATTGGCTAGAAAAGAGATTGTTGAGTAGCTCACGGACATGGAAACTGAGAAAAAAATAAGTATAATCTCCGACAGTGGGCTCTTGGCAGCTTCTGACCAGTGGTTACAGAAATCCCCTTTGTCGCGGAGAAAAATCGGCAAACCGCTAAGAGTGAGTGCAATCTGAATACCGCTTCGCCGCGTCACGATTCGGCAAGGAGATGTTGCACGATGCAGGTCAATTTAGCCCGATTTAGCCGCATCTCTTTACTGTAGGAGTGAGAGATGCAGCATCCAGTAACCTGGAGGCCGCAATTTTCATTAAACATTGTGATTTCGTGTAATGTGCTTTGCCGATTTTTTCGTCATCGTCGCTTCATCGCTTTTGCTTCCTACTTCTATTATTCTCCAGTTAAGACGTTTCTCTCGGTTCCAGACCCCACCGAGATTGGACAAAGGCTTGCTCTAACATCTGACGTTAGACTACCGCACCGCCTCTATAATATGAACAACGATTTTTCATAATTTCACAGGCTATTATGTTCCTTTATAAGGACTATTTAATTTATGTTTAGATGCATGTTTTAACAACTTTGCGAGATTACCAATTTTCCATCAGTTTTATTTAATAATTTAGTTGTTTTATGTTTAGGAAAAAATGTTTTTTTTTTTATTATTTTTTTCCATTGGGTACTGAAATTCTTTAAAATACTCTGTACTTGAAATTCACATGTAGCATATATTTTTATATCGAAGATTAAACATTCTTGTTATGCAAAACATTTTTATTTTATAACACTTTTTGTGATGTTGGAAAAATATCAAAAATTCTTTTAAAGAATTTGTGTAAGAAATGGGACAAGTTTATAATTTTACAGAAAGCATTTATTTCATATATTTCCAAATATTTCGGAAATTGCTCAGAAGATTCGTTCAAATTTCCAAATTTTGTAAAATAATTCGATACAGGAGGAAAATCGAAGGGTGTTGCAAAACTGTACTTCCATATATAAGCAATGTGTGTTTCATTGTATTTTGGACTCTCCCTCAAGTTACTTGCATCTGTTGAACGTCGATTCCCTTGGTCGATGTGTGAAAGGTCGGATGAAAAAAATATAACAACGACGATATTTTAGAAAAGTAGTTCTTTTCGGTTGCGGAATATTTCAAGAATCAAAAAACGTCAATTTTTTATGCTCGATATTATTTATAATTTTCTTAACTCATCTCTATATTATTTCTCTGGATAAATATATATGATATACATACTTCTCTATAAAGTAAACGTTTATTTGATCATGAAGAAGATGGTTTTCCAAAGATAAGGCAAAGATCAGAGTTTGGACTATCGATTTTCTCTATTTCGACCCGGAAAAGGTAAGCGAAGTCAGAGACAATGAATACTTATAGAAAGAAGAAAAGTTCAAGAGTGAAAGGTGAAGTAAAAGTTATGAGATGTACAATAGTAATATTACAACAGACTTGGGCAGTGTGCACAAACTTGCATCTACAATGAGAATAACACGCTAAAATAATTAAAACAATTAATTATTTTACAATTGCATCAATATATCTTCAATCTATTGAATTCATAATATCTCGTTGCTATTTTATTTGTAAAGTTTCGTATTCTTAAAAGATTATTCTATACATTATTCTTAAAAGCCAAAAGTAAAAATTCCTGTGAACAATTTTCAAAAAATTTATAGACACAAATTAAGTATTCAAGCCGATTATCGCACGTGTGTGGTTAACGAGGCGCACTTCTCGCGGTCTGGTATCGTTTGATGTTGGCTCTTCCTCCCTCGTTCTGTTGGCCTTTTTTCTTTTTCCGTAAACTAAATTACCTGGTTGAACCAGGCCGACGACATAATTGTTCTATAATAAATCCAATCGAAAG
The DNA here is from genome assembly GCA_904066005.1 of Synergus itoensis. Lineage (NCBI taxonomy): Eukaryota > Metazoa > Arthropoda > Insecta > Hymenoptera > Cynipidae > Synergus > Synergus itoensis. Next base: position 2,516,786 of record CAJFCP010000089.1, read on the forward strand.
CGAATCTTCGAGAGCGCTGGCTACGCTGGCAAAAAGAGCTCAGTGGGTGCCTGTATCTATCGACACAGTGCAGCGCATGCAGATGAATAGTGCAGAAACCGTGAGAGACTATGGTTGCCCTATATATCGGGAGCAAACCGTGCTCACGACTCGTGTGTTGTGTCGCTGTCTTTTAAACTCGCCATACGTCGGATTAAAGCCCGCTTGAACCGCGCTCGCGGATCCTTTTCTCCAGGGCCGTCCAAGCGTCAATTATACTTGATTATTCTTTACCCAAACAAATTACGACAAATCGTCAAATACACTTTGAATCACACTCCATTTCCCACCTTCATTTTTCAAGCTAACATCAATTTCTTATCAAATATGCATTGGCCATCAATGAATAAAAGAGTTCTCAAATGATATCAAAAAGATTTCAATAATTATTGTGAATCTCCGAGGGGTTGACAACTCATGAAATCAGGTGTACACTTGCACTGAAATCACCTGAATTCTCCTGAAATATCTGAAATCTCCTGAAATATCTGAAGTCATTTGAAGTCACGTAAATTCACTTGAAGTCACTTGAAGTCACGTGAATTCACTTGAATTTTCTTGAAATCTCTTGAAGTAAGTGAAATCTTCTGAAGTCATTGAAATATCCTGAAATATCTTGAAGTCAGAAGTATAGGTGTACACCCGCTTGGTCGAGTTGGCAACCCCTCGTGAATTTCTTGAAGTCTCTGCGAAATATTTGAATAGGGCAGAACTTGGACCAAATCGGGCTAGATAGCTCGATTTGACTATTTCCTAGTTCCTATTTGAAACTCCTTGAATTTTTCATCATACTTAAAACGTGTTTCGAAACATTTTATAATGGTCTCACGAAGAAAACAGTAATTTCGCTGTACACAAGTGAATTTCTCCAGCGATTGAAGGTTGTTGCATTTCTCTATTTGTGTCTACCTCTATGCAAGTTGAGTTGCGTCCCTGCATCGATTCATGTGTGAGGCCACTCATACATTAACGGCAACCATCCTAGTTAACCGTAACCGAGATGAACTTTCGGCTCCCGGCACGGAAAGTCGATGAGTGACCGCCGTCCACCTACTACTATACCACCACCTTCACTATATAGGTACTAGAGGTCGTGCAGAAGGTGGCCGACGTGAGGATCGTGCGAACGACTTGCTATATAGGTATAACCTAAGCGCCTAAGGAACATTAAATTTATACATATCTTAGAGCTTAGACTGCTTAGATTGCTTAGGCCAAAGAAGAGAAATAGGGAGAAAGGTGGGGGTTGGAGAGAGTGCAGGAGAATCCTCTATACGTCACCCAATCACCCATAGTACGTTATTTCACAAAACGGCAGTCACATGATAGATTCCTCCAAGGTGGCGGGAATCGAGAACTGCCCTTTTTTATAGCTCGAAAAAACCCTATATATTTCCTGTTTTTACGATGTCAAAGATACACCCTTAACATTTCCTACATTCCCATACAAATTCCTCATTCTATATCTTTTTACTCTCTCTCTCTCTCTTCAATTTATCCTGAAATAATTTATTAGAAAGTAAACTTCACATATTCTAATAAACCCACGTGTTAATTACTCTTCTTTACATTGATCGATTTATCAGATCAGAATACCTTCAATTACACTTACATCATATAGGAATAAATTACATACAACAACTTAAAAGGTGTTTACATTTCTCGGATCATTCGTTACATCCTGAAGAAGGTGAAAAAATATTTTCCCTCGTGCAGTGGAAGCTCGTTCGGTTATTAGGCAATAGGCATGATTGTTGGGAGGGTCAATTTGGTATTTTGTAATCTGTTTATTCTGGCGACCGGTGTTTCGGTAACGTTTGAAAAAAGCGGATAGACTTGAGCATAGGACGGATTCTGGGGTGGTTAGCGTAGCCAATCGATCAGTATTGGTGGTTTTTGCGCTACCCATATGTCATAGTCGAACGATTCAAGAACATGCCGTAGCATAGAGACCTCGGATTGCTCTCCTCTGTCCATTCATGATATGTGGCGGAAATTTTTGTGGGTGGCCCTTGTGACCTTTACTGCACTACTCCACTCTGCCCTCTTCTCGGCTCTCTTCTATTTCCTTTTTCTCGTTTTGACCAGACGCGTCTTACAGCCATAACATATACTTAGAATGGTGTTGATTCATAGAGCCGAACACGTTCTCACTTTCATTATGTCTACTAACCACAAGGGTGAATCAGGAAGTAGCCCAAGTATATTTATAGGGGAATTCAGAAAAACTTGAAACCCTTTGGACCTTCTTAGTTTGGGGATAAACATTTCTCTGCAAGTTTAGGGATTTGTATTTAAAGAAATAGCGTGCAAGTAATCTCAGTAATTAATTTAATACGATAAAAAATATTCTAAACAATTTGTGAATCCGTCTAAAAATTAAATATCCTTTATTCAATAAAGAAAAAAAATCTCTAGACATTCTTATAGGCTTCTTTCGTAATCTATACTGAAATCGAGTAAAAATATTCTTTTAAAATCTGACGTGACTCCTCGAATGACAATTGCACAAAACTCTAGTGTTCGTAGATGCTTAAATATCCGACACGACCTCGACAGTCCGGGCGTAAAGTCGAGGAGGTCGAATTGGATTTGAATGAGGGGCCACGTGACGGACAGTGGGGTCGGAGCTGAAAACGAAAAAAGGAGTACGTGGGTGCGACGCAACGGGGCTAGAAAGTGTCCCAGACCGAGAGAAAAAAAAAGACTCCGGGTCAGTTTGAATAATTTTGACCACACCTCTCGTCAAAGCAATACACGAGCGTATGAATACATACATTTAAATATCCCCAGCGACTGGAGAAGTATTGTCCGAATTTTTAAACAGGTTCAACAGCGCAGACATCAACTTGGGGGCCACGGGTGACCGACATTTTTGTTTTCGAGTTACCTGTCACCTCTCGCTATGACGTTTTCATTGTCGTTTCACTATCTTCCCTTTTCTTTTCCCTATTTTTTATTGGTTTCAAATTGCGTCTCCAGTTTACCCGGCTGCTGAAACATGCAAATTTATGCGGATTCACCTATGCACGTTTCACCAGGTCGCTATTGTTATCGAGTATCCCAGTGTATAGGTTTCAAAATGAGCTTTTCATTGCTGAAGAGAGAATCGTCAAAACGTGACCTTTCAGGAGGGAGATTTGTATACTGGACCCTAAGTCAAAAATACTTTCAAACGCTCTTTTATAAAATCTCTCTTGGGCCCTTTGTACCTTTATTTAGAGTTTTTTAGTCAAAACAATCTCTGTTGTATTCAAGTTAATAAATTTCTCTCCCAACATTTAGTATATCCTGATTTAATTGCTTCATAAAACGATCGCTACAACTTATGTTTCATGAAATGCAATTTCAGTTCGATGCTGAATCACCTCGTCTGAGGAAACTTATACATATACAATAGGTAGCATGTAGAAACTGAAGTTGATAAATCTTATTCGCACAACGTAACATGTCGCGATAAATTGTCTTTATCAAGCTCCCTTTTAAATGATTTTTTTTAATGCTTCGATCAAACGATCTTCGCGTCCTACAGTATACAATAACGCAGTAAATTAGAAACGTTGTAAGCGAAGAGGATCCTGATGCCCCCGCGTACTGAAGGATCGCGTGTGCATCGTATTTTATATGTGTAACGATCGATCGTGAAAGATCATCCTGTGTACTGTAGATCGTCTCTGTGCGGTGAGTATAACGGTGGTAACTGCTTCGGAGGAGGCCCGACGCTAATAATAATACTAATTACCATTAAGCACAAGATTAATTCCACGCGCGCGAATCCCTTGCAGCGAACATCGGAACAACTCGACTTCGCTTATTGTTGGCTCGGTTCGACTCCACTTGTATAATCTCAACCTGCAAAATCTTCAAGTGCACAAGCGTCAGCGTTCTACCTCTAAAACATATCCGTGAATGTTCACGAGTTTGTATTTATGTCTATATTTATGTCGACATTCGTCTAGTCAACTTTTCCAAACACATGCAGGATCTTTAACAACCCATATATTCTACGAAAATCTCGCTTCACTATTTTTATCCGGGAAAGTGAAGTTTATGTTAAAGAAAGCCATCTATAGATGATTTATTGGAATTGCAATGCTAATAGTTAGAGGTGTGTGGGAAAACAATTCGAGTCAACGTCAATGATTACCAGAAACATTGGACACTTCGTACAAAACCTTTCATGTGATTGTTATATTACATTAACATCTTGATGATAACTCAATTAAATAATTAAATAGCTTTATAAGCTTCTCTCATTCATCTCGAATCTCAATTGAATATTTTTTTGCCTGGTATATTCACGATTATAAGACACACTCTTTCAGCAGCAGGATCGCGAGGTTGCGCGTGCCATACGACACTGCAAACTCTGAATATACATGACGACTTGTATTTTGACTTACGGTCGTCTGAAGGTATTATCGGTGACATTTGTCCAGGCCGGACAAAACATGTTCCGGTCCAGTAGGATGACCCTATGCCGCGCCTTTTGTCGAGCGAAAGGTACAGGCCCGACCCGGCGTGTCTTTGTCATTATATAACGCTATTGTGGCCACACTTGCCCGGCCTGGAAGGAGACTATATACCTTTGCATATTATTAAAATGACGATGATTGTCATTTTTGTCCTCTCCTCTGCCCTCCCTCTTCATCGCCCTCACCAAGCCACCGCCCCCACTACGAAAGCCCCACGAGGTGAGCCAACACTCTCCACACAGCCTCCAACACTCGTCTCTAACTTACCAATGCTTTTACCAAGTACGAAGACTCAGAAATTCCTTCGTCCCCTTTACTTCATCCCCCTTTCCCTCTCTTTCTCTGTCACTCTAACAATCTAACCTCTGCTCTTTCCGTCTCTGTCGGTCACGCTGTCGCACATTATAATGAGCAAATCTTCAACTTTTGGGTCAAAATTTTCTGGAATTGAATCTTAGGCTGTCATTTTTCATGTAATTGCTAGGTTGCTTATGAAAATATTATAATTTGTTTTTGAACTTGGTTTTGTGGTACACAATGGGTAATTTTGATTATTTCTTTTTTATATGTGTTTCACAAACTTTCCAGAGAGTCTTCTTGGAGAATTAATTGATGTATTAACAGTAAACTCCATTTTTCGAGTTTTTCGATAGAAAACAGTAACAATTATTATTATAGAGTCATCCGAAGTTATGAAACCACAGATGTTTTTCCATATGTATACACTATACATATAGTTATGGAAATAGTACTAATATTGATAAGATAAAGTTCTCCTCACATAATATAAATTTTTAACATGAATTTAGGTACTTTTTATGAATGTTCTTTCCTCGGCTCTTTCTAAGAAAATACGTTTCTTTCACTTAAAGTCTGATTTTCAGAGGAGTTCTATTAGCTTTTATTTTGGTCCAAAGATCAGTTTTCTAGTTTTGCTCCCCGTATGGATCAGCGAACAAAGGCGTGACTAGGGGATGAACAAGGCTTTGAGCCTTTTAAATCCCCTTCAGGATTTACTCGCTTTGTTGTAATTTAAATGTTTAATTTGCGTACGTCAAGTTAGACCCTTAAAGCCAATTTCAATTCTCTATTAAATGAAAATATTAAAAAAACTTCTTTTGTGTCGGAATATCTTTTTCCGAAATTTTTTCTCAATTATTTTACGGGCTATCAGGACAATTTCTTAATTTAATTTTACTGGCACCTTCTCTCTAGTAATGAGTTATCATCAGTTACGCCACTGTCTGTTGATCTCTCTCAATTCTATTGAACATTTTTCGGCTTCTCACTCACTTCCTCTTCTTCCTGGTCGCCCGCGCGATTTTCTCTACTTTTCCTATTCATGTCTTCCTCATAGAATTATAAATTATGATATCCGAAGTGCTTTATGTTTATTAGTTTGTCTTGGTATTCTCATGGCCGGATTAAGGGGGGGCTGGAGGGGCTGAAGCCCTGGGCCCCGCTTTCGAAGGGGCCCCCAAATTCTTCCTCAACTTTAAAAAAAATTTTATAAAACCTGAAAAATTTATTATTTTAATTCACTTTGAAGGGGGCCAACAAAAAAATGTACAGCCCTGGGCCCCGAGTTGTCTTAATCCGGCTCTGGGTATTCTAGTCCATTATTTAGATTTAATACTTGTTTCACTAATTTATCTGGATTTTTGTAATAATTTTTATAAAATGATTTGGGTGCCATTAGAAAACCATTGGCAAAAAAAAACTGTCTTATAGGACCAAGTAGATTAAATTAGACTAGCCCATTATATTAGAGTCTACAATACGAAAGTTATTGGGTTAACTGCAATTTGCATAAAATCGCAAAATTATTGTCAGGAAAGTTATGCAAACTCTTTTAGTACCAATTTTCTCTATACCAGTTGATTCGATTTTTTTTTAAATGTTTCAAACTCCGCCTACGACTCTCGACCATGACGATTCAACAAAATACAATATACATTATACACCTTCGATATATTCAAGCCTCATACCTCCAGTGAAACGTCAACCTATATTCTGATCCAATTGAAGATGAATGAAAAATACAATGGTCCCGTGTCTCAATGATTGCCGATTCCTCGTCTGCCGCGATACACCTGTGTACCAATTGTTTTGACATGTGTCCTATTGTCGTATTTCTAGATCGGGCATCCAAGAACGATCAGACGTAGGAAAAAGAACGCATTCTGGGACTCACCGCACCTACGTCACTCTCACATGCGGGTCGTACAGTCCGAGTGGAAAAAAGCAAAGTAGCTCATGTAAAATGAGAGCTAAAAAAATTAGAAGTAAAAGTAACAAAGCCCTTGTAGTGGACGATTTAATTTTCTGATATACATGACACACCATTTTTTTTTTATAAGATTTGGGATATGTTTTGACTTTGCATCGTTATCTCATGTCCAGAGGCATGCAGAGTGTGCAGTTTCAGTGAAGAGATATAAATATTGCACTGGCGAACTCGTCTGCATCGGGCTCTTTGTTATTCTGTCACACTCTATGGGGAAAGTTATCGGTTTGCAATTATTTTGCGTAGGAGCTTCCACGCCTGACGTCCAGTTATTTCAGGAGGTCTTTGTTTCAATAGAGAGAGAGGGGAGTTTCGACCTTTAAGTAATTAAATTTAGATCCTAAAGATATTTAACACAAAAATACTGTTGCTTGATAATTAACGAAATTATCTCATCAATTTTTTATTTTTTAAACTTCTCATCTTACATATTAATTATCTTTTCATAATGTTACATTTTATGGATTAAAATCATACATTTTTGAAAGATGATAAAGCAAATTGTTTAAGTTGTAATTTAATATCGTCTTTTTTAAAAAGAACGACTATATCGTATTTTTTTAGGAAAGTTTAGTTTGAATTTTTCTGTGCAGACTGTACCATTGGTCAGTTGCTCCACAAGACCCGCATCGTGCAGGACAGGTGAGGGCCAATAAGATAAATTCGATCTGACCCTCATGGTATCAGGGGTACTTTAAACGCGTAATTATGCAAATTAATATGTAGGTTTCTGGTAAAAAGAAGGTCGCAGTCGGCGACCTCCGAGAATCGATCGATATTGAAAATATAAGAAGAGGCTTTTGTTGTATCATAAAATATAATTTTTCTTTAAAAATTATTACCATATTGGGTCACTTTTTTTAATTTGCATTTTCTCTCTTTTATTATTATTATTATTACTATTATTATTATTCATACTGTAAATAGAAAAAGGAATGCGATCCCTTATTTTATGACCTCCACTTTTCCTCTGAAAAGTTTTCTCCCAGTGGAGTCGACATAAAACATGCGAGTTATGTGTTGGCAGAGGTGAAGAACATGTAAGGATCAGTGCCGGATTAAGCCAGCGCGGGGCCCGTAGCAAATTATATCAAGAGGCCCTTGGTTTGCTTTAGGTTCTTAAGTTTAGGGTGTTAAATAAAACACAAATGTTACAAATAAACTTTTCTGGATTTAATATGAGCAAATTTAGAGATAATACCATCCATATCGATTTCTCTAAGCAAATCATATTCTATATTCATCAAGATGAGATGATTTAGACGTTCTTGACCCATCGTATTCCTTAACTCATTTTTAACACGCTTTAATGTGATGGGTGCGCGGGGCCCTCTTATGCGCGGGGCCCGTAGCATTTGCTACTCTTGCTACGTGGCTAATCCGCCACTGGTAAGGATGTCCAGAAGGTGGATTTTAGGTGCAAGGGAGATCCTAATCTGTGGCTCAGTGTGTCTCGGCCTAAAATTCAATTAAAGTTTTGATACGGGCTGCACGGCTGTGTAAACGAAAATTTTGCAAGGTTCACGTACTTTCCTTGGCACGTCGATGCCCCTACATTTCCCTTACGCTAGCTCGTAAAACGATTAGCAGCCGCGAGGCCTTTTCAGGCCCAGATATTTATTTCTGGGCGGTTGGCTTATTTCCGTGCTGAGAATAAAGGTGGCGTGTGTGGGCGAGAGAGGGAATGGAATCAGGGAGCAGGAAGGAAAGCAAGGGAAGCGACCAACAGAATCCGATGGACCGATTGGGTCCGAAATCTTGAAATTTATCTCGGACGATTTGTCAGAAGCTGCTGCTGTTCCATTTCGGACGCCTGGAGCGAATACGATCCTAGAAGACATTATTTTGGACAATATTTTACAATTTGACTCTAATGATATTGCTTACAAATTTCTAGACGTTAAAAAACAGGTGGAAACGTATTTCAAACCACAAATTGTTTAAGGAAATGTCTTTCTTTTTTTTTTAGAAAAATATCGGCTGTTTTGACGGTTAAAAGTTGGAGTTTAAGAAGTTTCAGTTTAAGAAGGTTTATAGTGTTTTGCACAATTTGATAATTTTATTGATTGTTGGAGAAATTCTTTTGGAAACAGTCAACCGTCAAATTGACATTCGTCATTGGCCAAAGCCGGAAGAGAGGGAGAGGCGAGTTAAAAAGGTTTAGCAGACAGGCCCATAGTGATCGATTTTCGCAGTCGACGAACGCAAAATCGTTCGCAGCTATCCGAGCGGTCATAATCAGCCGGATTGCCCAAATGTGGTGCGGCCAGCAACTGAATCAATGAATGAAACACGTTCGTCATCCCGAAAATCTGTTTGTCCCCATTGCGTCCTTTCGCCCTGTAAGAATCGTCCATCATAGGCAAATATGACAACCGGGCAGCGCCCCCTACAAAGGATCGGTACCGTGAAAAATCTGACAGAACTGACTCTGCAGATTCGGACCTTGCGATCGGTCCAGAAAAAAAAAGGAAAATGCAGAGAAAAGAAAGAAAGTAAGACCCATCAAGAAGAAAGCAGGAGAGGGCAGTTTTCTGTGTTACAAAAATGCCTTCTATGGTCAGGACTAAACTTTTTGTCAAAATTCACGTATGTTGAGCTAACGACTTCGATTTGGAATTTAAAAAAAAAATCTTCAAATATTTATTCTACAAGGGGATCTTATTCAATTATAACAATTGAGGAATTTAAAATTTGCTATAAATAGATGCTTTGTACTTTCAGTTTTAAATTCCCGAGAATATTTGGATTATTTTGCTTTAATTTAAATTCCTGATTGTTGTTTTTGTGGTAGTTTATAGAAGTACGATTTTTTGTCTAAAAAATTGCGTGTGATTAAAAATATCATGCGTTTTCATGAAATCAAAGATGCTGAGAATAATGAAACGATAATTTTAGTTTGAAAGTAATTTTATAATTAGAATCATTGTTTAGAATTGCTTTTACGTGAATTAAGATTTGAACACAATGTATGTAGTTGAAAGTATTTTTTTTTTTTAATTATTGTGAGAATTTGAGTTCAATGACCAATATGAATTCGAGATTTGGAGGCGGAAACAAGAGAAGAATTAAATGGCGTGGTGGAACGCGATATTTGAAATTTCTCGGGAAAGAAAAATTATTTTTTTTTTTTTTCATTTCAGTGGCTATTTTAATCAGACTGCGCCAAGGAGTGACTGACCCCTGGCCAGTTCGCTGTAGCGACCACCTATTTTTAAACGCGCGAAAAATGCATCGCTTCCCCTGTCGAGAAGCTTTGAAAAAGCAGAGCTCAGTGCCTCGACCTTTTCATTCTTCTCGCATGTTGCATTTTTCGATTAAGTTTTTCTCTCGGTTTTTCTCAATATTTTTTGTCCAGCTCTTGAAATGAGTAGAGCAAAAAATCAAATAATGAAAGCATTTATAGAGTCGCTCTTCTTTTGTGATTGACCACTTAAAAAAAAAATCAAGGCTTTTAAGGATTGAAAGTAAATCAAAATTTATATCTCATCAATTCATATAATATTTTCTGATCAATACAAAATCTGTCTAGGATTATTATTCTCATCAGTTTGAAGTTATTAAAGGAAATTATTTTTCTGTTTCATTCAAGGGTTAAGCAATAATTTAAACTATAAAATAATTTATGTTGCTCAAAAAAATTCGACCTTTAAATTTACAACTTTGAATCGTTCTGTTAACTAAAAAACACTAAATATTTAAATAAACAATTGCTTGTGAATAAGAACTATATAATTTAAATCCAATGAGCCAAGTTTTCTATAGCTTCATTCCATTTCATTTTATCTAATCCTATTGAAATAATTTTCAATCCATCAAAAGAATTTTCAGTAATTAATTGTTGATCACACCTGGTTCGATTTTGGTTTCCTGAAGTCTGGATCAACTGTCAGAAAGGCACTTAACCTTAGCTTTACGGATCCCGACATCCCGTTTGGAACAGCGGGACTAATTTGACTGTAGGACTGATTTCCGGAAGCGCATCAGGCTAGACGATACCTGTCCGGTGTTTTTAGAGCGTAGGGGTTCGCCAATTTAAAAGTAATTTTCTGAAATCCTCTGGTAGAAGAAAAAAAGTCAGGGATCACCTCTTCCCACGGTTGGTCAGCTGGCCTGCGTCCGCAGGACTATGCTGCGCTTCTCACTGTTTTTTTTTTTACAAATTTCGATTTTTCTACCTGAGATCCATCCTAGGTCAGCCGAGATTCAGGATAGCCGGTGCTTAGGAGTCTTTACAGTTACGCAAAAAAGATCCTGTTGCAGATAACTGGGGGAGAATTATTATGTGATGCATCAAGGGTGCAACCTAGTGGATATAGGATTGGATGGTTATTTATTGTTTCCACTTCCAGTGGATATGTTGATGAGCTTGTTAAGTTATGTTTGAAGGCCTGTTGAGGGTGGAAAACTGGAAAACCCCATAATTAACGAAAAAGGAGTTACAAAGCCAAGATCCTTATGTTATTAGGTGTCTATTATCTAAATCTACAACTTTTAACACTTATTTTAATAATGAAAACTATTTTCTATCTATTTCAGTAGTTTTCAGTTTTTGTATTCTTTTTTTTTTAAGCCAAGTTGTGTGCCTTCCTTTTCACATTTTTGAAGTAAAAACATATTTTATTATATATATCCAAAGTCTTGCAAAATTGAGTTCAAGCAAAAAAAAATGTACCTATACATTAATCTAAAAGCTAAATTATGAAACTTAATGATCCACCTGATTATATCCGAGTCTTGTGGGACGGGCAACAAACGGTCGAAAGTCGCGACAAGTCGTCTAAAAAATTGGGGCCACACCTGGTCGAGATTGGACAATAAAAATCAATGGTCGTATCTCTCGCAGCGAGAGCCGAACGACATTCGAGAAGTAGATTGAAAATGTCGATCTCGCCGATTTCGTCCTCGAGGTACGAGGACGAGAATTAAGGAGGCAACGAGGATAAGGATACGAATGAATGGTCGAAATTTGATCGAGAAATCAGAGAGTGAGGGTGGCTGGTGAAAATGGGGGCAAAATTGAAGGGGCGGCAGAGGGGTGAAAAACGAAGACTTGAAGAAGCTATAGTGGTCCAGAATTCAGAATCCAGAAAAAGACGTGTAGATGTTCTCTCACGAGTTTTCGGTAAGAACACACGTGGTTCAGAGTACATCAGCCCCCGGGGCTCGTCCGTTTTTCAATCGTTTTTTATAAACCTCGCCGCGTCTCTTTTTTCTTCAGCTTTCACGTTTTTTTCTTACCCCTTGGCCGGCCATCTGCCACTACGGAAGGGGCGGCTATAAGATTCAGGGATCGCTGGAGAGGGGTAGCTCGGTCACGAGACTCACGAGGATGAGAAATTGTGGAGAGGAAAGGGGACCGTCCAGAGGCAGAAGACCCCCACTCTAGCGAGTAACGGCTTAAGGCCCCGTTTTAGAATCGCGGATGAACTATGAGTATACCTATAGTTATATATTATATATATAGGTATATAGTATTGCTTCTGGATCGCGTGGAACTGAATGAATCAAACCCTAATAGAATGAGAGAGACAGGAAAGAGGGAGAGAGGGATGATCCTTCGAGTGATCCTTCTCATAGATCCTTTTCAACAATACGTCGACGATTAGTAATCTTACACCAAAACAAAAGTAGATGAATGACCTAGTTGTTTTAATTCGCGTTCTTATTTTATTCAATCTATTTTCAGACAAGTAATCGCATAATTCGTGGTTTATAAACAAGTATTATTTTTCGTAGTTCTTTTAGTTTATTCCTGATCTAGGCCATATTAGGCAATTTTTTGATTTAAAAACAAAATAATTATCAATGCAAGTTTTAAATATTAAAATTGAAAGTTATCCGAATATCAGTCAGTTGTTTTTTAGTGTTCGAACTTCGGTTAATTTTGAAATGAACTCAGTCTATTGAAATTTTGAATGGTTACAATTTGACTGTATAAAAATCTAATTCAAATTCAAACTAAAGAATTTCCATGCAATGGAAGCAAAGAAACTTCAAGTGGATTGATAATTTCGTAATGTGAATCTTTCTGGGTGGTGTAAAATGCAAGAGTCAAGTCCAGTACCATCCGATTGAGTTTGCACCTTTGACTGTCTTGAATCCTTCATTCAATTATGCATTATGTTAATGAATAATGTCGCAATTTGTACATGAAGTTACGGGCGCGTTACAGGTAATGCGAAGAACAGCTTTATCAATCGATCTATGCTTCTCGCCTTCGAGAATCCACGCGGAGGTCGGGAGGTATTTTTTCCCATGTCCATTTTTGCATAAAAAAATTCTCACCACGTTACTTTCGCACGACTCTCCTACTTCCCTACTCTCTCTCATTTTTTCTCCCTCTCTTTTTCTCTCCCTTTCTCTCTCTTTCTTCTGCAACTATTCGCTTCTTCCTTGCAGAACACACGCATACACATGTTAAAAAACGTATCTAAAGACTTGCCGTGATTCCTATGGGGTGTAACCCAAGGTGCGCTAGGTGCATTCCATGAACCCCGTACACATTAATCGCGAGTGCGCGGAGGCTCTCGACATTTTTTTTCTGATTGGGGTATCGTAGAGTGGGGAGCGGTGGCGGAAGAGAGCAGAAGCGAGAATGAGAGCGAGAGAGAAAAAGAGACATAGGGGTGGTTCATGGGCACCGGAACTAGCAGACGAGGACGGAAACACCTTGTGTTTTGTGGAGGGGGAGAAAATAAAAAAAGCTTTACGGTACCCCAAGTGGCACAGATTCTCTACGAGGAGTAGCGGAAGGTGTAAAAAAATTTCTCGATAAAAAAATGTGAAATACTGCTAGGTTGTTAGCTGGCAAGGCAAGGTCCAATGGGGTGGCGTGGATTCTGTTTAAAGCTGCGCGACTTTCCCGTAGTTTTCCGTAAAAAAATCACTCTGCCGTGAGAAAACGCACTGCCTCGATGAGACTTTTATATCCACGGATTTTTGGAGGGGTGTTTTTTTTAGCAAAACAAATCGACGTAAACGAGATCCGCAACGTTCGAGAAAAAGAATGCTGTGGAATTTGATGATTGTGTTAGGGGCATTTATCGTTTTTTAGTATTAGCTGTCGGACATGCTTTAATGCTGTAGATTCAATGGGAATTTCATTTTTAGGAATCGCACATGTCACATGTCAATGTGCTTAGTCACATAAATTTTTACTTAAAGCAAATATTCGGTTTTACATAAATTGTAAAAGGTAGAAAGTAAACTGACTTAATAGAGTGTATAGAAAAGAATTAGTGGCTTGTATAGTAAAAAAATGGCAGAATTCTGGCCTTGCGTCAAATCGTTCACGAAGGGTTTCATTAAATCATTGATAAAGTGAGCACGCGCGCATCCGGAAGAGTGTCTGGAATGAAATACCAGAGCGTTAATCATCGGAAGCGATAAAGGCAATCCTTAGTCGAGAGCCAAGTGATTCCGGGTGCCCACAGAAAAATGTATGAACAAATCCATAAACAAAGTCAAAAATTATGACGCTTTCTTTTTATTTTGTTTTTTATTTACACTATTATTTTACATCATTTGGACAGTGTACCTTCTTTTCAGACTAAAAAACAATCTCCATTAAGATAACAATAAATTTGTTTAAAGCGAGGTTTGAATAATTAGTATTTCTGGTTGATAAAATTTCCAAGGCGAGTATTTTTGTAAGTTCAGCTTCGAAGGAAGCCGAAAAAAAGAAAATTTGTTCCAGCTGCGATGAGATGTCCACAGAAGCTGGAAAGACCTAAAATAAAGTATTTAATACACACATAGGAAAATAAATTATCAAGGGTCCTCAAGACAAAAAGTGCGTAGTTTCCTCTTTCCGGCCATCTCGCTTCTTCATCCGGCCTTTTGAAGTTCTTTTTTTCCCTTTGATTCGCGGCTCTGGATTGAATAGTTAGGCCTTAGGAGGAGGTTAGCGTTGTTTCACGATGTGAGATTGTGAGTTTACACTTCTGGCTTTTCTCTTTCTCCTGATTCTCTCTTCTGGGCGTCCGAATAGAGGGGACATTAAAAAAGTGGAGAATGACTCTTGAAAGAGAAAAAAGCTTGGTGACCGAACGTCCGTTCGTGGCTACGCCAATGCAGCATGTGTGCTTGTCAAGAGACAGATACCAAATATAACCGGAGGCAGACCCCTTGCCAAGGGTGTTTGAAAGTTTGGACTTTAATTCTCATCCAGCATCTCTCCCAACTCGTCCCCTTGCCGGATGGCGTCTAAACATCTTTTGGGCGTAAGGGTTGCGTCCTGGTTCCATTTTGGGTTCCATAAAAGACGAAATGATTTTTCTGTAAAGGCCTGTTCTGGGGTAATGACCTTTTTTTACGAAAACATCGTACAGTGCAATTGTAAAGAAACTTCACCCTTCCAAAAGTGTATTCGGAGCCTAGAAGACTCATTGTCAGAAGACCGCAGCAATTGATCGAAGTTGGAAGCTTGTTTCATTGAAAATTCAACACTAGTTTTCTTATAACAAATAAAATGAGCAATTTCATTAAGGGCATGTGATACTTTACCATAAGACGGAAGTAAATGGCTTAGTTTTAGTGAAAAATATTTATTATTGCGAACGTAAAGTTGCGGAAACTAAATTGCTCTTATGGTAAAGTATCACACGCCCTTAATTCATGCTCATATATTTTTGTTGTAAATTTGATTATGATTATCAAATGAAGTATAGGATAAAAGTTTTCCGAAATCTGAACGCTGTGGGTGGTTGGGAACGAGTATCATGCTTCGTGAAATAATAAACGGCAAGCTTGGTTCTTAGTGTGGGGTACATTTGGCGCTTGGTTAATCTTAGTTTTTAGTTCTCGGACCTTGGAGGGCTATAAACATAAAACTATGGGGTATTGGTCGAGACAGATACTGGACCCATCGAAAAGTACGCAACGCGACTCAACACGGTCGCGTAGAGCACATGTGTTCGCCTCGGAGTCGCCAGACAGATCTTTTTTGCCCTGAAGTAAAAATAATCTTTAAAACCCCGAACAGGATGCGTTGTTAGGGCCAAGGGGAGAGCGAGTGCGACCGAACGAGCGTGCATCGTCACCAAGATGGTCCGCGCTACGTTTTTTCACCCTTTGGACGTTTGTCTCCCTGTAACGGGTGTCCGGAATTAACGCGCCATGCCTGGATAAACGAGCCGCGAGGCACGATTCCGACGAAAGATAAACTCTACACTATGTCTACTCACTTAGAAAAATTAATTTACAATTTCAAAAAAAATCGTAGCATCTAGAGTTCAAATCTATTCCTTTTTTCTAAAAATAACCTCGAGATTATAAGCTTATCGCGTAGAAAGATCGTCGAGTTTTAGAATTATTTTTTTTGTAGAAGTTATAAGATTATTGGTGTTTTAAATTCGATTTATTGGAAATAGATATTTTCTTTAAATTCGTTAATACGCTGAAAATGTCGACGATAATTTAATTTGATAGCCTGCGTGCTCGTATACAACCAATGACCATGGGATCTTGTTTATTTTCGTACGAGGAACTTTGAAAGTCACACGAAAAGCAACTAAGAGCCGTATCTTGTAAACGTCACGTGTGCTAACTTGACCATGTGTGCTGACTGCTGACCATAAACTGTAAATATAAGCACGAACAGAAAAAGATGAAGTGTGTTTCTTATAGTTCTCATTTTATAATTCGTCAACGAAGATTCGTTTCATGAAAAATTATGCAGCTAAAACTTAATTTCAGTATATATATATATGTAACTGAATTTTCGGACTCAAGAAAAATTGCCAATGAAGTTTAGTGAAATTGACTGAAATTATTTAATTCAGTTTCGTTCTTAATTCGATGGAATTCGTTTTGAATTATCTTGGTTTTAATTTAATTCAATCCCATTAATATTCAATTTATATTAAATTACAATAATTATCTTGAAGTCTTTACTTGAGTTCTTTTTAATCCTTTATTAAATAACTATAAATAGTCTTCAAAAGCAAATAAACTTTTTTAAACTTGACCATCTGATTTGCACGAAATGTTGCGTATGTTTCTTTGAAGAGAAGAAATTCGAAGAAAGTGAAACGGAAAGCGATGACCACTACTGATGCGATTGAGGAGACAATTTGGGAACACTCTGGACTCCCATAAAACTAAAACTAAAGTTTTCAGGAACGTTGCTAAGAATACAGATGACCCCTCAACCGAGGGCAAAGATCTGGGGTCCCACTTCTTTTGCTTAAGCTTCTAAAGCGTGAACCTACTACTCCAAGTTATATTAGATATTCTTTCAAAAAGTTGAAAGAATTTTCGTGGGAGTCAATACGTATATCTTCATTGAAATTTCAGACAAGCCTTATTGAACACAAAGCTAATGCATGCGACAGCAGTTGAATTTTTGTTTGATGACCTGCTGACCATATTGTTTGATCAGTTGCTACATCGATTAAATTTCTACGATTTCAGAACATTCACGGCAACTCAGGTGGTTATTACGTAAGAAGCTAAAAAAACATAAACATGTAGCTCATTCAAATTACATTGTCTTCGGGGCATAATTTCTAAAAACATTTCGTGCTTCAATATTTAGTCATACATTCTTTATTATTCATTAAATAATATTTTTCAGACATAGAAAAAGATATCTTAGATTGATTTCATTTAAGGGCATGTGGATATATGAGATTTTTTTTATTTGGGAAAACGTTTTTTCAATATTTTGGACCTGACTGGACAGATGGAGAAGACAGTTTCCAGACTTGTGAGTCAAGAAGGAGGCAACAGATAATTCTTGAGATTGTTAAAAACACTCTAATCACCCATGCATTTACATTTACGGGGTTGGATGCAGAAGAGACCTGGAAAATGTTCCTGTTTTTTAGAAAAGAGTCGAGAGGCGCCTCATGGAAAATTAAAGGGCGCTCGGGCATCTGCTGGACCTGTGCTGCAAATACAAATTATCTCCTGAGGACTTCTTGGCCATTTAAGCCAACTTTTGTCCCTGGAATCTATTGTTTTAATTTGCAAATGCTCTCAGGAAGTTCATTTTGAATCTATGAAAAGCTTCTAAAGAATATAAAAAGACTTTACAATTTACATCATTAAGGAAGACAATCACTTCATTATTTAAATAATGTTTCAAGATTGTACATTTTTTTAATCCGTTTAAATGATCGCTCGAATATTGTTTTTATTTTACACTCCCGTGGATTTTTCAAAGTTAATATTTCCATGCGATAAAAATCGAGATAAAAATTAAATTTGATCGAATGTGGAAAACAATTTACGAATAATTTATGTGTAGTTTTCTGTTACCTTGCGAACTGGAGAATCTAACATGCTCTTAGAAAAAAGAAATCAAGATAAGATAGTAATAAGGAAACGTCATAAGATCCGTAAAGATAAGAAAAGATCCAAATTCAAACTGCTTCCTAGAAAACTGCGAAGTTCTCCAGTCTCGGATTTCTTGATAAAGTAAATTATTTCAACAAAATCACAGTATAAATTGTACAAGTATCATCAAAATTATTCACAACTGTTGAAGTAGTAAACACAAATTTGTAAATATTTTCAAATTTTTACAATACATTTATCTTTGATATTTGCTTTTTTGGGTAACACGCAATTGTCAAATGATAATTGCGCGAATAATGAATTTGCTCTTTTCGAGTGACTTTATTAGACAAATATTCAAACATTGGCAGGTTTTTTTTAACTTTTTAACTTATAATCTAATATCTATATAATTTGACGAGCCTCCCGTGCAATCTATGTATGTATATGAGTTTATATGAGTGTTTAAGGGCATGTAATACTTTACCATAAGAGCAATAATTTAGTTTACCCAATTATACATTCATAATAATAAATATTTTTAGCTAATAAGAGTCAATAAACCTTCGTCTACATGAGAGGAAGGTTTATTGACTCTTATTAGCTAAAAATATCTATTATTATGAATGTATAATTGGGTAAACTAAATTGCTCTTATGATAAAGTATCACATGCCCTTAAGGGATAGAATTTGTCTACTTTTACCTAATTTGGGGCCATTAGAAGGTCCTAAACTTCATTTCCTAATTAGGTCCTAATTATTTATTCATATGTTAGCAATTCTACCCAAAAATCGCAAACAAGCAAAATAAAAAACCCACTTTACCACCTATTTTTAAAATTTCTTTTTTACTGAAAAACTCTTTTTTACGAGAAGATCAGTGCGCTGCGATCCGAGCGATGACCGGCGTCGGAGTCATCCGAACAGGAAAAGCGCGTCTTTCAACCTCGTCCTCCCTCCACTCCTGCTGTTTTCTCGCGAGGAAGAGGCATTCTCTCTCCTCCCCACTTTCTCACCACACTCTCTCTTTCTCTCTCTCTCTTTCTCTCCCCTCAAAACTCATTCTCTCCCTTTCCCTTCGTAGGAGGGTAGAGTCGGCGTATCTCCCGAAACTCACGTCCCTCTACTAGTTCGTGCGCGAGAGAAGAACTCGCGAGAGTCCGACAGAGACACTCTCACATGTTTCCTATGTCATCCGACAGAGACATTCTATAAAGAGGGTGAGAGTGAGAGAGAGCACGCGATTTTCAGGCACGTCTTCCGAAAAGGGAGCGCGACAGAGAGAGGGAGTCCCGTTACCCCCACCCTGGGGGTGAAAACTACCCCACGAGAGCGTGTGGGGTGTCCGGCCTCGGTGTACAGGCCGAGCCGAACCGAACGCGTCCGAAGCTAGCGCAGTGCCCGAGACCAGGTCCCGAACGCCACTACAGGCGCACGTCCAGCACAGTCCACTCAGAGATACGACCCATGCTGGACCATCGTCGTCGTTGCCGCGCTGGTCCACGCATCAAGGAGACCATCCACAAGACGCACGTCTCAAAAACCACCCCCAATTACTAAAAATAATCAAGGACACTTCCTTGATTCGAATTATCGCAAGAAATTCACTCTTTAAAAAAGTGACATCTTATCACTAAACATGTGTCAAGTGCCAATGGATTTTCAACGTCGGTTCGCGAGTTTATCTATTTGTTGATCTTAATGACATCTTATCACATATTTTCTTGAGCTTACTTGCGCTCGAGATTTTGTATTCGTTTGTTTTGCGTTATTTTTTTTTTTACGATTGAAAGTTTTGAGTGTTTGTTAAGATGAGAGCGAATTGACAATTGGACATTGTCACATTTGGAATCGTGCCAGAATCTTGAGGATTAGAGGGTACCACGCGGTACCAGGTACCAGTCGGCCGGAAACCGCGCGAAGAATCGACCATGCGGTCGCAGGTCAGTTGACGAAGTTCTTCCTCATGTCGCTCCTTGGAAGAGCAGGAGAACTTCGGTGAAGAAGTTGAGTGAAGCAAGAAGAGAGTGCAGATTGTGGAATCGTTTTTGTTTTTATTTTTACTTACGCGAATGGTGATGGACCTTCGAAAAAGCACCGAGGAGAAGAAGAGGAGGAGGACGAAGAAGTGACGATCCTTTTTTTTATGTTTCTTCGGAAGACTCTCGTTCTGGTCCTCTTTCTTCAATCTGTGAAGTTTACTTGATTAGTGATACGAGGAGAGAAAATTAAGGGAGCCATCATGAGGATCAAAATGCCTGCTGTGAGGATCGCCCAAGGTTAGTTAATTCATTAATTGTTGTATTGTATTTTTAAATATGCTTAGAAGGCAAAAAGAGAGAAAGAAGGAGCAAAAATTAAGAAGGGAGCCTTTGCGACTTGTGCCATCTTCGTCACGTGGAAGGCCTCATTGCAATTATTAGCATTTTGGAAATAATTGTTAGAAAGGTATAGAAATTATTGTAATTTTGAGAGAAATTAAGGATAAAAGATCCTTTATAAAGATTATGATAGATGTTGATCAGTAAGAATAAAATGATTTATTTCTTTTGTGAATTTATGAGTAGATGTGTATTTTTTTTCAGGCAATATTGTTTTTCATCAGATGCACGATAAGCCAGTCTTTAACAGTAATTTGTACTATTGATACTGTTTATTAATGTCTCTTTTACCACTATATAAAAATTTTGTTAATATAATTGTTCCTTCTTTCTTTTTTTCTTGTATGATTCAGTTGTTATTCCATGCAAATAACGGTAATAATGTCATCATCTTACGTGATGAACTGAGGATAAGGAAAATAGAAATATGAATAAGATCGAAAGGGAAGAGATCGGAACAAGTCCTGTCCTCACTAATGTGCCATTATTACATTTGGATATGTTTATAATTTATAATTAGCACATTTAAATTTTTGACTAATGTCAAAAATTATAGTTTGATGAGTATTTAGATTGTTCTTAATTTTTTTGATGTGTGTTTTTCTTTCTTACGTTCAATCTGTGGAAATTATTAGCAATTATTGTTTCATTTACCTCTCAAATTACAATTATTCAGATAATTTATGTTAAAAGTACAAAAAGCTTTCATTGCTTAAATAATATTTAAATAATGATGCTAAAATTGTAGAAAAAGTTTGATGATTTAGATTTAATGTCGGCCTATAACTTTATTATCATGAGTTCATTTAACTCCTTTGCGGAAGGTATAAAAAAACGTTAATTTCTCCAAAAAATTTGATGCAGTTGATTAATTACATTGAAATTTAAAATGATTACGATTTATGTGTGAAAAAATTCAAGATCTTGATGTGATCTGGAACGCTCTCTTTAACAATGATCCCTAGTTAATTTCCAAAGATTTATAAGATCGAACGTATCGCGGAAAGGAAAAGTAAAACTAGCTCACTGGGGGATGTATAGGTATAAGAAGCGTGCTGGAGGCGGAGGAGAAAAAATATTAACATCCAAGAAGGAGTGAGTAAGAACGGAAGTGTTGGGGATGGGGGAGGGGTTGAAGGCCAGCATCTTGAGGGCCAGGCGACGGTTGAATTTTTAATTAGTCTAACACCCCCACCAGAGGAAGGGGCAAGGGGGGCCATCGGCATTGTCATGCGCGCGTTTTTCAGAGACTTTTCCACCCCCGTCTGCCCTCATCTAACCCCCCAGTCCTCAACCCTCGTCGCGGCGAACTCCGTTTTCTTAATTAGAACTGCGATATTCTTTAGTTCGCGCGATGACGCCGACGTGAAAAGATACCGGAATTTTTTAAGATCAGCTTCCGAAAGAAAGTCTCAGAAATTTAGCGACGGATTTGGTGAATTTGAGATTGAATGACGATTGCGGTGAGAATGACGCGTGTCAATTGCCGTCGGAATTGGATCTTGATTATTCGGTTTGTAATATCCGGTGATTAAAATAAGAGCACATCATTGAATACGTCATTATTGTTATTTATTGAAGCATTTGGATTTAATGCTTGTTTACATCAAAACATTTGAGAGTTCAATTGTAAATGATATAAAATTATACTTGAAATTAATTGTGGAGTAATCAATATTCTCAATAATAATCTGTGTAAAAATTTGTTGAATTTTATATAAATAATCGCATGAAAAATTTCAATCGATTTATTAATGAAATATTCAATAAAAAGTTTGGATTTATTATTCTGCTTGATTCGTAGCTTCATAATTGAATGTTCGTTTTGATTAAATTCATTTGCAGATATAGAACATAATGCAATTTGGAATAAATAACTTATAAATATGAAAGGGACATAATGATCTCAAATTATGACAAAATGTATTTCAGTTTCCCCTCATTTCAGTGTTCTATATAGTTTTTAAATAATTTGTCGAGAGTTGCCCTTGTTTTAAAGATGAAAGATGAGCGAATGTTAAAAATTAATGAAAGTTTGTGGTTTTGGACAAGAATCAGTGGAAGGTGATCGTCTTACCTGAGCGCGTGCTGGACCCTTGAAGGTGATAAAAAAGGGGTTCGCCACGCGCCCATCGCCCTAAGGTTAATCTAAGAAATCAAATCAAAGTAGTTTTTTGCTCGCACGGAGGTCGAGAAGAGAAGAGCGAAAGAAGAAGGGCTTCCGACGGATCGCATCAAAGACAATATTTAACAGATACACCACGCATATGCCACGCACGTGCCGACACAGGGGCGCGTAAAACTCACTTTGTTTGCTAAATAACATCCTCCAAAGTACCTCCTCGCGCACACTTTGTCGAGCCTCTCTTCGATATTGCTTTTGACTTGACTTTTGCCAACGCGAGTCGACCAATTAACCTTTTAAACTCCCCAATCTCTCCCCGAGCATAGATTCCGACGGTGGAGTTTATTTTCAGCGATTCTTCTCACTGGATAGTGGATAGATTCTCATCGAGGGGAGAACTTGCGAGCTACTTTATATACCGGAAGAAAACAAATTTATTTGCCAAGAAAAAAGAAAACCTCTCGCAACTTTCTAATCAACGATTTTTCT
Source organism: Synergus itoensis (assembly GCA_904066005.1). Lineage (NCBI taxonomy): Eukaryota > Metazoa > Arthropoda > Insecta > Hymenoptera > Cynipidae > Synergus > Synergus itoensis. The sequence goes on from CAJFCP010000089.1 coordinate 2,539,866, forward strand.
CGCTTTTCGATCTTCGAACTTTTTTTTATCCTTTTTTTAAAAAAGTTCAAAACTGCAGTTTATTTTAAAAAGACAGAATTAGCATTCAATTACTAGTTCTTTGGAATAAAAATTCTTTGGAATTTTCTGACACAAATTATTGTTACGGAAAATGGTTTTTTTTAACGTGTGGTCGTTTAAAAACCACTTGTTAAGGTTTCGAGAAATACAAGGTAATGTTGGCGGCTTATTGTTATATTGTTCAGGAACGAAGAGCGTGGGAGAGTTTGTAAAAGCGACAATTTACATTTTTCTCGCCAGATGCAGACTTTTCTTCCTGGAAAATCGCGAGGTTTATAGTAAGCGCGAACCTAGGTTGAATCTGACTGTCCGTCGCGGTCTTAATTGCCTTCTAGTTCCCATCGCGCTCACACTTCTCGAGACGGAATGCTAAGTAAAAATGGAATAAAATGATGCACAGTGCCGTCATTTCGGAAGTAGCACGGAAATAGAGACTGAAATGTACTTGCTAATGATTCGACTCATTCTCGAAACCTTTACGAGGTGGCACCACCTGCCGTCGTCGGACGAGGCATTGACGTCCGCTACTGAAACTCAAACTACTCGAGTTTATTAATTACATTTAATTCAAACAACTCTCAACATCTTTACAGTATTATTAAATTTTTTAATTAAAATGTTACCTAATTAAAATATTCTAAACCCTTTCTTTGCTTTCTTTTAGCTCATTTTTAAAAATTTTGAATCAAAGTCTCTTTTTAAAGTAAACTTTTCCTCATTATGACTCAGAACACTTATAAATAATTATGACTTGAGCATTTTTGTCTAAATATATTTCACAATAATCTGCATCAGTAATTATTCATATTAATGATAACGATTATAATTTTACTTGTAATGGTTAGCCTAATGAGAAAATAACCTGATCCAAACAAAAACAGAAGATAATAATAATGAGCCGAGGAGGTGCAGGAAAACGGACTAGACGAAATAACGAGAAGTGTAGAAGTGCGGCAAATAATGCGGGCGAGTTGCTAACGGTTTTTAGCGTTAAAGATAATGGAAGTAGGACGATTTTTCCTCTGAATTCTATTCGAGAAACCTTGGAATCAGATGAGCCGTGCATGAAATATATTAAGAATCCAATTTTTGTTGAGAAATAGGAGAGGCAACGGGGAAACGGGTGTGACGTGTGACTCATATAATCACTCCTATCTCTCACTCTTTTTATATTTCGAGCTCGCCACTGCTTAGCGATGGACCCTCTTCTAATTCTTACGAGTGTAATGAATTTTTTATTTCGAGATCTTATCGACATTCTGTAAATTCCAACCATGAAATTTAAGTCACAAGAAGAGAAAATCCAAGAATATAATACATATTTTTTGAGTAATTCGCTATGAAAATTTTCTGACAGCCCAGTTTGAGAAAAATAGTATCGACACTAGAGTTTCGTGTTCTTGTCCATAAGTCAGCAACGGGCTGTATATCGTCCGTCCAATCTGCTGGTGGGCAATTTCATCTGAAATACGATGTCATCGAGCTCATTCGCGAAGCTCGGCAAACCTGGTTATTGGCCATAGAGAGACTCCCTTAAAAAGGGGTTAAATCTTCGAAACACGAAGGAGATACTCACAGGTCATGGGTCAATATCAAGGAGTCGTAAAAAAAAAACAACGAATGAAAATTAAATCTCTAAAAATTGTTTTTCAATATATCAAATTATAGTTTCCCCACTCATTGTTTAAAAGATTATTTTATCTATTTTTACAAGAGCAGGTGTAAAGACGGATTAGAGAAACGATGACCTTGTTAAAAATTGGTGAATGGTCAAGCAGAAGCTAAAATATACATTTGGGTCTTAAAACTATAAATGGTGGTCTTAGAAAGTTAGCATTTTGACGGACAAGGTCTTTAGTAATGAAGCAGTAAAAAAATATTGACCATAATTTAAAATTAAATTTTAAGGCCCACTTTCTCTCTGCATCTTCTTTACCTGTGGAACACCGCATAGATGAATAAGGGAAACTAATAATAAAGTATGTTAAAAGCAAATTCGCTTTCAGAAATTAACACTTGACGAATAGCCTTTGAATAATACAAATGAGATTATAAGTGGCTAAATATTTTGGCAGTCTCGTTCCTGTTTCTAAGACTAAACGCGTAAAAGTCGGGATACTCAGATTATCCACAGAAGGGAAGATTCACCAAGAGAAGTATTGGAAAATTTATGTTGTTTGCAGTCTCGGTTTCGAGGTCCATTGTCCACCATTGTCCGAGACCCTCCTTCCAAGGTGAGAACACCTTTCGAGTAATAATCTGCTCACATTATACGCTTTGTCGCCCGTTCACTTGTCGGAAGGGTCGGTTCTTTACCTGACCAAGGGTCACTTCCCGTAAGCTGTAAGGTGTCCAACCTGATAGTCTCTCTACTCTCTAAACGTTGAAGCCCACCCCAAATATATATATATGTATTCCTTCGAGCCCAAACCATTCCAGTACAGGCATGTCAGTGTCTTCCTTCCCCATCGTTCTTTGACCCTCGGATGTCCATCTCCTTTTTTTTAAATACATTTCAGGTGCACTCGCAAAAAATTATAGCCTCTTCAAATTCACCTGATGAATGAAATCCTCGGTGAAATCCTTCATTCTGAAGATTTCTGTATTTGAAAAACATTGCCCAGGTTTACAGCTTCCATTTCAATCAGGAATGAATAAATCAGGGATGTTTTAGACATTAGAATAATTAGATAAAGCATAATCAGATAAAGTATAATATATTTTTTTAAAGTAATTTATTTGAAAAGGGGATTATTTGAAAAAGTTTTGTGTGCACCCGTTATAAGGCTAATATACCCAAGCGTCGCAAGCATGTAAACCACATAGGTATACACAAGTTTTGTCCGTTCGGACTTCTATAAATACATGATGTGAGATGTTGGAGCCCAAGTTCAGGGGAACAGGGGAGAGACCTTCCAGTGCTTTTAGATTAGTTTCCCTCTTCTCGGCGTTGAATTCGAGGTTAGAATTTTCGTCCGTACGTGCGTGCAGGAAACTTGACTCGGATTCTCTTATGAGAACGTGTGCCAGTACCGGAAATACTTAATTAAAAGGAAGAAAAAGACACTGCATAATGTCGCGGCCTTGAGAAAGCTCCTCTTCGTCATTAAATATTTCGAGTTCATTGACTCATTTTCAGCACAAAGCTTTATTAGGGTGTTACTAAAAAGTAACACCCTAACAAGTTAACAGTATGGGATTTGAACAATTTTTCTACGATTTGTATAAACTGAAAGAGCCTTTTTTAAAATTGCTAACTTTCTAAGGTTTCAATTTAATTAATACTTAATTTAATTCAATTAATACTCTTTTAAAAAAAAAACTTTCTCTAAAAGTTTCTCTTTAAATTTCGCAAACCGAAGGAGACAGATTATCTGTAAATACTGAAAACAATCGAATAGGTAAAACTGGCAAAGTCTAAGAGGGACGGAAGCGGAAGAGGCGATTTTCAACGCGATCGGGCAGGTCGCAGGATATTTGCTTTAACGATCGATGCGAGAAACGCAAGACGAAAGCGAGTCTTTCCAAGGCTCAATTCAAGAAATCACGTCCTGCTGTTGCGATGGTGACCCGGAAAGAGCCGGACAAAAAAGTAAAAAGGGTACGTCACTGGTACCCTTCTCTATTTCTCCTGGAGAGTCAAATACTTCAATTTTGATTGGTCTCTGAATAAAGAATAGCGCAACAGGACATTTTTTTGAAAAAAGGTAATTGACAATTGTCAAGCATGTTGCTAGGAGGAGCTTTGATTGTTCGAAAGTGGACCAATGGCGATTGCAATGGCGTACCTGATTCGTGGGGGATCTCAAATTCGCGGTGCAGAAAGTGAATAAAAAATTCACCGCGATGTCATGATTCGTCAACTGAAACGCCATTTTTTTCTATCTCAAGATGGTTATTAAAAAAATAAAAATTTTCAGTTATAATAAGGATGTTACTATTTCACTTACTTACGTTAAAAAGCATAAAATTAATAATTTTTATCTCGCCAGTGTGAAATTTACTCATAGGGAGTTTATCGGCCGGAATGAATTTTGTGTAATTCTGCAAGAAAAGTAACCATCGACCCCTAAAAAGTATACGGGTTTTAGAGCAGAATTCAAACCTGCCGAAGCGTGGCAAACGCCAACTATACCCATGTCACTAGCTGAATACAACTACGACGAATGAAAATGGTCATCTTTTGAATTCACGCCTATCTTGACAAACCTGCAGATGAAAAACGCCACTCTATATCATTTCCAACTGAAAATTTATAGTAACAAATCTCCTCTTTTGATTAATGAAATTAAGAAGACGAAAATTAAATTGATATAAATCATACGTACACAATAAGGACTTTTTATTCATTCGAAACTTTTTCTGTGAAAGCTGGAGGTTTGGTAAAACTATTTTGCAAATAGTGACTTTCCAGTTGCTCGCTTCGGCGAGCGAGAAAATTTGAATTCGATAATTATTTCACGCACTACTCGGTTCAGCACTTCACGTTGTTGCGGGTTGTCAAAAGTTTGTATTTACTGTGTTTTGCTACGCGAACACGAGTGAGTTTCGCAGGGACGTTTTGAATAATGTAACAACCTCGGCTATACAAGTTTCTAATTAAACGATGTGCGCGCCAATGATGGACAATACAATATACCGCCTGCTTCGCGATTCACTGCGCTTTCAATGGTCAAATTTCAACATTTTATTTCTTGCTTTTTGTTGGGCATTGAATCCCGTGATACTCAAAAATATATATTATATATTATTAACAAATTCAATTTAAAAAAATGTTATGATCTCATATATCAAGAAAGTAATAAAATCCTTAAAGATGAAAATAAACCATAAATCCTGTTTAAGTACCGATATAAAAAGCGAGCAATCGTTACCAGCGATCAGATGGAATCAAAACCGAGATCAAAACATAAAAGAAAAAAGTGGACAGATGTAAAGAGATGATAAAACTAGGATGCGGTTGTAGGATTTTGCGCACCACCTGGACCACATAACTGTACTCACATGATTTATTTTGATCAAAAATCACGAAAGGGTTTTTTTTTTTTTTGAAAAGCCGAGTTGAAAGGGACAGGTCAACTCTAGGACCTGTTTGGTCGTTCTCAATGGACAATGTCCTGCCACACAAAGGCTCGACTAGATCCTCCCACGATACGCATGTGAAACGGCCTCCATTCAGAATCCGTGAGAACCAGATTTCATATTTTTCATAACTAACAGCGAATGGGAGACTATTTTTCTGGGCCGGTCGACGCTTCCGTCAGTCAGTTCCCAGTGGTCACTGATTTCACCCGTTTGTTCGAAGAAATTCCGCCACGGCCACCCGTTACCTCTGACACCTTCACACTGACACTTCACGCTCCTATTTTTTCTTCTCTTATTTTCCTCCAGATGCGAAACTGATACTCTCTAGATTTTCTCACGGACGTTCACCTTTTCCTCCTCTTGCAAACCACTTTTAAAAATTCTCTCATTACCCGAAACATTACAATTTTGAATGCAAAAATTAAATTTCAAATTCAAAGATTTCGAATTTCGATCTGCGAATTGTAATCATTGAAAAATGACTGGCATCTTAAATATGACAAAAGTACTAATAAATTTCCTCATTGACTCTAAAAAACGGTAACTCTCTTTCATATCTAAAAATTACGCCAATCAAAACTACACAAAGCCCTAAACAGCTCTGCATCCCAGCAGATTTGAAATTCTTTAGTCCACATTACGAATTCCCCCAACTTTATACCTGAATTCATTTCAATTTATTCATCCAATAATTTATCCAAATTTCCCTAATCATAAACAATAACTTTCTCCTCTCCTCGGGGCCAAAACCTTTCTCCTTTTCAAAGAAAGAAGGTCGATGCTCTAGTGGAAAGGTAGCCACCCCTTTGATAGAAAGCAGGTCCGTTTTTTGTGTGGCCAACTTTTTTCATTGCATGTGCGACCTTCTGATGTCGCGCGGGGTAATGCATTCTCTAAAAAAAAGCCTTAGAGGGCGCCATTTTGAATCCATTGTGTCCAGATCCGTTTGGCCGAGGCGCAGCATCAGAGGCCTCGGAGGGTTAATCCAAAAAACGCTCACTCCACGGGCTCGATCCGAAGGGTTGAAAAAAGTGGGGACTCTATAAAAATTGCCCCCACTCTTACAAGAGGGTCCTTTCTATTCATTTGATATCCTGCTGTTGGGGCCCTAGGCTGCGTACAGCATCTCAGTCAGCATCCAAGCATGGATCAAACCAGATCCCTTTTATATAACGTGAGGCAAACTCGGTTGCTTCAATCGATTTTTTAAAAACCGTCGCTCTTTCGTTTTTAACGGAATATGCTTGAATTTCGGGTTCAGTTAATCGGTTCCTGTGAAAAGGACTTCAGTGCTAAGTGATTGGAGGACGTGCTTATCAGAATCATGATCTTGGCGCGGAAAGGTATTTTTGTATGAAATCAATCCTAATGTTCGAATTACATCAATTAATACATTTCTGTGTTTTCGAGCCTGAAAGGAATTAATCTAAAAATTCTCAGAGATTTGCAATTGCGATTTGCGTTCGAGTTACTCATTCTTTATCAATTCCTAATTCATCAAAGACGTAGTAAATCGAACTAGGATTAACTTCTTAACTCCACTAATTCTTTGAGATTCTTTCCACTATTTGTCACTATTTCTCTGACTCTTTACCTTTCTTAATAAGCTTACCATCAATTGGCGTATCTGTTTGTTTCCTCCTTCGCATTTCCTCCTTCCTCCCTCTCAACTAGCTCTCATGATTTTCTCACCATCCTCATTTTGCGAAGGGCATTACAGTATTACACGTACCTTCTCGAGCTAGAGGCGACGGAAATTGGTGCGACCAAATACTAATGGATAATGGAATTATTGGTTTCGGTCGGGACATGCCCTGGGGATGATCGTAATTCAATTGTTTCGATGTGTCCTCTGGACGTTTTGACAGGACGTATGTCCTAACAAGAATACCGCCTCAAGGTATTCCTGCGAACTGGTACACGTGATCATACATCCAAAGACAAGCTGGAAATTACGTGTTCTTTAGTAAAAAAAAAAAAAAAAAAGTAAATGACAAAAAGGAAAGTCTTCTAGTCAAACGAAGAAGGTAGAATAATTTTAAGTGTTGCCCAATACTTTACACAAAGTGCATCTGCTTTCAAATTCATAAATTCATGCAAATTACAGTTTCGTATTCTGGATTCAACATCGATATATGAATACGAGTCTAAGAATATGCTGATTCGATGATAAGAACGAAATTAATTTTGAGGGACAACGACCTGATGTAGTCTTGATGCTTACATTCGTTTATATTACCCTGACTATATATATCTATATGTTTCAGAATTGTATAGTAATATTAAACACATATATAGATTACGTGGTAGTCGATGAAAATTACTGAGACAACTGCTAGCAATAGCCAGATCCTCCCGGTACAGACTTATAGTGATCGAAGCATTAAGGATGTATGGGCCAATTTGTAAGCAATCCAACTTATACGGTCGTGGGGCAATATTGTATTTTTATGTTATCTATACGCGGATAACCCCCACCCACTCCACCACTCACGTCATCCTTCGATCCTAATACACGAGAATGGTTCTTTATTTCATTTACCTCTATACTTCTTATTCTGATTTATCTTCTATCAAACATCTTATTTTCCTTTATCTCTTATATTTTCTGAAAGATCCAAAGCTTATGAAACTGAAGAATTGTTAGAAGTTTAAGCATCTTTTATTTAGATGATGGGTCATGACAAAATTTAATTACAGTATCCTAACGTTGATTCGGATGATGCTTCATTCCAGTGTCTTTGGAAGGACACGAGCCACCTCTTTTCACCCCTTTTGGACCTTCTGATGGTTGGCTAACCTGACACGTTGAACCAGTAGCTAACGCCGGGTTGGACTGAGTTTTGGTCCAACATCTGCCCCCGAAAAAACAAAAGCCCATTGTCGCTAACGACCGGTCGCGCGTCTCTTGTTTCTAACCGAGCGCTTTTGAATCGTAGGCGAACATAACGGACCCCGAGGTCCATTGAGATTGGGTCTCCTCTCTCCTCTCACTACTTGTTCCTCTCTCTTCTCTTTTCTCTCTTCTTCCTTTTTTTTTTTTATTTTTTCCCCCCTCCGAGGGTTACAATTCCTACGCGCGAATCTCAGCTTTAAGCTTTTTCTCGATACTTTTTTCTTTTTCATCTTTCATGCCCAAGCTTCTTTCATGATGAATGTCTAAATGTCTATGCAGATTGAAATCTTCGATCTCGAAGAATGGACTACACGAGAATAGCTGCCGGATGCACGCTGTTGCTTTATTTACTTCCTGCTTCTACAAAAAATGTATTTTGATATTTTCAAATTGAAGAATTTCGTTGGATCCAAAAAAATAAATAATTTAGAATATTTGTGTAGTTTAAGTTACGTTGTTTATTAGATGTATGTACTTTGTGGGAAACGTTTTAAATTTCAATTTATATTTCATGGGTCGCCGTTCTCGTATCCGAAGTCAACGTTCGACGCGCCTCCCCATTCCACCTTTAAGATTCTCACCCCATTCTCCAGAGGCTCTTTCCCCTCAAATGAACCCCAGAGCCTCGAACTAACTTTAAAAAAAGGTGTTGCGAACCTGTGAAAGGTGGGGCTTGAATTTGAGTTTGCGCGCTGGTCAATGGTCAAGCTCTCGCTCCGCCCAGAACGAATCGAACTACTCAATATAAACATAAACTGTAAAACCAGGAGGGTCTACGAATAAAATCGACAAGGGGGAAATGGGAAAACCGAGAACCAGGAGTTCATTTACACAGGGGTGAAAAACTCCATTTGCAAGCTGATTCACTCTATCGTTTACTCTACACCCCTCGATTTTTAACTCTCTCTTTGTTTCATAAACTTTATACTCATTTTATTGTCTATTTTGTCAATTTTAGGGAACGTACCCATACTACGTGACCCGTTTAGGGGTGGGTGGAGGGTCTTCAAAATACCACACTTGGTCACGCGGCAAGCTCTATATTAATAAAGACAAATATGAGCCAAATTATTTTTTTTTAACTTTCTGATTGCAAAAAATAATTTAAAACCATATTTATGAATTACCACGTGAATAGAGGGGGGGGGGTCTTGGCATATACTACGGGTGGTCACCAAGGGGTGAAGGGGGTAGAAAATGATAAAAAACGGGTCACGTAGTATGGGTACGTTCCCTTATTCACGAAATTGACAAAATGACGAAATGAGTTTTATAATATGTTTTACCAATATGTTTTTGGGGAGAATAAAAAAAAATATTCTTATTATTTGCGTCTGGCGATCATAAAATTAAGGAAGAGAAGTGAAAGAGTAAAAGAATAGTATAGACAGTGGTGGTTAGAGAAGAAAGTGAGTGTGGGGTTTGGGGGCTGGGTTGAAAAGACAATTTCTCAGACCAGACGAACTTTTTGTTTTCGCGGTCCTGGCAGCCCATTTGGATGGATATGGTACTTGACTCGCGGAGAAAAAGATCAATATATGAACTCCTGCCAATCTCTATGTTAATGCCCCCATACACGTTCACATTCGAGGATATACGCGGTAGTGCCAGAAGCGCTCTCCTGAAGGACCCCTAAAAGTGAATTGTTACGTCTGCGGGTGACCTCGGGACCTCTCCTTGTGGCCGAATGCCGTACTGGTGAATTATAAGTCCTACAAGTCCTTCCAAGACTTCGACCTACCGCATCCGTTCCCAAATGAGAGCAATAAAAGACCACCAGAAACACCAGTCTATTCGTACATTAATGAATTGTGCATGGTTTTTCCTATGAACTATTTAAACTAACATATTTGATATTTACAGTTTTGTCATCAAAGGAGTACTTCATACTATGAAGTACTCCTTTGATGATAAAACTGTAAATATCAAATATGTAAATATGTAAATCCAATATGTTGAAAGAAAACTACAAGCTAGAA